>OU862931.1:24016981-24616981 GCA_917880885.1 Limnephilus marmoratus | reverse complement strand
TAATTAATTATTTGTGTTATTTAATTAATTAATTATTTGTGTCATTTCACAATTACTTAGTTCATAAACAATAATATATAGTATATATATGCAGTGATACTCTCAGTATTTCCCTGGTGTAAGACCACCATTCAGATTTGAAACGTGGCTTGAAATGGCTTTAGCCTTGTTTAGTGACCAGATCTTAAGAGCCAGGTACTTCCCCACCTCCCTCTTCCCCACCCCCTTCCCGTCCCTATTACCTTCAACATCAAAACACACCTCAATTGGGACAGCCTTATTCTCCCTGGCGCCAGACGGAAGCTGCTGGAATTCTTGTGAGTTATTCTAGGAACAAAAAATATTTTTTTAAACTTTCTGCTTCAAAAATATCACAATTATAATATCCCGTGATTTTTCACTGGTCTGTGTTAGTATAATATATTTATGTAACGTAATGTTCCGTTTCATCCTCCATTGTTAATTGAAGCTTATTACACAACTTTTAACATTTTCAACAACCATCCCAAACCTTTTTGTTAAACATTTTTTTTTATTTCTTGTGTGAATACCGCACAAGAGTCCCAACTGCTCCCACCAGGAGCTAGAGAAATAATGGCATAGCCAACAATGGCATAGCCAATTATGTTGTGAGGCTGAAGTAGTGGGGAGGGGATGACAACGTGGAAGAGGAAGATGGGGAAGTACCCATCTACTCAGATTTGGTCACCAAACATGGCTAAAGCCATTTCAAGCTACGTATTTTAGATCGAGAATCTTCCACTCTTGAGCGTGCCGCAAATATACTACACATTATTTTGTCAAAAAAACACAAATTAATCAATCAAATTTATTTGTTCACGCCGGGGTATGAACCCGCAAACTCCGGATTTCATGTTGAGATTCTTACCCCTCGACCGCAAAGGCCGTCAAAATGATGCGAATAAATTTTATGTGAGTACATTAGTTCCACATAGGAGGCCCTAAAGAAAATTATTTCCTTCAGGGCCTCTATCATATTTGGGGATACTGTGGAGAGAGTAGGGAAGGGCTCGCGGAATCTATTTCTTTAATAGAGACAAGAAAATATTTACTTTTCTTGACTCTCCCTCACACATACTAAAGAAACGAGATGGTGCGAGCCATTACCGTCGCCGTGCCGTTTCCGCGGGAATTATAAAAGCACCTTATGGAGCAATGATTCTAATATAATGGCAAATGTTTGAAATGGGATAGAGGAAATTAAAATAACACGACGAAGATGCCTGTTCTCGAAAAAAAGCTTAATTTATACACATAATTTTTCGCTGTTTACTCGAAAATATATTTTTCGCTGGGCTGGGAAAAATGATAGTTTTTTACGCTAAACTCAAAGGCATGCTTTCTATACGATCAATAAAAAGAAATAACATTACATGAATAATTCAAGAGAATATTCGGAGTGTTTAAAATATGTATTTTATTGTTTTTTTTCTGGAACATCTTCGAAATATTACTTCTCGTTCATACGTAAAATATTCTTTATAATGCCAAAAAAGTACGAAAAGCTTCCACGCATACATAAACCAAATATTACATATTATTATTGAAATGCTTTGTGAATTATTGATGTAATCTTTGCTGGAGTATTGGATTTTTTACCCAACGAAATGTAATATAAAAGATTGGCAATGGATATTAATTTCCTTACCTTTAAAAATGGTTCCATGACAGTTGGTCCGGCGACAATTGTTCCTGCGACAGTTGGTCCGCAGACAGTTGGTCCGGTCGACAGTTCATCCAGCCGACAGTTGTTCTCTTTAAGTAAGCATGCAAAGAGGATATAAATTATACAGTCGAACCAAAGTCAATATACGAGTTCTAATATCTGAGGGCATCTTGAGTGAAAATCCGCTGTAAAAGTATTTTTGCTAATAATTTTGACTCTCTGAAGAAGCATGCGGCAATAACAAAATATGACATACTTATACGTGCAGTCGGATTAGCAAAAAACCGCTAAAGATTCCTACTTGCATATAAAATAACTTTTTTATATGAATATAATACAAGAGTCCCAACAGCTACCAACCGTCTCGAGCAAGTGATCTGTATAATGAAATATTTTAATATTAATATTGAATATTTATAAATATGAAATATTTTACAGGGGATTTTCACTCAAGATGCCTTCAGATATAAGTACCTACTCGTTTATCGACGTTGGTTCGACCGTATATCCTCTTTGCATGCTTACTTAAAGAAAACATCTTCTAAACTTTCGGCCGGACCAACTGTCAGCCCAACCGACTGTCGGCCGGACCAACTGTCGGCGGACCAACTGTCGCAGGATCAATTGTCCCTGGACCAATTGTCGGGTCACCTTAAAAACATACACAGAATAAATAATTTCTATACTGAAAGTTTACAAAACATTTATTCAGAATAAACACAATAACGTTACTCAAATTAACAAAACTTTTATGAGGATATAAAAAGCACAATGTAAACTTTAAACTCTTGTTAAAAACATGTAAAATGTTTTACTACAAGCTCTTTCAGTTTTATTAAAAGTGTCTGCTATTTCTGCTTAACGGTTACCTAATCTGTGTATGTGAACGCGTGGTAAGCTAGATTATAAACGATTTGGTACTGACATTATTGTTGAAGAGAAATATATGTTTAGTTCGCGCGACTAAATTGGGAACACGAAAAGAAACCAATGAATTGCAATAAAAAACAGCATTGATAAGTATAATTAGTAATAATAGTTACGGGACTTATCTTTTAATATTGATGCCATGTTTTGAAATATAGTAATAAAATTAAGAAGGTCCTAGACGATTGTTAGTATTAAGTAATGAGCTGTGAAAAATGTTTGTTCCTTTGTGTAAACTTTTTGTATTCATAATGAATTTTATGACCAAAATTTACATGTTATATAATGTCATAGTTTTTAACCGTAAATGATTAATTAAATTTAATCATGGAACGTATTAAAGCACGTGTGTCGTATAAAAACCGTTGTGTAACAAAAAGGTTACGAGTCTATTTACTCTGGGTTAGCTGAAATGTTTTCCGTCCTGCAAGAGATTTTTCTTTGAAGATGCGCGGGTAGAACCGGGAGGCAACTTAACTTTTCGACTTACAACCTGATCTTATATCGGTCATCGCAGCTGTGACATCGGAATGGCGGGATGAAAAAACGATGACGAAGCGATGCAGGAACGGGAAGGTAATCGAGATTGAATAACTCTCTATTTACGCTCCAAAATATTTAATTTGTTATAGTTGTGAGTATTTAAACAAAGTCTAATAAGGAGCTCTAGTGAAAAATTATTATCGCTTTAAAAAATATGTTCATACAGACCAATAAACGCTGATTCTGAATATATAAGTTTCATTTAATAATATTAAACACAAAGTTTTAAAAAAAATATTAAAAAGTCCATTTTTCATCGGGTCGTAAAAACACGTCGTGAAGTTGGCATTATTAAAATTTTAGTGATGACGTCATTGTTCGACGTGTCGTGACCTCACCGTAAAGTCATTGTATGGGAATGAATGACATGACACAAGCTATCGTATTAATTTATTCGTTTGTTTACATACTGTTTATAGAGATTTACTTGTCCTGTTTATTGAAACATTGTTTAGGCCTAAATAATGTTTCAAAAATAAAGGTATCTCTGTTATTGAAAATATTCAAAAACTACTGCACAAAAAAAAAGTAATGCTACTTCCAGGGAGAATGCTTCGAACAACGGAATTCGAAATGGCGGCAGTTGATCAGCGATTTCCCGATCCTATAATGATTTTTCAGGAGTGATTGATTTCCCGATCCTATAATGATTTTTCAGGAGTGATGACGTCACACGATTCACCATACATACGGTGGTTTTCGGGGGGTCGTGAAAAATTAAAACTTTGACAATTTTTTTAACTATTAAAACTTACTCTAAAAATAAAAATAAAAATGCAGTTATTTGAGTTAGAAGGTAATTATTCATAAAAAAAATTGGACTGGAGTTCTCTATTGCGAAAGAAAATATTAATCAACAACTTACCAATAATAATAAATTCTCTTTTCAGATGTAATCACAAAATTAAGAAATATTCAGACGTTTGCTTCCAAACGCTGGGTACTTAGAACGAATAGGTACGTATCTACCTAGAATCAGATCTAAATAAATAAGATTTAACGTGCCTATCCGCCTCAATAGAATTTTTATTACGTTTTGAAGCATATCACAATTAAAAATTGTCGTTAGTGTAATGTCTAGTGATTTTTAAATCACTGACTTTTTAGCACACACTATTGCTTTAGAAGCTGAATATATTATTGGATATGAAAACTGCCATAAAACTTAGCGCGAATATTATATTTCGCGCAGAAAGCGTATCCGTATTTAGTAAATTAAATAAGTAGGTACTTGTATAACGTACTAGTTGTATCTTCGAAACATTAGGAAACGAGAAACTTTATGAGTTGCTCGTAAAATTAATTTTATGAATGGTGTAATAAATTGTTTATTGTTATATGCAGACAATAAAAAAATATTACTCATTGCAAAACGGAGTTCACAATAAGTGATGCATTGTAAAAACGCTGTATCCTATTTTGCATTTTATAAATTTTTTCACCAACAAATTTAATAATACACAAATAACGATTTCCGTGCATCAAAATTATGTAATGCCCTTGCAAATGAAATTAAAAACACCAGGGCGATAAAAATAGTTTAAAAACGTTACCAAAAAATGGCTAACTAAATGTTACCAGATAGCCGATTCCCCGACACTTGGCCCCCCGAAATTGTATGCATTATTTCCCAATTGAAAGGATAGATCGCCACATAACTCTTCATAGCCAACGCTCCTTGCTTCATTCACATTCATAAATCGTATCATTCACTCTTCCATTATTTTGACTCTTGACATAGCGCGGTTTATTTTGTACGCATACAGCGAACTGTACATATTACGTATCGTCGTTCCCTCATAAAAAGGGGGTGAGATAGACCCTGTCCAGTAGCGTGTGTCGCTCTCCATAGAGAGAAAACAAATGGCCTTATATTTAAACGCCCGGGGTCTCAAAAGTTTCGTATGATCTGTAGCTATTCGAAAACGTAAAAAAAGGGAAATTATTGTTCACTATTAGCCCGCTAAAATGGCCGGAAGTTTCGAAAAAAATTGATTTCGTGATTTGGAAAAAAAATAAAACAAAGGGTTCATATTTTATATTTTGTACCAAACTTATTTTTCATTACATAACTGCAGTACAAAGAACCAAAATTTTTTTTTTATTAAATATATGTGATGTGTTGGTTAAAAAAATAAAAGGGGAAAATAACACTTTTTCTGGATATAATCAGAATTCTTGTTGACTTACTTGTATTCATAAAGTTGAACTTTTTTTTCATTTTTGTCAGTTATACGCATTTTTTTAATAATAAACAAACGTTAAAAGGTTAGATTACTGAAAAAAAAATATTTAAAATTTATAAAAAAAATGGTTTTAGGTTTGTTTTCTGATTTTCAAAGCATTTTAGCGGGCTAATAACCATTTTTTAAAAAATAAATTTAAATGCAGTTCTCATTTTCTTTGCAAGACGCAACTTTTGAGACCCCGGGCGTTTCTGAATTCAACAGTTGAAATAATTGACACACGCTACTGTCCAGTCCATGCACATTGTCAGTCGTAGACACACCGGAGCGGTCTTCCCGCGATCCGCCCGCGCCTCCCCCAATGACATGCGTAGGCCTGAGGGGTAACCACGCAGTCTCGATGCCTTTCCGTTCCCCTCCGGTAACCCGACGCTCATCTTTTCCTCAAGTTCTTCGAAAACTTCCCCTTCTCTCCCAAGTACATTTCTTCGAGGAAAAGAGGGGAGCCGGCTAAAGGGCGCAGACTTCGAGCATCGCCTGCGGTTGGGCCGATAGCTAAATGCATTTTCATTGGGACTGCCCGGTAGTCTATGGAATACTTTCTCTGGCTTTTATTTCTTTTTTATATATTTTATTTTCTTTCTGCTATTATAGTAAATAACATAAACATGTAACTGTTTTTTTTCCTCATTACTTATTTCATTTTCAGAAGATTTCTTCGACTGGTTATAGCCCCTTATTTTTCTATTTCTTTTACTTACTCTGTCATCTCTATTTTTATGTTACCTATTTCAGAAGAATTATTCCACGGGCTGCTATATCTATTTATCTTTTGTATAATGTTAATGTAAGTACTTGCATACTGCTTACTAAACCCGTATGCATGGACATTGGACAGTATAAAGTCGTTCACATAAATGTAGCTTCGTTCAATAAAAGAGTAGAGTCTTGACGCGTGCGGTGAAGGAGGAAAACATATGTTTCCTTATAACGCCGTTGTGAAAGTGGTGGGGTCCCTTCCAATATACGCATATAGTTGGTACTATGTCAGTCACTTAGCAGAAGGTCCAATTGAGTAGTTGAAATATCTCATGCTTATAAATAATAATTAATTATCCTTCTAACCTCTAACCAATAACATTATTTTATATACATACAGACGCGTGGTAGAAATCTCAAATTGGTAAGTCAAAGACCAGGCAATTGTGTTGTGGCAAGGCGATTTCGTAGTTTTAAACCTTTATAGGACGGCCCATACAAAGTGGCCTGTAAACTGGACAGTCACCTTAAAGTCGATAATTCAACGATTTTTCTAACAATGTCGAACCTTATGATAATATATGATAGCCGATAAAGCACAGTGGCCTATTAACTGTTCAGCGTTCCAGGACGTGCCGCGCAATCAAAAGTTCGCGCCCTTTTTTGCCGTGGCCTGTCAACTGGCCACTGCGCATCCCGCACTAGTATTTGCTGTCAACGCAAGCAGACGTTAGGTATTTCTCCGAGTGATTACATTAAATTTAATATGTCTTCGAATAAAAGGTGAGTAAAACGATTATGTTGTAGTATATACTTTATTATTATGTGAAAATATAATCGAGTACTGTAAAACAAACATGTTATTTCCGCAATTCAAAACGACCGGTGTGTTGAAAAAAAGGTGGGTTAGAAATTACACATGTGAGTTTGCAATGTTCTCCTAAGTGCATATTTTGATTGATACATATAAATTATATCATTTTATACGAAATACATAGTCTATTTTTATGGAATAATAGCAAAATAAGCACACATTAATGGGTTCGGGAGTTATAAGTTATAACTTATAATAATCCTGAGTTTATGTGGTTTTCGGTGTTGTTTTTCTGTTGTTTTAGAAATAAATTCAGTTATCAGGATCTGGAGGGGATGGATGACGACCAATGGGAAGAAATTATGGCCATTACTGATGACCAAGCTATCGATTCTGATATTGGTGGTGATTCCGACGACCGAGACAACTCCTTCATAATTTATAAGGACACCTGGAAAAAGGCCAACCCGAAAGGAACAAAACCTATGACACATTTGCTTTTTAGGAGCTTGTAGGCGAGCCCAAAACTTTGTATTCTGTTCAAGAAGATGATGATCATAGGCTCATAAAATCAAAAAAAATACGTAGATGTAGGTATTGTAACACTGCATCAAAACCCAAACGCAGTGAACATGAATGCGTTTCGTATGATGTGGCCTTATGCCTTGAATGTTTTGTTCCCTTCCACAGATCAGGACGAAAGAAAAAAGTTTAATTATTTCCAACACTTTAATTGTTTTTTGATTAAATAATAATTCAATGATAATTAGAGAAGAAACGTTTATTTTATTTGTTTTTTTATTTTTTAGGTTATGTTTCAAATCATAGAATTTACGAAAATAAGTTCAATGATTTGGTTTGAAATGATGCTAAAATTTTGTTACACTTTAAGACTAATTAAATACTGATTACGGAATATATAATGGTTTTATTTTATTATGTGATTTACACCAAAAATAACAGAGTTTTATAGGTGTCCAGTTTACAGGCCAGTGATTACACAAGGATAGTTACTAGGGCAGAACGGTCAGTGGTCAGTATACTGGCCAGTACATTTTTTGGATTTTCTCGGAAAATAACACGTTTTTGAAAAAATAATCGATACATGTTGTTATAAATAACACTACAGAATACATAGTCACTTAAAAATATTGTGATTTAAAAAAAAAGTTTAGGTGTGTGCTAAAGGGTTAATACAACGAATTTGAATTTAATTATTTCTGACAAAAAATAAAAAATAAAAATAAAAATAAAAAATAAAATAAAAATAAATATTTTTTATGCCGAAACAAAATATTGACAGATGTATTCCCAATGGCCATTTTATTGGGCATTCTAAATAAATTGTTTATTTATTTGTAAAAAGCATTAACTTTGTAGCTCGCCATAATTTACAATATAAAACACATATAAATTTGTTGTAGAGTGTGTATAAAATAAAAGTGGTCTACAACAAATTTATATGTGTTTTATGTTGTAAATTGTTTATTATTTATTACAATATTTTAAATGAAGATAATACTGGCGAAACTCTATTATTTTTAATGATTAAAACCTTGAATTATAATATGTCCCAGATGAGACCGTATTTTTTTCTAACTTTTAAGTTTTCAGATTTTCGATTGAGTTTCGCTAATGTTGTTTAAATTTAAATAAAATATTGTAATAAATCATGCATAATAAAAAGGTTATTGGGAATAGGTACATCTGTCAATATTTTGTTTCGGCATAAAAAATATTTGTCAGAAATAATTATTTTAGATGGTTCTGTAATATTTTACTTTTGAAGCAGCAAATAACAAACAATCTAAAATAGTTCGTCTAGGTGGTTGTAGTGTATCTAAAGCTTCCGGCTTTCTCACATAGATGGCAGTACTAAGAACTATACTGAAAATCCGCTAGATGGCAGCTAGCTTAGTACCAGCTACAGGCAACAGAGGGTCCAACAGCTCAAAGAGAGTCTTCAGCAGAACTCTCACCTCAGATTCCAATTAGCCAGTTCCTAGAGGGGTCGACTATCGTGGTCCAACACTGTACACGCGAAGTATCAATAAACCAGATTTATACTAAAAGAACATTACTCTACTCATTTAATAAATCTCCTCCCAAGGTGAGTTGGAGAACTGTTGGTGATATACCACAGTGGTGAACAAACGAATCTAAATGACAGTCCATATTCCGCAGATTGCAGTAGATATAATGCCTAAATTCATGACAGGAGGACCGCCTGAAAACGGCACATTTTAAAACCACATATTTCCTTTGAACTTATAAAATTTTTTAATGAGAGATGCGTCGAGAAAAGTACACACCGTCAAATTGAAAAGAATCTTTTCTAATTCAGACCAGCGATTAAGCAAATACCTTACCCATAAAATAGCGGTGTTGTACGGCAATTTTTAAAGTAGAATTTATTCATTTCATATAATATTTTATACATTTTCATTAGTTATTAATACTAAATCAGGTTTTTAATAAGTAAATTCTCAAATAAAGTATGTATTTTCAATTCAACGTCAGGTGTCGATAGTATAGGTTGTTATATGTAGTTGTAATGTGTTTTATCAGAGGTCAGTAAAGTTGTACTACATGAGAAAGAGAGAGATAGACAACTGTCACCCGTTCAGGTCTCATACCCGAACAGTTACGAAGATAGCCGATGATATACGATAGACATGTGGGCACCTTCAGTGGTCAGTTCTCCTGCCGCAGATTAACAGAGCATTATTTAGAACGAACTTCCAGTTAAATAAGACGATAATAAACACGACTCGTAATCTAACGAACCGAAGTATCATTGAAACTTCCGATCATCAGAGTTGTACTGTTCACCAGGGAAAACAATTTAGTAAACCACACATTTTAAAGAAAATGAAAGATTCATTGTGGTTAATTTTTTGGCATTAACAAAGTATTAAATTTTGAAAACATATCTGAACTTTGTAACAAATACTAAACAGGCTGACAAAATCAATGAAGCCTGAAAAAATAAATGCTTACAAAGACAAAGTTTACTAATTTTCTTAGAAGTTTTTCATCAAATTATTTATAAATCTGTTTAAATTAACCCCCGAAACCTCAGAAACCTTTCCGTGAAATTTTCTGCTTCATTTATAATTCGGTGTAAGCTCAAATTTAGGAAATCAAAATGAGCTTAATTAAATTTTCATCATCATTTGGTTTTGTTTTGAGTTTGAACACTTTGAAATTTAGAGATTTTCACAGTTCAAACCAACATAATTATTATTTAATAATTGTTTTATGAAATGAAGATGAAGTCAATGAAATCTTCAAAGGATGATTAATCGAAATAGAAGTAATATTACTCCGATTATAATAATGATTTTTGACTGACATTTAACAGTTCTCAGTGTGACTATAACTTCCCTAATTGGGGTATGTTAAGAGAATGGGGTTGGAGAAGAGATAGGTGAAAGAGGTACCGACAGTTCTCCGCCTTCCCTCTCCCCACTCTCCTCTCCCGCTCCCCCCTCCCGCATTCCATACATTCAGTCCCGGTACATTAAGTTTTCGAACAGCATGCCACCAATTGCAATTTTTTTAAACAAATTTCATTATGCTAGAGCTCCCCGCTTCTTTTGTACAAACCTTGTCCTGACAATAACGAACACAAAAGAAAGAATTATCCAATTTGTGCAGTCGTTCGGAAGTTATGCGCGTACATACATTTCGGCGATTTATTTTTATTTATATAGAAGATAGAAGAAGATGATAGAAGAAGAAGATTTTTACAATGCTCTATCTTATAACTAACTGCAGACTATACAAAGCATTATAACAACTTGAGGTTAACATTCTCTGGTTCGTCGATCAGTAGTTCAACACAATAATGTGTGTACTATGCATTTGATCAAATAACACGATGCAGCCAATGACTTTATATAAATAGACTCGCCATAGTCTCACATACTCGTAAAATAATGTGGCAAGTAAACAACACTCTTTTGTTTTCAGCGGTTTTAAGTAATTTCTTAATTACACCATGGAGATACAAATGTTTAAAAAAAACATACAATTATGGTTAAGTAAACAGGAAGATGAGGAAATCATTAAAATTATTAAGTAACCCCAATATAACCTGCAGACAACAAACATTAATACTTTTATTTTATTTATTGTTATTTTATGAAAATCAAGAAACTAGAAGATGAGGAAATAAAAATTTACACCCATTCAGCAACATACAGTCCGCCTCGGAATAGGAATACCTAGTGAGGAGGACTGTAAACAAATCACTATATTGGTATTTTTACTAATTTTATAATTTTACGTTATCCTTATATTGTCATTAAAAAAAAAAAAAAAAATTCAAAAGTTATTCACGTATTAAAAAGATATGCCACTTCCACACCGAAGCCAACGCACGAACTACCCTTCTACACAACCATCCGAAAGTTTGAAGTTGGCCTCAGTGTGGCCGTACCATAAGACAATCAAAGAATGTGTGTTTTTTCTCCAAAGAATCATGAAATCGTCTGATGGGAAACATGAAAATTACTTGTATTACTTATAATAATCGATAATACTAAGTAATTTGTGTGTACATATAAATGAAATGTTATTTTTTCACTTTTATACAGTCAAAGCTTCCTTTTATATTGTTATATCTTGTATGTAATAAATGTAATAATAAAAAAATATATTATTATTATTATTTGGAATACAGATTTGCTAGTTAATTTAAAAGGTAAGAAAATAATAGTACCGGGCATTTCAATAAAAAGAGGGATTTTTCAAGGAGACTCATTAAGCCCTCTTTGGTTTTGCTTAGCATTGAATCCCCTTTCTAAAATGTTAATTAAAAGCAAGTTTGGAATAAAAATTAAGGGTAATACAAGAGAGAGTAGTATAGTTTCACATCTATTATATATGGATGATATAAAATTATTTTCAAATTCTGAATCAAATTTAGAGAAAATGATTAAGGTAGTTAAAATTTTTTCAGATGATATTAAAATGACTTTTGGTTTAGATAAATGTAAAACTATCCATATAGAGAAAGGCAAAATTGTAGATGGAGACGAGGGTATATTTAGAAATTTCAAAATTCAAAGTATGAAAGGGGATGAGGTTTATAAATATTTAGGATACCCGCAATCGAATAGATTAGATCACACCAGTATTAAAAATGATATTAGGATTAAATTTCAAACTAGGATCAGAAAAATTTTAAAATGCAATCTATCTGCTAAAAATTTAGTAAAAGCAATAAATACTTGGGCAATACCTCTACTAACGTACTCATTTGGCATAATTAAATGGTCCAATACAGATTTAGATAGTTTAGAACGATTGATTAGAACTACGTTAACAAAATTTAATTGCCATCATCCAAATTCAGCTATAGAACGAATTAATTTACCTAGAAATTTAGGAGGTAGAGGTGTAGTCAAAATAACATCTTTGAAACACAATCAGGTAGAAATGCTTAGAAATTTTTTCCATAGGAAAGCTAATAGCTCAGAAATGCACAAAATAATTTGCAAGGCAGATAGAAATATTACACCTTTAAATTTATATGACGAGAATGCCAACATTCTTATAAATACTAACCAGGAATTATTAGATTCCTGGTCAAATAAAATTATTCACGCAAAACACTTCAATTATCTCAACCAAACGTATGTTGACAAACTTTCGTCAAATAAATGGTTGAGTATTGGAGAGTTGAGCGCAGAAATAGAAGGATTTATGCTTGCCATTCAAGATAGAGTCATTAATACTAAAAATTATAGAAAGCATATAATCAAAGATATAAATCAAATTGATGATTTATGTAGAAAATGTTTGGCTTTTCCCGAAACTATAGAACATATTATATCGGGATGTTCTATATTAGCGCCTTCCGAGTATACATTTAGGCACAATCAGGTTATAAAAATAATTCACCAAAGTTTGGTAATTAAACATAACTTGATTGACTGCCGTAATATAGTACCATATTATGAATATGAACCAAATTCATTTTTAGAAAATGAATTTTATAAAATATATTATGATAAAACTATACTAACAGACAGAACAATTAGTCATAATAGACCTGATATAGTTTTACATGACAAAATTAAAAAAATAACTTATATCATTGATGTAGCTATTCCAAATTCCTGTAATATTCAAAAAACTATTTCTGAAAAAATAAGAAAATACACAGATTTAGGAAATGAGATTAAAAGAATTTGGCATTCTCGGACTATAAAAATATTGCCATTTGTTATTTCGGCCACTGGCATAATACCTAGGAATCTGATTCAAAATTTAAGCATATTAGATTTGTCAAAGAATTTGTATATAAAAATGCAAAAATCAGTCATTTTAAATACATGTAGGATTACAAAGGATTTTTTAAATATTTATATTGAGGGATCGGTAGGATTTATAGGTTCAATTAGAAATGCCACAGAGCCGAACCCTCTGATATGAAAATATCTGGAGTCGGTGAATTATATTCCCATTTGGTCTCTAGTAGGTTGACATGTTGTTCTTGTATTTATAATACTTATATAGTGCAATTGCATAGCGTGGGTTGACTAGATGATCATTTGGGGAAGTGTGTGAAAGGGTTTAGTTTTTCCTTCTTTTTTTCCTTTTTTTTTTTTTTTTGGGGAAAATTTAACCCGGACATTTAAATCTGGTGCATTTTAAAAATAAAAAAAATGAATTAATAAAGTAAATTAATTTCATTACTTACATATTCCCATTTGGTCTCTAGTAGGTTGACATGTTGTTCTTGTATTGTTTTGTATTTATAATACTTATATAGTGCAATTGCATAGCGAGGGTTGACTAGATGATCATTTGGGGAAGTGTGTGAAAGGGTTTAGTTTTTCCTGTGGGGTAAATTTAACCCGGACATTTAAATCTGGTGCGTAAATAATAACTGTTTGCCGTGTAATGGAAACATTTTCTCATCACACAGGAGGGCATTTTGGCGCTTTTTAAATGCAATTTTCCTACTGGTAAGACACGACCTTACTCGAGGAGTGACAGTTTAGTACTAAAGTACTAGAAATCGAGACCATTGCGATTGCCTTGCTTTTGACATCCCACTTTGAGATTTCTACCCCGCGTCTACAGTATATGACGTCATTGGATGCAGCGTTAAAATATGCATATATTATTATCTATTTACATAATGGAGAGGCAGGTATAAAACTTACCTTGCCGGTCACTTGAGATTAACAATGCTCATCGCCTCTTAGAGAAATTTAGACGCAGTTCGCACGCAGATAACATAATTGTTTAATAACAACAAATAATTAAGAAAATGATTTATCTTGTAATTTTTAAATTAACATGGATGTACGGGAAATTGCCTAACATTTTCCCGAAAATAATCCGATTGATAAAATTGAGATGTTCTGAACATAATTGAAACGATAAAACAATTGAAACAAATGGAACGTGTGATTGAAGGCTTTTATCACCCTATTCATTCGCGCTTTCCAATTTGCGTCAGTAAAAACGCACGAAAATAAAAAAAGAGAAGGAGATAAGCATCTCTCATTTTTGAAGGTTGTTTGTGTTTGCATAAAATTACCCCAGAAAATGTCACTTGGTAGAAAAGGATCAGAATAAGGGGCTGCAATTTTCTCGCAAAACTAGGGTGGAAAAATCACCACCTTGGGTTTCAAAATATAATATTTTTAATAATGTGGAAAAACTTTATGCTTGTTGAAAAATACTCTTCAATTTCAGAAATAAAATGAAAAAGTAAAAAAAATATCTCTCCCTCGAATAGAGTGTTTAAAATACATTTTTTAAACTCAATATAACAAGACTTTTACAAAAGTTCATTTTTTGACAATTTTTTTTATAGTGATACCTCACAAGAGTCTCAGCTCCCGTCTGGAGCCAGTGAGACTATGGCATTCCCAATTGGGGTATGTTGTGAGGCTGAAGGTAGTGGGGAGGGGAAAGAGATAGGGAAGAGGAAGGTGGGGAAGTACCTGGCTATTCAGATCTGGTCACCAAACACGGCTAATGCCATTTCAAGCAACGTTTCAATTCTGAATGGTGGTCTTACACCACGGCGATACTGAGAGTATCTTCCACTCTGGAACGTGCCGCAAATAGGCTATATATTATTTTGAATGAACAAATTGTGAAATAACACGAATTAATCAAATAAAATTTATTTGCCACGCCGGGATTCGATCCCACGACCTTCGGAATGCGAGTCACGAGCCTTACCGCTGGACTACGCCGGCCGTCATAATTATGAGGAAATGTATCAATAATTATGAAGAAAATGCAGTCATGAATGATTTGCGAATAATGAGAAGTTCAGTTTCAGTTCAGTTTCAAAAATTTGTTTTCTCCGTGACCAGATTTGAAGAACTTGAAAAAAATGGTTAAACAATATTAATATGATTGACTGATGACCCGGGATCGGTTATCCGGTAATCAATCCTGAAAATAAATGCGTATCCAACCTTCCTGTTTTTCCTCTCTTATTTCTTTTATTAGCACACCTAGAGCCAGCAAAAGAAAGTTGACAGATGCCCTGGATATGTGGTGCAGGAGAAAAATGCTCACGATTCCATGGAGAGCCAAATGTGTCCATTTTGGAAGAGCTAGACATCCAAATTAGGTACTCAACTGTCTGCCTACAACGTATTTTAAGATACTTTGGATACTTATTACTAGCCATACTGAGGTCTTCAACTTGGAGAAACTCTTAGTCATTGGAAAAGTAGGAGGCAGAAGAAGCAGAGGAAGGTCAATAATGCGCTGGAGTGACCAAGTATGTAAATGTAAACACAGTTTCCGCAACCCTCTACGCAGCACAGAGCCGCGATAAGTAGAGAAGCCTTGTCCACAAACGAAATTGGTGTAGGGGTTACGATCCTCAGCAACGAGGACCCTACTTAAGAAGAAAATTCCATTCATGAGCGATCGCCTCACAACTCAAACGTTCTAGAAGATTTTATTATTGAGGGGGTATATCCCAGTATGACGTGAACACCTGAAAACTAAATACCGTTCCGAAGATTGGAGTTTTCGAAGTGTAGATTTATGGACTATCCTCAAAATCATCGGTAGGATAGATGTCTTAAGAATGTTCAAAGAATGCCCAAAAAGTAATAGAATTGAATCTGCATAAACTTCAAAATGAGGAAAACTGTTAACAAGATGACGAAGGGCAATAAGTACAAGATAAATTAACTAAAATTTCAGGCAAAGTTTGCATACGATGTGGTTGATAAAGTCATTCAAAAATGCGCTTCAATATGCAAATATGGTGAAGATTATCATGATGATAACTAATCACTGATAGGTGAGGACAAAATAAAAATATGAGTGAGATAATGTGGTGTATATGCGTAGGTATGTAGTTTAAATTATCCTTTTACAGATGTCTTTAGTAAATGTAGTTTTGAGGTGTCTCATCAGATGTTATTAAAGTAGTGTGTGAACTATTCTTGACTAATACCCGAAAGGTTACAGAAAAAGCCGATGATATCCGATCGAAAGTTGGGTATCTTCAGTGCTCAGTTCCCTTTCTTCAGAAATACACTGATCATCCATTAGAACGGATGTTTGTCCCAGTTAAATATTCATTGCAAACCAGACGATACTTAAATACGACTCGTAATCCGACAAACCGAGTATCATTGAAACTCCCGATCATCTAAGTCATCTTGTTCACTAGAGAAAATCACAGTACATCACAGACAATAGATTTTTACACATTACACATTCCTACATTCCTACATTCCTACATTTTACTTGGCTTAACCCTTCGAATAATAAGAAAATAATTTTCTGTCGAATTTTGCCTGTCAAGGTTTGCGCGCAAAATTCCTGGTTCTTCCCATGCATTTTAAATGTTCCTATTTATTGGTTTTTTTTAACGCTTTTGCAAAAAAAAAATTGTTCTAAAATCTAGATAAAATAATCTTTCCGGTGTGTTTATAGTCCAGTAACTTTGTCGCCTGATTGTATGGGGTAGTATGCGTTAAATCCGGTAGTTCTGATTTTTAGCAGACTTGTTTATGATGTTGGCCTAATGAATAATCCAAGTTTTCGACCTCGAGTGCCGACCGCAACTTTGTCAAAAATCGAAAAAACCGCGAAAAAATCGTTATTTTTTCAAATTTTGGCGATTATAACCCTAAAGGACTAGTTTTGAAAAAACTTTTTTATGACGTTATTAAAGTGGACTAAATTTGCTACAACATGATACTAGAATTGTCTCTGTAGACTCAATAGTTTTTGAGATTAAGCCTTTCAAAGTTTGTAACCTTGAGCGCAAACCGCGAAAAAATCGATTTTTTTTTCAAATTTTGGCGATTATAACCCTAAAGGACTAGTTTTTGAAAAAACTTTTGTAACATGTTTTTAAAGTAGACTAAATTTTCTACAATATGATACTACAACTGTCTCAGTAGACCCAATATTTTCCGAGATTAAGCCTTTCAAAATTAATCATTTTTTTAGAACTTCGCAATTTTTTGCAATTCTGTCGTTCTGAATGAATTTTGACCCTGATTATACTATCGAAACCCTGTACTTTTATGGTGGGATGATGATGTTTAAGCTAAGCTACGCATATTGAAGTAAAAAAGATAAAAAACAAAGTATTTTAGTTTTATTTTTTTTATTTATTTAAAAAACAATTACAACAAAAGTTTATTTGTTAGGAAACTGAGTAATATTCAAAATCAAAAAATTAAATTAATTTAGCCCTCTTGGAAGGTTCCGGTTGAGGTTCGTCCGTATCTGGATCGACGTATTGGGATGGAATATCCCCATCAGGAGATGGTGATGAATCGTCGACGTCTTGTGCCCACAAGTCATCCTCCATTTCGACATCGGACAGATCGTCGCCTTCTGGGATATCTATTACTTCGACATCAGGTATATTGTCACAAGAGGCCCCGCTACAGTGCCTGCAGACTGATGAGCATTTTAATCCTGCCTTCCTGCAGCTACACGCGTTCCCACAACCCTTCGTGCAGCCACAAGAAATCATCCGCAAGAGGTGTTGTGGGGCTGCATCTCTGGTCATCATTTTGGGGTTGAGGCCTTGTGGCGTGGATATCCACCCCCAGGAGAGAGGGTTCAGTTTGACTCCCAACCACGCCTGAACCAGTAAGAAGATTGTACATGAGAATAAAAAAATGATGAATGATATGTAACTGATGCAAGGACAAATTCTTACCTGATGGTATGTCCGCAAGGAGTGAAATCGAGCAGAATCTCGTGTAGGAGGTAACCTGGCTAGATTGAAGCTGGTTTTCGTCGCAGCCCTGGCGAATAGTTGGTACCGCAGCTCATCAAGGTTATGGGTGTTGAGATTGCCTCCGTATAGAGCAATTACGACTCGTTCTCCTGCTGCTGCTATATCGTCAGGTGTAGAGTTGGTGTCGAGAAAAATCGCAGCTTGCTTTTCAACGTCCGGATTTTTTTCGACTATGGACATCATTTGTACCTTCCCTAAGCCAAACAAGCAGGATGTCGAGTCACAACCACTAAAGGCATGGATGAAGAGGAAAAGCTCTGTTTTCAAAGAGGATTTTGAAGAAGCGATGCTGGAATACATGACATCTGATGCTTTGCCTCTTCCACATTTATTGTAAAAAAATTCATGTTGGTTTGAGATCGCAGTAAGGATGATCAGCAAGTCAACGTACTCACCAATGACTACCACTATATTATAGGTAGAGGCAGCAGTTACAGCTGTAGTGATGATGAGCCTATCAGCATCTTCCTCTGCTTGGAGTACTTGAATATTGTGATTTCCCATTTTTGTTGTCAGCAGTTTTATGAAACGAATCTTGTTTTTGTCATTTGACAAGAATTTCTGTTGAGGAACCTGTGCCACGGTTTTCTCATCAACGATTATCTCTCGCTATGAGTGTAACTTGGCTCTTCGAAGACGCTCAGAGTTCTTTGTGTTTTTCTGTACAGCATCTACGGGGTAACCATCGAAAATTACTGCCACATTTGAGCCATAGTGAGCAGTAATGTACTGTATGTATCTGTCAGCTATCGCACTAAATGATGAGCTTCGAGGCCACACAATTTTATGAAGTAGATGCCCTCCATCCACTGCTATAAACTTCGTTAACCCTTGCTTCTCATTTAAGGTTACAGGTTCAAATACTGAATATAAGGTGGATTTTGTGCCCTTTCTCATCCCCTCTTCAGAGAACAATGACATTAAGATTGGTGACAGTTCGTAAGTGAAGAACTTTCGCAATTCTTCATCCGATTGTTTTAAGACACACAACCTGTGAAACAGTGTTAAAGGATCAACAGTTACATGTTTATTGTCAACAGTAATAGTTCGTACAGCTGAAGATAGGGACCCACATTGTTTTTACGTTTGAATTTCACTTCCTGGAAGTTCTGGCCAACCATCTTTAGCATCGATTCTCTCCCAATCTCTAGAGCCATGTGGCTGTTGACACTAGATTCTCCAACCAGGCCACTGCTGATGGAAATAATGAAATCTGCTGTAAGGAATGGAGGGTGCTGTACAAACCATCTATAGAGTTTTTCAGTATCTGATTCATCTCTGGTGACACGAGATGGCCGCATGTCAACATGTTGTTCAGTTGTTGCAGTAGTAACCTCACAGTATGTTTCCTAAACTTAGGTCTACAGAGATAATTCTAGTGTCATATTGTAGAAAATTTAGTCTACTTTAAAAACATGTTACAAAAGTTTTTTCAAAAACTAGTCCTTTAGGGTTATAATCGCCAAAATTTGAAAAAAAAATCGATTTTTTCGCGGTTTGCGCTCGAGATCACAAACTTTGAAAGGCTTAATCTCAAAAACTGTTGAGTCTACAGAGACAATTCTAGTATCATATTGTAGCAAATTTAGTCCACTTTAATAACGCCATAAAAAAGTTTTTTCAAAAACTAGTCCTTTAGGGTTATAATCGCCAAAATTTGAAAAAATAACGATTTTTTCGCGGTTTTTTCGATTTTTGACAAAGTTGCGGTCGGCACTCGAGGTCGAAAACTTGGATTATTCATTAGGCCAACATCATAAACAAGTCTGCAAAAAATCAGAACTACCGGATTTAACGCATACTGTGATGTATAAAGTTACTGGACTATTATTAGAAATCAACATTTTTGTTTCTAAATATTAAAATTTTAATATTGGAAATTTAAATTGGCTAAAAAATGCATACCTCCGAATATTCGAATTAAAGTAATTAAAATAGAATAAACTTAAAATTTAAAATACAGACTCCCTTTCTAAATAAAATTTGTAATAAAACTGTCACCTCACTTTTTATCACTTTCATACAATTTTATTTTAAAATAAAATGTGTGATACGTCACAAATTGGCGAAAAATTAAACCGTCACTTTTGATCGCGTTTGTAAAATATCTGAAAAACCTAGCTCATATAATTCTGAGACAATAAGAAGCATTATTTCATTCCGTTTCTAACATAAAAGAAATCACAAATATTCGCATGACAGGAAGAGAGATATCTAACTTTTAATAATGCACTGTCGCTCTGGGGCAATCTGGGTCTCCTGTTATTATAACGGCATATGATGTTTTGGGACAACTTGGGTCTCCTGTGATTAGACGGGTTAACAACTGCAAAAAGATCATTCCTTAGTGAAATTATGTCGAAATTTTGGAAAATTAAAGTTTGCTTATAATCAAACGGAAAAATACGTTTTATAAGACATGTGTAAAACACATTTAATTGAAAACAAAACATCTGATTAAAAAAAGAATAATAATAAAAAAACGAATGTGCTTTAGACCACACGACTGAAGTAAAACTTCTTTAGCTCCATCTATATGATAGGAAGAGAGAGAGAAAATGTGCGCGCGCACTCCTCTCTCTTGTTTCTACAGTGTGATACAGACAATAGGCCTGCACTGTGTCTTAGAAATACGAAACGTTACTGGCTATGGGAGAAAGAGAGAAAGAAAATGTGTGCTCGCACCTCTCTTTCTTGCACCTACAGTAATATACGAAACGTAACTCTCTCTCTTTCTATCTTCACTAACTTATGTCTCCCTCTCAACTACCGTTCACCAGCTTACTCCTCAAGTCAAGCGTGCGTAAATAAGTTTTACTTAAAAAAATAATAATAAAAATCAAATAAAAAGTCAATTTTGGTTTGGCCAATTTTTGACAGAAAAATTGTTTCCTCTTAAGAAAGTGATGCTTTATTTGAAAAAAAAAATTATGTAGTTATTAAATATTTTTTGTTGTTGAGCCCTGTTTTCCAAGGTTGTGGTACGTGAACTGCCGGAGGGGGCGAGGGGTCATCTCTGGAGAAAATGGGTCAATTCTGTTTGTGGCCAGGATCTGAAATTCCTATTTTTGTAACACGGCAAGAACGAGATATTTTTATACCAAACACGCCCTTAACCTGCTAACTGGGAGGAACGTGCTCAGAGGTATTTTTCGAAATCGACCTCATCTAGAAAGATTAATGTTTTATTGGAAATAATAATTCGTCAGAGGGATTATATTCGTATTAAATTGCATTTGTTTTTTTGTTGTTGTTTACAAATAAATCACGTTTCATAATGGAATCAAAACAATCACGATGAAATTAAATATAACAAAAACTCTACATATGTTAAAAGTGGTGATGTTTCAAAAGATTGTTTTTTTTCATTAGCTTCTCGTAGGAGGCTCTGAGGAAAATAATTATCGCTTTCAGGATCTGTTTCATCTTTGGGCATGCTGTGTGAAGGGTCTTTTCAGAAACGGAAAGCAAAGAAGTTTTGGGAAGGAAAAGGGTGTGCTGGAATCTGGGGGTCGGTGTGCCCAGGAGTGTCGGATTTATGAATGCATCTATGAGAGGTCAAAAGGTCTTCAGTATGTTTCTCCCGATCCGGCCTGTCAGTTGGTGGGTAGATGCATCCCCCGCCAAAACCCGGACACCAAACGCTGCGTACCATTTAGGGAGACCTATTGCAGAGGTGTTGGTTGTCCTGATAGGTTGTGTTGTTAATATTAATATTGTTAATGTTAACCGGTGCAATGTCATCGAATTTCAGAGAAATACCTATACGTCCATGTGTGTGGGTGATTGCTACTAAAAGTTGATAGAATACATTGTCACGAGTCTATCCGCCGAGTTTCAGCACGATAGGATGTCGGGAAGTGGGTTAATTTCCACTACATTCATTCAATCAAGGAAACAAAATTGAAATCCAAATAGATGAATCTGAAAAAGGTATAAAAAGAGGAAGCTTAAAATAGTTCACATAATGTGTTTTGATAATTTTTTTGGTATTAGGCTTACATAGAGCTACTAATCTAAACTTCAGTTTTAATGGCAGAAATTTTGTTCTAGTTACGAAAATTACTTACAACGTCTCTTAATTGCCAGCATGGACGATGTTCGATTAACACAACATAATTGGTTTTATTGCAAAGTAAATTAATAGACAGCTACACATTTTTTTAACATACCATAAAAGAGCATATAAAATTCTCCCACAAAATAAACAACAATATCAATAAAAAACACCAGATCCAAGCATAAATTGCGTGACTGACTTTGAGTCTGGAGAAAAAACAATTTAAGGCTCTATGGCAATCTAAGGTGCTGGTTTAATTAATTTAACGTTCTTCGCAGCGGGAACAACAGGTTGCTTAATGGTCGCCATATTTAACGGTCGCCGGAAGTAGGGGTGATAATAAATTAATTAAAACGCTTCGCACTTCCAGAAACTAATGGCGTCTTCATATTTTGGTTAGTTGATGTAACAGTTAGTGTTACATTAGTGTTACAACTTGTTTGAGCAGAAGTTATTCTGACAACGTGTTTTTATTTATCATTTAGTAGTCGTTGTTACCGGGTTTTGCCAGAGTGTCATCATTTTATTTATTAATATACTTCATAGGATAACTGCAAATTGCTAGTAAATCCAAAGGAGTCTGCTATGCCTTAATACAAAGGAATATCCTACCAAAACCGTGGTTTCAACAATTCACGCATTTAAAAAAAATCCTCACTTATTTGAATGAGAAGGACAAGTTTTTTTTTAAATAAAGTTAAATTATTCAAGATTTTTTTATATGAATACCCTATAAGACTCTCAATTGATCCCTTCTGGAACCAGGGACTGTGGCATCCCCAATTGGGGTATGTTGTGAGGCTGAAGGCAGTTGGGAGAGGAATGAGTTGGGAAAGAAGAAGGTGGGGAAGGATCTGGCATCAAATCTGGTCACTAAACACGGCTAGATCCATTTCAAGCAACGTTTCATTTCTGAATAGTGGTTTTACTCCTGGGCTACAATACTTCCATTCTGGAACGCGTCGCAAATATAAATACTATTTTATATTAATTAATTGTGAAATAACACAACCTAATCAAAAACGCCGGAATTTAACACTTTTCCTACGGTCGTGAGCCTTACCCCTCGACTATGAAGGCTACGCAGTTGGCGGAAAATGCTGGTTGTGTCGTGGTGCAGGACTTAGCGAAATGGGGAATTGTACTCACGAACTAGATGGGACCCAGACGCGATGTCAACTCACTGACTTGTCAGTCATTGTTCCGTTCCTTCTCATCTTTTTATAGTTCATGTGCTTGACTCCCTAGATTGTAATTTCTGTGGTCAGAACAAATATCCTCTATTAACATCTATCAAGCCTCATCTAAAATTCTCTCACCTACCTCCCCTCCCTTCCGTCCAACATCTCATCTCAAAGTAGAGTTGAATTCAAACTTAGAGAAATTTGAAATCTACTCCAATATTTCAAATAATTAGGAAATTTGCCCAACCCCTCCGAAACGTAAGCAGATATAAGCGTTAGAAATAGGACAGCAGTCAAGTACAATTAGCGTGTTTATACGTCAGCGCGTGTGTTTCCATAGAAATCGTTCTAACTCCGTTATTGTTTTAGTTGCATCCCTAAAACAAAAAGTAAAAGGTCGATAATAGATAAAGCTGTACATCACTATCAAGTTGTCTATAGAAATACATAACAGGAATCAGTTGTCAGTCGAGTAATTGACAAAAATATTTACCCGCTCAAATTTTCTACAGGCGGCTCCACTACGCTCAATATTTTTATATGAAATGATAAAAAAGTGAGGTGACAAAAATATTTATTACTCATATATACAATAGAATAAGTATTGTTATTTACATAATCTGTGATTATAGTACCGTTTTCACATAAAAACATCACGTGAGTCATTTTTAACCTATTTTTAATGTTTGCGTTCTAAATTTTAATATTTACAAATGCTAATATTTATTTGTAATATAATAATTTGTAAGCTTATTTTGTAACCTTTCTAAAACAGTTTTTACTATTCGGCTACGTTCAGAAATGTTTCATTTATAGAGCTTTAATTGTGAAGCGATAATAACAAAAAGTTTTCGTAAAATTTCGTTAGAGACAGTTAAAGTGCTTAAATGGCGATTTACTTAGGGGAAGAAATGCAGTTGATAAAAAATTTATAAACATTTATCTTTTAATCTTTTTTTCAACTTTCCTCGTAATTTGACATGATGGCCTAGGCCTAGAACACCCTCGAAGTGTGAAAGCCAGAAAGATTTCAAAGAAGTTTTTTTTAAATGTATGTAATTCTACACTTGAACATTTTTGTTCAAGCGATATCTGGTCTTATTTTTCGACAGTTACGTAGTAGATGTATATTGTGTTAAAATAGCTGACATTTGTGTTAAAACAATTATTCGAAATAGAAAAGGGTCCAATAGTAAATTGCTTGACGCCAGAGATCAACCCTTATAGAATTCATACTGCCAAATGACACATATATTCTGTTGATACTTAAGCTTTTCAAACATTTTGTGGACGGGTATGGGAACTGCCACCTCGAGAACCATTCATTGGATTACCAACATCTCTGCAATAGGTTATCTCAAGTCGTTCGCTACTTTTGGTGACTTAGCAGAGGTGCCCGGGTTCATGCGGAAGGGGGTGGGGGGGGGGGGGGGGTGCTCCCTCATGTTGTAGAGGGTTCAAAACAAGTTTATAAGATTTCTGTACATTAGGGAGTATGGCCACTATCCATCACTCTACCCGTCAAACTTTCTTCTGGGCATGCAGGACTGCTGCGAGGCTATATTGAGAACTTAGCCATTTTGGGGCGCGAGAGTCTTTATGTTCCAGATGACTATCTTAGACAGCGTCATCGTAGATTATTCTATCTTCCTGCCTGCAGAACTAACCTGCCAAAGGTTCTCCCGGTAGGGAGGAGTGCATTGCTCCTGAACCAAATCTCCTCCGAGATTTATATATTTGGCGTCAGTGAGAAGAGATTCAAAAGGGAAATTCTTTCGATTCTTGAAATAGTTTCTCCTCATTGACAAATTTTTCACCACTAACAGAGTTTTTTTTTTGAAATGCTTTATTTCTTAAAATTTCTGTGATGATAAAATTATATGTCATAAATTCTTTTATGTAATAAATTAATTTATTCAGTAATTTCTTATATGTAATAAATTATAATTTGTAAGGTGTAAGAAATTAATAAAAAAATTATTATTAACAATGGTTTCAGGTTTTTTTCAGGTCTTGGCAGCTGACGCGTCCGCCTACCAGCTGCATGGCGGACCAATTTGGGAGAGGCTGGTTGAGATATATGCTTTCAAGTCTCTGGCCGGACTCTTTCGACCCATTTATCTTGCATTGCAGTGGGAAGAGAGAAAAAATCTGTAGAGCAGAAGTACTCCTGAAATATCGTTAATAAATTTGGAAAAGAGGAGTGGGCCTAAATTAGAGCCTTGAAGAACTCCGGATCGTGCAAAAACTAAAATAGAATACCCGCTTCCTGTACCATTTTCCTTCCCAGTATCTTCTCTGCTTTCCTCAAAATATCCTAAAAACCTCATCCCCAAAGATGGCATAAGCTCTAAGGGAAATTATTTACCTCAATTAATTGGTATCATAAAAAATCAAGTTCAAATTCTTAGACTCTTAATAATGGTTATATCTAGAATGTAGCAGTTTACTTTTGACTAATTGAACTACCTACCCCGTTTCCACACTACGCTACGAGGAATAGAGTTCAGCAACTAGAGATCCCAAGACTTGCTGTTTGACAAAGAGTAAAAGCGGCATCGGCTGGCAGTGATCTTCAATTAACAGCAGTAAGGAAGGACGTTATTCGCGAAACAGGGCACACCAAGCAAATGGCGGAACTTTGTTCTCGTAATCGTAAATCCTCAACTTCATTTATAAGACATCTCTTTGGTTTACCATTTAATTTATTTCAATCACTTGTGCGTAACGTTAAAAGTTCTGGTGCCCTTCATTATTTTGTTTTCACTTATCCACACTGGAATTTAGATGATTATCACGTGTCATTTCTATTTGCCTGATGGAAGTTTTCATGGAGCTTCCATACCCCGTGAGATATTAAAATTAGTATAGGGTCTTTAGTCAATCGATTCCCTTGATTTAATTTTGTACAATCCGTAGATTCAATAAAAATTTCTTGTTATCACAGAATGTGCTTCATTTCATATTGATTGAAATTTATTTTCATGCTCTGGTTTTCAATCTATACTTTACGTTCAATTCACAAATCTTTTAATTAATAGCCTTATTTTTACTTGCTAACCTTCTGAGAAGATGGTTCTCTCAACATTGCACTGATAGTATTGTTTACCTGTACTACATTAAGACCAGCTCGATAAACTCCTGAGAATCTTTTAAACTTCGAGAGAAACTGATTTCCTAAAGCCTGTTCGTGTTCCGAACAAGTCTCGCAGATTATTCATCGGAAACTACCTGCTAACCCTTAATGGATCGCAATTATTACTTAAGACTGTTGATTTCCCTTCGCCACCTTTGGGATGGAGTCCCAAAATCCTTAATTAACCTGCTTTACTCGAGGGAGGGTTGTACGTCAGATAATGAACAACCATACTAATATATGTACATTCGCAATAGGCAAGCTTAGGCAAAGGATTGTTTCACCGTTGTGATCACCTTCATATTGTATCAAACACAGCGGTCGTGCACGTCATCCGATCACAAATTGATCACGAGCTAAAACGGGTCGAGAATCGAAGTTTAACGACGACCATTCAATTAAAAAAATTAACGTAACCATGGTAACCAATTTTCTTTCATACAATATTAGTAGATTCCTGTTTTACCATCCGAAACCACCAAACAGCGCCCCTTTATTTAACAAAACAGTTACACAAAAGTTTTCCAAATCGTTTTATTACTGTCGATTTGCTTTTTTATCGTTCAAATGTCAATTTAATAAGCGGGTATGGGTACCACCACCCAGGCAACCATTTATTGGATAACAAACACCTCTGCAATACGTCACTTCGGGGTGAGGTTTGTCCGGGTCTTGGCGGCAGTTGCGCCTGACGGCCCACTGCATAGCGGTCCGAATCGGTAGAGACTGATTGAGGAAGACCTTTTGACTTTGACCTCTCCAGCAGGACTTTCTCGGAATATAGCCTTGCACCGCAGGATCCCTATCCCCATATGTGTGCTGGACATCGTCCCTGATTCATCTTTAGTTACATTATTAATTTTGCAGATCCTTCTCAAATCTATGTGCGCCTCCCCCAATGATATGTGCAGGCTTGAGGTTTGATCAGACGACCTTGACTGTCCTTTGTCCTGCCTTTGACTACCCAACGCTGAATTTTCTTTTAGTCTTCGGGTATTTTACCCCAAATATTCAGTTAACATTCTTTGAGGCTTCACTGAGTGGTTGGCTAAGGGACACGGAAGCTAAGGGTAGTTTATGGTCAGACCGAAAGCCATACACATATTTTGTTGATACTTGCCAATTGAATTGAGATTTATTGTATTACTTATGTTCTCTATTTTATACAGGTGCTTGCAGGTTTTTACAGATGCAATGCCGCCTCATGAATTAGTTTTTCTTTTGCCCTGTTTAATTTATCTTTGTCTTATTAACCTATTTTTTTGCATTTTGTTTTTCCTGTTAAGCACTTGCATACTGCTTACTAACAACGTATGCAAGGACACTGGAGATCTAGATTCGTTCAAAATAAATAAATGTAGCTTCGTTTAACAAAAAAAAATTAGAATCTTGCGAGAGCCTAGAAGGAGTAACCATCTGTTACTTATACCAGGGCGGGTAAGAGGTGGATAACCTCCACTGCACCGCAGGATGAGGGATGGATTTATACATCCGTCAACCCCAGATTCCTACCAAACCCTCATTCTTTTTTCCTTCCAGACGTTTCTTTCCCAAAGAAACGTCTGGAAGGGAACCCATCTATAATATTAGCACCAAAATTTAAAATAACCTACTTGTTTAAGTTGAAAAATCTCAGTAACATCGGTCGCATCTCGCCATAGAAATCTCGCTATTAATCGCAAAATTATCAATTAATGAACCCCAAAAGTGTCGGTAATTGTGACCAAGTTGTGCAGTTATTGAAGTGAGGTGCAGCCAATACCAGGATCGATCCTGAAAAAGCGGTTGAAACCATTAAAAGGTAGGGACTTATCCTTTCCATTTTCCAGTGATTGAGTTAAAAACGCAGTCAATTGTCTTGTTTTCGCAAAATTCAGATTTAGTCCACATCTCTCTCGTGTCGTGGCATTGGTCGTGACAATTCTAGTTCTATAAGAGTACCCCAAGGGTTCATCTTATGTGGAGTCAGTAGGAGAAAATAGCGGCTTCCTATCGATAAATCACTTGAGCAGAAAAAGATACCTTTTTCCATTAATCGCCTGGAACATGTGTGTGCAATGGCCTGTCCTTTCCCGTGGAATTTTTCTGCTTAGCCCACCGCAGTTTAGCGAACTTCAGCCTAACTAACATATGATTCACGCTCAATTTAATTCCCGAGTTCATGGATCGTTTTAAATCTGAAGTTGGATTCTTTATTTTGGTTAGACTCATATTTCATAACTTTATTGACTCTCTTCAGCTGGACAACATACCTCAATAATTGGGGATGTCAAGTCTGACTGACTCTAAAAAGTTGAGATCAAAGTATTAATAGGAAGTTTTTACACTTAAAGCAACATAACAGTACAAATTTGAATATTTTAATGCATCATCGTATTAACCTACAAATCATTATTACAGCATCCGTAAAATTAAAAAAAATAATACTGTATATTAAGTCAAAAACAAAAAGAGATCGACTCTAAAAGTCTTTCGTGTGTTTTGAGGGTTGTGTCTCAATGTTGTGAAGTCCAAATTTTAGTACGTAGTAGTAGAATAATATCATCATAGTTTTTGAATAATATAAGATATAAAATTTTTATTAATTTTTATTTTTAACTTTATGAGTAAAACCTCAAATTGTAATATTTAATTAAATGAAGACAATATTAGCGAAACTTAATCGAAAATCTGGAGACTGAAAAATCAGAAAAAGGTATTCGCACCTCTGGGACTCGAACCCAGGACCTTCTGCTTACATGGCAACAGCTCTACCAACTGAGCTAAGGTGTCTATATCCAATTCGGTCACTTTTAACTGTATTATACTTCGATTAGGAATTACCAACATTATATTCATTTTCTTAACGCACATTTTATTGGCTGCTATCTTTATATATGATTGCAAGATTCAAACCCGAACTAAACGCTATCTAGATAGTGTCTGGATAAATTTTATCCATTTTATTTTTAATATGCGACATCTATTGACTTTTCTACAAGCCTAGGATGAATATTTATTTTAATTTTTAATTTTATGAGTAAAACCTCAAATTATAATATTTAATTAAATGAAGACAATATTAGCAAAACTCAATCGAAAATCTGGAGACAGAAAAATCAGAAAATGTGATACAGATAAAAGTGACCGAATTGGATACAGACACCCTAGCTCAGTTAGTAGAGCAGTTGCCAAGTAAGCTGAAGGTCCTGGGTTCGAGTCCCAGCGATGCCAATATCTTTTTCCGATTTTTCTGTCTCCAGATTTTCGATTGAGTTTCGCTAATATTGTCATCATTTAATTAAAAATATTATATCTTAATAAAGTATTCTTTAGAAAAACATTATTTTAATATGATTGGGCATGTAGAGCGAATGAACGAGGAAAGTAGAATATATGACGCAAATGTGAATGGTAGAAGAAGTTGGGATGCCTGAGGAAGTGAATCAGCTACTTGAGTCGGGCCTTGTCAGAATAATAGAAGAATATGTATGAGACAATTATGAATGTGAACGAGGCAAGGAGTGTATGCCAAGATAGAGTTGTTTGGCGGTCCGTCCTCTCTGCATATTCCTGCGGGGAAACGGCGTGATGGTTAGTTAGTTCTTTTAATATTTTTCGCGGGAGAGTCAACCCAAAACCCTGTGATATACAAACAGTTCGTGAACAATTAAATAAAAATCAATTTGATAAAGAAATTCGTAATTTCAAACGCTAATGTCTCAAAACTATTATGTACGATTATTATCTAATTTTTTGACTCATGGTTCGACTGATATCATGACTCATGTCGAATTTCGATAACAGAATGAAATACGCATGGAAACTCTTTTGTATCCATCGTTCCTCTTTACAAGTTTCTTGCTTTTCATAGTGATAATTAGGTACTACTTCTCATTCATTTTTCACACGCTGCAAGTACTTTCACATATGAACTCCTTCCATCCATACTATTTTTACTCTGTACGTTTAATTTTAACTTCGTTCCAAATCTGCCGGTGGTAAATTTTAACATACTTTACAGAACATATAAGTACGTTAGTTCTCCCGGAACTGTTCAGTAATTGCGAAACTTTATTTCCGCTTGCACTGTTTCAGCACACTTTTGCGATGTAAACTTCAACTTCTCGTGGGTAATGTAGATATACTCGTGTCTTGGAAGGTGTTTCCTTAAAACATAGTTATTTTTAAAGCGACCACATGGAATGATTGCAAGTTGTTTCGGTCTTTAAACATGCTTTAGCAGCTGGATGGATTATTTGGTAATGATTGTGAACGCTGAATTTTACGAGCACAATTTTCTTCCATGCTCATTTCACTTAAATAAAATAGAGATGTAAGTTGTCTAAGTTAAATTGCTTACTTTGGAATGCAATGTTTTAGTGCTACATCGAATAAAAAAGTATAACGACGGCTCTCCTGGTACCGTCAGATTTTCAAGCACTGTTGAATAGAAAAAAGTTAAAATACTTTTTTACACATTCTCGTAAAAGGTAGTATAACCGAATGGGAGCTCTGACAAAAGCGACATGCATCAAAAGACGGTTGCTGAATTTTCTGTAAGTGATGCTGAAAATGTTGATGGTCAATGCAGAATCATTAAATGCAGCGGCCGGCGTAGTCCAGCGGTAAGGCTCTTGACTCGCACTCCTAAGATCGCGGGATCGAATCCCGGCGTGGCAAATAAATTTTATTTAATTAATTTGTGTTATTTTCCACTTTATTCATTTAAAATAATATATAGTATATTTGCGGCACGTTCCAGAGTGGAAGATACTCTCAGTATCGCCATGGTGTAAGACCACCATTCAGAATTGAAACGTTGCTTGAAATGGCTTTAGCCGTGTTTGGTGACCAGATCTGAATAGCCAGGTACTTCCCCACCTTCCTCTTTTCTTTCTCCTTCCCCTCCCCACTTCCTTCAGCCTCATAACATACCCCAATTGGGGATGCCATAGTCTCACTGGCTCCAGACGGGAGCAGTTGGGATTCTTGTGCGGTATTTATATTTAAAAAAAAAATTATGATTGCCTAGACCGACTTTGATATTTTACATTATATATGTCTCATTTCAACTATAATTTGCATTCCCGAATGAAAACGAATATTTAAACGACACGAATGTATTTGTTCAAAACTTTATGTGTGCTAATTATTTCTATCTTTTTAATAAATTATTGTAAACAACAATTTAGCACCTTTTTAAAAATATTACCGTATGATGGATATTTTGATTATTATTTTCGTTGTAAAATTTCTCATATAAAAGGTTTCTGTACTGTTTGTATTAATTTACTCACAAAAATCATAGTAAAAAGTTGTATGTAAAAATGTGTAATTCTTGTTTTGTATACTCACAGTTCTTCCAGTTCAGTAACTAATTCAAACGATGAAATCTTCAAATCGGTGATGTTGTTTCCTCGAAGGTCCCTGAAAATAAGCGAGAAAAATCATTATTAGTTAAAATTTAAAAAAAAAATCTGTTTTATAAATTTTATATTAAATAAGCAAACACACATTAAAATTTCTTATTAATATTAATGTTTCTCTAAAATTTTAAATATTAGGTGAAAAATGTTAAATAAATTATTTAACTTTCTTATTAAAAATATCAATACTTAAAATTAGACTTTTACGAGCTCATGCATATACCCACAAGAACCACAAGACACAGCACTCTACCTACAGCAATGAATATATATATATTAAAAAAAATTTGAAAGACAAACATTCCCGGGTTACGAATAACCCAACAATGTTTGCAAATCTCCTACTACCACCACAGAAATCCAAAAATGTTGCTTGTGTTGTGATGGAGGACTTAGCCAGCCGAGGAATCGAACACGGGATGCCCTGCTGGGACTCAAACGCGATGCCCATTCAACCACTGACCGCGCAACACATAAACGTAATTACATTGCTCATTCTCCGATACAGCGGTTTAACGCTATTGGAAACAAATATTGATAATATTAGATAATATTGACATGTTTAATTTCACTTGGTAAATTTTGTGGATGATATTAAAAACCTGTTCCAAGTCTATTCTTAAACCTTCGATTGTCTCTTTGTAAACCTACTATCTTATAACTATATTTTTAAAATATTTGTATTTTTATTTCACGTGCGTATTTTTAATGTATAGTATTTTTCTTTTTCTTTTCTTCTGTTCTTTCCAATGTTCAAAATTATTTCTCGTATTAAAGTTATACTAGAAATATTTATGTAAAATACCTCTGAGCGTAAAATAAAATAAACATGTATAAGTAAATGTTATTATATAAATTTATGTTAATCAGTTTGGATTGATGATATTTTGACAAGTCAAACAAAATGTTTGTGGACAATAAAACACTTCTAAGTTAACCACCTTTATGTTAGTCGAACACCCAAGATTGAGTCGAGGAGAAGAACATCAATCACCTTAGGGTTAATTGAGGAGTAAGCTGACCCCGTTTGTCTTGTTAACTTGCGAAAACATACATGCCACTTAGTTATTGATGATAGTCAACGTAGACAAGAAGACAAAACAACTGCTTTGTTGTTGATGAAAGTGGGCATTATGCAGAGTGAAATATCACGTATCCCAATGATTTTAATAAAAATTTAGCAATTTCTGAGCATATTTGAAGCAAAAAAGGTTGGTGCCATTTTGTTGTCCGATGATATTTTTCTCAATTAAAAACAACAAAAAAATATCATCACACTGATATAGCAATGGATCTAGTGATATGCATCCTGTCCCGTCTGTTGGAACGGGACGGACTGCTCACGTGACCCGCTAGGCTGCATTCAACTACGCAGTGGCGAGGTGTGAAGGATTTTTTTGTTGTTTGTAATTAAATATTAATTAATATCGATCAGTAAAATGAAAATTACGTTTATAATCCAAATACGCTGACGAAACTCTGGTTAAAATCTTTCGGGTATGTGCTGCTGTCCCCTGCTTGCAACCATTATATTGAAAGAAAAGAATACAAAATTCTCTTCAATATTATACATGTTCGGCTAATTTATTGTTGATTCCAGACATATTTATTATCACATCTGTATTTGCGACATCATTTACAAACTATTTTAGCATTGATGGAACCAAAACTAAATGTCTTTATGTTGATGAGACTAATTAATTCCTCTTAACCGAAGCCAGTGTGACTACGGCATCCACACAATAATTATCGGGGAATATTGTGAGGCTGAATGGTGCGGGAGGAGAAGGAAATAGGATACGAAAAGGTGCAGAAGTACCTGGCGACACAGATCTGGTCACCCAACATGGCTGAAGCCATTTCTGGCAAAGTTTCGAATTAGAGATTAATATTTTTTTTTTTTTTTACAGTGAATACCGCACAAGAATCTCAACTGCTCCCGTCTGGAGCCAGTGAGACTATGGCATCCCCAATTGGGGTATGTTGTGAGGCTGAAGGTAGTGGGGAGGGGAAGGAGGTGGGGAAGAGGAAGGTTGGGAAGTACCTGGCTATTCAGATCTGGTCACTAAACACGGTTAAAGCCATTTTCAAGCAACGTTTCAATTCTGAATGGTGGTCTTACACCAGGGCGATACTGATAGTATCTTCCACTCTGGAACATGCCGCAAATATACTATATATTATTTTAAATTAATTACTTGTGAAATAACACAAATTAATCAAATAAAATTTATTTGCGCATGCCGGGTTCGAACCCGCGACCTCCGGAATGTGAGTCAAGAGTCTTAGCCACTGGACTACGGAGGTCGTATATAATATAATCCTATTACAACACATACAACTTTAAACAAAAAAGTTACGAAAATATATATTACAGTTCATGCCTAAAATGACTCTTGAAACCTTCAAGGCCAATGTTCAAAATGTCAAGAGACCTAGAGACACCTTACTAGCAGCACCTTACCTCTCGTCATGCTATGATGGGCCAGAGCGTCTGTTCTGCCGTGTGGAATACAGAGCGTCGTGTTGCTGGCGGTAGTTGTTCGGTACGAACAATTTATAGCATTCCAAGAGCTGTCAATGTAATAGTATATAATTTTAAAAGCTGTTACTGTAAGGGTCCCATTTAAAATATATAAAACATACTAAAACTTATCTAACCACAAAGAACTCGAACTGGCTGTTCAAAAGATTTTTAATATGGTTGACTGAAAAGAAAAGAACAGATATCTGAAATATCCTAAATAACTAACACGAGTACATTAGACACACTCTACATAATTTTCTTCACGAAATTATATAATATCAAAATACACATTAATTATCATGTTCCCACTGTATTTATACTTTCTCATTAATTAATTATCGTGCACCTACTTACTGTATTTATATTTATTTCCATGTGAATTTTAAATTACATATGCAATATTTTTATAGAAATATATAAAGAAACAAAATTTAAATATAATGATTTAATGTATTATAACAACATTATGTTGGTATGCATGTGTGTATATGCATAATATGTTTTTATATGTATATTTTTTATTTAGGTATATATATATATATATATATTTTTTTTTTTTATCTTTTATTTTGTCTTCTTATATTATTTTTTTTTAATCTTTTTATATCCATGTCTATTTCGATACATATCTTTTTCACTATATAAAAATTGTTATTTACCCGCCTCGGAACAGACTATGTCTAGTGAGGTGGGTAAAAGAAATCTATGTACACAATGAAAATAAAATAAACGCCCGGGTTACCGGAACTGAAACTGAACTGATACTAGGGAAATAACGCGAAATCATTAAAATGCGGCACTGTGGATAATTTTGTATTTATCTAATGATCACAACTTTAAAGCTCTTTCTACAAAATTTCACTCATTAAAAACCAAAGTTGTTGCTAAGGAAGTTCTTAAGAAACTATTCATGTTTACATAGAAACTCTTGAATAAAAAGCCTCTCGGCAGCACTGGCAACTACTAACTATTAACAACAAAGACTTTTGGAGCACTGAAGACGCGCGAGTGTTGTTTTAATTGACTATACAAGTGCATTATGTGGAAGGAAGTGTTGCAGCCTATCTGGTTCTTTCAAAAACTATTATAAAGGAAACGTTTGAATTTTGATTAAGATTAAACATTTTTTTTAATTAAAGATAACATTGTTTTTTACTTGAACTTTTGACAACTAAGTGGAAAATTTAAGTCTTCATTAATAACGATTAGGGGGAACTGAAAATTGTTGCGTGGACTCATAAAGTACAATCCATGATAGCTTTTTGTTTGACAAGCCCCAAAGGGCGTACAAACTGCAATGGCTCGGAGGGTTCTGAAGCAAAGAATGGACGGTTACCTCGAGAGTGTTTTCTCCTAGAGAAAGGGGTAAGAATAACCTCGTCGAATTTAATATTTCAAAAACCCCAGAAAAATGTCTAATGAGACATTTTTGTAATCACGTCTAAAAAGGATCGAAATAAAAATCTGGTCTCCTTCAATGGAAGCAATCTCCCAAACAGGCCCTATTTTGATAGGCTTGGTGTCTAACACAGTAAAAGTGACCAGATCAGGTACGGGGGCTCCATCGAAGCCAGATTTATGTTAGCCTTTCAGAAACTGGGCGTACTGTACAAATCGTAAGTGTGCCCTACGGTTGAATTTGGCAGCCACCTCTGGTAATTAATTGCGCCACTCCCAGCAACATGTGCAGGCTTTAGGTTTGGGGGGGCGACCTCGGCTCTCCTTCGCCTTGCCTCCGGCTACTCGACGCTGAATTCCTTAGGGTCGTCGGGTATTTCCCCCCAATCTCCCATTTTCTTGAGGCATTTTCTTGAGGCATCACCGAGGAACCGGCTAAGGGGCGCGGAAGCTGAGTGTGGTTCACGACTAGACCGAATGTCATGCGTATTCTTGCTGGGACTGCCAATCGATTGAAGAGGACTCCCAACCGTTTGCCATTCCCTTATTACTTATTCATTGTGTCTGCTTCCCAAACAGGTGCTTGTAGGATACGCTGGATACAATCACCCAGCGCTTGCCACCTCGTGGACTTTCACCAACCTGTCCCATTGTCTTGTCTATATTTTGTCATACTAACACATATTGTATCTGTATTTCCCGCTAAGCACTTGCATACTGCTTACTAACAACGTATGCAGGGACATTGGAGGTCTAGTTTCGTTATAAAATGTAGAGTCGTTTTTACCCAAAAAATTAGAGTCCTTGCAAGAGCCTTGAAGGGGTAACCATCTGTTACCTATACCAGGGCGGGTAAGTGGTGGGTTCTCTAATGAGCCACCTCTGGTCTAGAACCCAAAAATACCTGAAAAAAACCTTCGACTCTGTGCAGAAACGGGCGGTTTATTTGATAGATTCTTCTATCTTAACCTTCGTATACTCGCGCCCAACGTCATAACCGTCTCTGACCGAGATTTCATCTCGCCTGTATTGTTTTAATTATATAATTTTAAGGCGCCCCAACCGCGACCAAAAAAATGAAGATGGAGAGATATGTTAATACGAATATTAGAGGGGCGCTCTAATATTTAAAGCGATAAAATCGATGCGAAAATTGTGAAAATGTTTAATAAAACACGACTCACTTAAAATAGAGCAAAAATCTCATGGGGGCTGTCTAAAACGGCATTTAAAGAAACATTCTGAATTTTTTCATACATATAACTTGTAAAATAACAGAAACAGACTTGAAAATTAAAATTTTTAAAGCATACTTTGTGATTTTTTCTATCGAGGGAATTTTATATAATTTGCGTTTCGGCGTGGGGAATGCATAAATATTATCTTCAAAAATAAGATACTTCTTTTTTCCGCACGCAAAAAGATGAAGATGGAGAGATATGTAATTAATTACGAATGTTAAAGGAGCGCGCTAAAATTACGAACATGTTTCATAAAACACGACTCGTTTAAAATAGAGCAAAAATCACGTGGAAGGTATCCTAAGTAACATTTAAAGAAACCTTGTGAATTTTTTCACAACTATAACTTTTAAAATAACTAAAACAAACGTGTTTATAAACATTTTCGGAGTATATTTTGCGATTTTTTTCTATCGAGGGAATTTTATATAATTTACGTTTCGGCGTGGAACGCATCTAGATATTATCTTCAAAAATAACATATATAATTTTTAAGAGCTTAAAAACTTCAAATGTTTAAGGGAGATTATGTAAGAAATCGGTAAAAATTCGGGTAGCGGCGCCTTAAGAAGAAATCCATAGAAATTCGGGTAGCGGCGGGTTAAGCATTATTGGCATTTCTTATGTAGAAACTAACTAACCATCACGCCGTTTCCCCGCAGGGGTAGGCAGAGAGGACGGACCGCCAAACAACTCGGTCTTGGCACACACTCTTTGCCTCACTCACATTCATACATCGTCTCATACATTCTCTTCTATTATTCTGACTTTTGACATGGCCCGACTCGAGTATCTGATTCACTTGATCGTGCCATGTCTTCCTCGGGCGTCCCCGACTTCTTCAACTTACACAACTTTCTTCGTTCATTCGCTCTACATGCCCAAACCATCTGAGGGTCCATTTCTTAATCTTACTCATTATGCTTACATCAGCCTTACATTCTTTGCGGATATCCGCATTTCTCACACGATCATACATTGTTTTACCACACATACGTCTCAGGGATCTCAGGGATTTATTATGTAGAAGGGGGTATAATTGATTTATTAAGTTAAAATGTTAAAAAATACATTTCCTGTTAAATATAACCTCACAAGGCGAAATCAGAAGATCCATAAATTGATTAAATGTCCCGTTTTCTTTGTGTAAAATATCATTATACGAGTGTTTTTTTAGAACATAAAGCTAGTACGAGTGTATTTCTTTAGAATATCTCCACTATATTGTCAATAAATTTTCACTACAAGATAAATAAGTATGAAAAAGCCATGACAAATGGGCTATTTTTCTAGATTTATAAGTCGTTTATCTTGTAAAGGATATATTTGAGGAAATAATTTTATTATTTTTATTTTAACTTTATGAGTAAAACCTCAAATTGTAATATTTAATTAAATGAAGACAATATAAGCGAAACTCAATCGAAAATCTGAAAACAGAAAAATCAGAAAAAGATATTGACACATCTGGGACACGAACCCAGGACCTCTCGCTTACCGGGCGAACGCGCTAACCACTGCGCCACCGTGTCGATATCCAATTCGGTCACTTTTAACTGTATCATACTTCGACTAAGAACCACCCACACTATCTTCATTTTTCTTAACGCATATACTATTGGCTGCTATCTTTATGTATGATTGCAAGATTCAAACCCGAACTAAATGCTCTCTAGATAGTGTCTGGATAAATCTTTATCCATTTTATTTATAATTTTATTCCAGCGTTGTTTTTTTAAGATTCACAATGGAAGACTCGCTGAAATATTAACTCCAGAATACTACGTGGTCCAGACTATCTTTCGTCGCTATGACGTCAAACTGTCACGCTGAAAGAAAAGTGTGATTCTATACTTATTATTATTTGGTCTTATCTCAAGTTTGTGATTTTCAGGCTCGACATTCAAGATATTTTTTTGTGAGATTCTCAACCATTCTAAGACTGAATAATGAATCTAGATTTACTTGCTCCACACATTCTGCTATGAATTATTCAATACAAAATTCCAGTTCTTTAAAAACGAGATGTAATTGTTTTCATTTTGGGGTCATAACATTAACAGTGACTTATAAATATTTAAATTATTAATTTTCACTGGATGTTTACATTAAAAAGCCGAATAATTAGTTACAAACGGTGACCGGCCAACTCAGAATGAAACCAACTCAGAAGCACCTCAGAAAGGTCATTAAGAGTGATGATAAAAAATATTAAAAAATTGGTTAAATATGTAGGTTAAGTAAAGTTAGGGTTACCGGCTATTTTAAAATTATTTCTTCATAGGTTTTAATGATCTTCATGAGGTGTTTCTGATTTGGTTTCATTCATTGAGTTGGTATGGAACCGTTACAAACATGCTGTGTGCAAGCAATGTTACTGAACGAGCAGAAACTGTGCTCGACTTTAAGGCCGGTTACCGTGCTCGACCGACGGTCGGTGCGTACGGTCGGTCCTGACGATCGCATACCACCGACCGACCGTCGCGCGTCGCGTCGGTGCGTACCGTCAGTTCACGTTTGACCAACAAGCTAACCGGACGTCGAACGCGAAATGGACGCGTTTACGAATAGTTTAATTGCTGCTTATTATCTTCGTAGACGTATTAGGAACAGAAGATGTAGATATCAAGTACATCCATAGACATCCAAATTCAATAGACCAGAAATAACAGGTGAGGGGAAAAATCAACTATGGCGGTACGAAGAGGGGAAGATGACTGTCATTGGTTGAAAAATTAATCTGACAGTATATAGGCATCTCGCATTATAATATCATCATTTAGTTCTTAAAAGCAAAATCTGCTTTGAATGAATAGACCTTTTTACATGGGAGCGCGAATTGCTTGCCACGATAATAAAATATTTGCGTAGGCCAAATGTACACCCCAAAAAGATTCGCCCGTTTTCACATAGCAATATTTTTTTGCCGTGTTTAGTTAAGACACTTTTACAAATGTTTCATAATTTACTTACCCCTGTAACCAGCGACGAGCACACTAAGGAACCGCCCACATTTATGTGCACACTGATATGTAGGTATGTTGTATAGCACAAGCTACTGTTTTGGCGTGTTATTTTTTCGTTAAATGTATAGATGTTAGCTTCGCGCTGCCGATGGCAAGAATGATGACGTCACACATTTTAGATTCAAGCGATTCTCTATCCCCTCCACATGGGGCGAACTGGCGCCAAGGAGGAGCTCCAGCCGGTTCCATGGCGAGGGGGAAATAATACATTTTTATCACTTAGGGCAGGTCCAGATATATTCATATGTCCGTGAGTACATCCGATCGTCGCCCCAAGAGCATTTCAAAGGGAATTCACTCGTCGGCCGACCGACGGTCCGCATGCGCACGCGCTCGACCGACGATTCTCGTGCGGACTGCGTAGCGATATACGCATGCGTACGGTCGGTCCTGCACTAAACGATTTATGAATTTTCATACAAATGACAAGCACGACCGATGTACGCACCGACCGTCGGTCGAGCACTAAACGGTCTATACTCTATACCATCTGTGGGGATACGGCGAGGAGGTCTTTTTAATGAAAGGAAGGAGATGAATTTCTGGGAAGGAAAAAGGTATGAGGGTCACGAACCATTCTAAATCACCAAACGTAAAGAACCATTTGGATGACCTACGGCAGGTTATTCAGTAAATGGTTACCGGAGCGGCGGTACCAATACCAGTCTTCCAGACGGTTTATTGTTTACTGATTTGTACAATTTGTTGTTTATATACAAAAGGCGTACAAAGACTTCTAGTTCCGACAGGTCAAATAAATTTGAATATGTACAAATTACAGCTACACACTTATTAAAAAAATAATTTAGACCCGCTCCACAAGTTTTTACTGCTGGGCCCTGCGGGCGGCTTAGGTTTTTGGTACGGCTTCGCCCAGTTAGAGTTGGTGACCATTTTATAGATCCAATACGAACCGATTCCAAAAACAGCCCGTTCCTCGTATCCAGTCTAGATAGTCACCGGGACAAAGTAACCGAGACAGAGCAATAATGTCATATGTAATATATAGCCACTTGATACAACATACATATATCACCGTCAATTTTTTCATATCCGGAGAGATACCACATATTATTCGTAGTAGTTAAACCTAGGGGGATATGTCCCCGTCCGACCTGCTGATGGAAGTAGCGACATCTTGTGTCGAATTTTTGAAACCGAATTATAACAGCAGCTTTGTGAGGAACTCCACGTATACAGATGTTATTTGTAGCATAGCTAGGTTTTATTAATACTGTTCGATGGTATGATTTGATATTTTAACGGCAGAAAGAATTTTCATGGGTATTTTTGGGATTATTATTTGTTTTGCGCTTCGTAATTCTTTAGCTAACATTTCGGACAGCGTTATAGTGTCCATCATCAGGGAATCTGCCCACACACTTCACCTCAATCTACGTCTGTGTAGATTGAAGTGAAGTGTGTGTTTATGTACCAAAACTAAGAAAAAATTACCTTTGTTTGTTGCACACGTTCACATGCTTTAAGGCCCGGTATTAGCGTTCAAAAAGAAGAAGAAAGGGAGATATGTAAATATGAATGTAAGAGGGAGCGCGCTTATATAAAAAAAAAATTTTACATGAGCTCCACACAGGAGGCCCTGAGGAAAATAATTTCTCTCATCCGGCCATTACACGCATCAGTGTTTACTGACGCGAATTACTGACGACAACCGTCAGTATTTGTGAGCCATTACACGTGTCAGTATACTGCCGTCAGTATCGTTACGAATCCTTGCGGAACAGACGCTTTTAAAGTGATGGATCCTAAAAGAAAAGCCTGTTTTGCTATAATTTTGGCGTTCGGTCAAAGAAACGAGTGAAGGACTGGCTTCTCAAAAAGGAAAAATTCTCACACTTGAATTTAATGGATGAAATTTTGCTGACTGATCCACACGACTATAAAAATTATTTTAGGATAAATAATGATAATTTCAACAAATTGCTAGATGTGGTTAGTCCATATATTTTGAAACAAAATGCAGCCACGAGAGCCTCGATCACCCCAAGAGAAAAATTAGCTGTACCTAACTCTACGATTTTGGGATATATCTACACTATACACTCGGTCGAGTCCGGCTCCGGATCTTTTGGAAGATATGGTTTTTTTGAGTTGAACGGTACCGCCGCCCCGGGAACCTTTATTGGATAACCAACACCTTTGCCACAAGGCACCAAAAGTGGTTGGCTACATTTGGCGATTTAGCGGGGGTGCCCGGGTTCATGGGGTGAAGTTTGTCTAGATCTTGGAGGCGGATGACCAAGACACACTGAACTCCAGATTCCTACCCACCCCTTAAACTCTTTTCCTTCCTCTCATCTCCTTCCTTTCATCCCCAAAGATGACATAGACCCTGAGGGAAATTATTTAGCCTCCTGTGTGGAGCTTATGTAAAAAAATGGCTCTATTCCTCTTTACAGTATTTTTATAGTCCTTTGACGCGTATTCCATATTATATCACGCATCTCATAAGCCTCGATGAATGTAGCTAGGACGTTTCGCGGCGGTGCTGGAGATGCGACATCGCTGTCCGACATAGCTAGAGGCGATAAGACAGCACCGTCCTTGATGGTGCACAAGAAATACTGACGTACTGATGCGGCGAGCCCTTACACGCATCAGTACAGCATCAGTATCCCCACCACTTTTCGGCCACGCCCCAATACTGATGAGGCCGATCCAAATATCTAGAAGCGCGTCAGTAATTTTATCGATGCGTCAGTATTAGCCATTACACGCATCAGTATTCGAATCAGTATTTAAATACTGATTCGAATTCGGGGATCAGGGCCTATGTCATCTTTGGGGATGCTGTGTGGAGGGTTTTTTTTAGGGAAAGGAAGGAGAGGAGAGTTCTGGGAAGGAAAAGAGTTTAAGGGATGGGTAGGAATCTGGGGTTTAGTGTGTCCTGGACATCCGCCTCCAAGACCTAGACAAACCTCACCCCATGAACCCGGGCACCCCTGCTAAATCACCAAACGTAGCGAACCACTTGGGGTGACCTATGGCAGAGGTGTTGGTTATCCAATAAAGGTTCCCGGGGCGGCGGTACCCATTCCCGCCTCCCACATTAAATAACAGAACAAAAATTTTTTTTTTTAATAATTTTCGGAGCATACTTTGCGTTTTTTTTTCTATCGAGGGAATCGAAAGTTATTAATATCCCAGCGTCTGTGTGGTTGAATTTTAGAACCCAGTTTCGAGTGCTTGTTGAAGCCACGCCGTACGCGTTGCGCCACAAATAACGTATAATAATATATATAACGTATATAATATCTGTATACGTGGTATTTCAACAAAACTACGGTTGTGATTCGGTTTTGAATTCAAGAATTCGTCAGAAGATGCCGCCACTTACGTCAGCAGCTCGCATGTGAACGTTTCTTCCATATATGAGTACTACGAATTAAGAGAATTTAAGTATCTATCCGGATATGGAGAGATTACATTTAACGTCATTGCCTGTCACAGTAACTTTAACTCGGTTACTAGCTGTCACTGGATAACAGTGGATCCGAGGAACTGGCTATTTTTGGAACCAGTTCTTATCGGATTTTAACTGCTAGTTTCATATAATTACCGTTTCGGCTTTTTTTTACATTAACTCCACGAATTAATAATTTCCCTCAGGGCCTATGTCATCTGGGATGCTGTGTGGAGGGTCTTTTCGAGGAGAGGAAGGAATGAACATTGATCTCGAAAGGAAACACAGAGGCCGGCAAATCATTCCACAGCCGAGCTGTTGAACACAAGAACGAGTCGATGAAACGACCCGTTCTCATGTGACAAATGTCAACCGTGAACAAATGTTGGGCACGCGTTTGGCACGTTTCCCGAATATGCACCGGTGCCGAAGGAATCAATGATGCTAGTTCCTCGGATCATCTTCCATTGTAATACCGGTAGAACAAGGATAGCATTCCCACCCAACGCCTGTGCTCTAAAGATTGCAATCCATCTGTTAAGATGGGAGAATCAAATAAACGGACCGCCGGTTTCTGCACAGAGTCGAGGGTATTTTTCAGGTATTTTGAAGCTCCAGAACAGGGATGGCTGCCAAATTCAACCGTGGGGCGCACTTGTGATTTGAACAGGGTTAGCAGTTGTGTACTACTAAAGTATCTGCGGGCCCTGTACAGTACGCCCAGTTTTTGGGAGGCTAACTTTACCCTGGCTTCGATGGAGCCCTCATACCTGAGCTACAAATGGACAAATATTATCTTAAAAAATAATATAAGTTTTTAAGGAACTTAAAAACTAAAAGTGTTCAAGAGAAAGATGTTATAAATCGGTAGAAATGCGAAATGTGGAGGCTTAAGTTGGTATGAAAATCTTAGGCATAACCTCTAAATTCTAGGCTTCCATTTATGGTTTTCATTACCCCGTTAGATTGAAATCCTCGAGGAAGATTGCTATTTGAATGAGTGTAGGCTTGACAAATTCTAGAAATAGACTTGGAAAATAGAAAGTAAATGTCGAGGGCAAGGACCTTAAAGTACCTACGCATAATTTTATTACACATAGCTTTGCCTAAAACATTTTTCTTCAATTTATGTCTGTATCTAAAAGCAATTTGTTTAGTCGTAGACTTGATTTACTCAGCAGTTACTTCTACGGATTATTAAACAGAGAAAACAGTTATATTATGAAATATGTTTTTAAAAAAATCACCACAAAAAAAATAATTTTTGGAGGTGCTCGGGATCACAAGGTGAGGTTTGTCTAGGTCTTGGCGGTGGACGTATCTGCCCAGTTGCGTGGCTGTGATGGATTCACACGCCCGTCACTCTTGAACTAACTGACCCCCAGTTCCAACATCCTTTTTCCTTCCTAGAACTTCCTTACCTATCTCTCATTAAAAAGACCCTCCACTCAGCATCCCCAAAGATGACACTAATAATGGAAAATAATTCCCCTCAGAGCCTCCAAGTTAATTAGAAGTTACTCAATCGAGTAATAATATTAAATAATTTTCTAATTAATTTATTATCAAAGTTGTTCGACAACTTTTTTGGTTTTTCTTTAAAACCTATGTCATCTATTTTTTTCAATACTAACATTCTTCTTCTTCTTTCGTATGGTGGGGGGTCAGAGGGGGACATCTATGTCTGCGAGCCAGTGGAGCCAGGCCTCAGGCGTTGCCCTGTGGACCTCATAAATCCCGCCGGGGAATGAATGGAGCGGGCATTCGTTGACCACATGTTCGGTGGTCTACACCGCACCGCATTCACACGTCGCCGACTCTTTAACGCCCCATCTATGCATCATGTGAGCACAACGGCTATGGGCGCACCTTATCCTATTGATGGCAGTCCAGAGTTTGCGAGGCAATGAGAACCCAGGCTGTCTCTCAGTGGGGTCTTGCACGAGATGGGCGTTTTTGACGTTGGCTGATTGCCACTCAAGCTTCCACCTATCTTCTGGGGTGAGAGGTGTTCGAAGGAGTCATTCTCCTTCCGTCCAGAAGGGTTTTCGAGACTTTAAGCGACATGCCGGGTGAGAAACGACATCATCGTGCAAGGGTAAATAATACTAATACTAACATTAATTCCCTGTTTATATAGAGAGTGACGTTATGTCGTTGTTAAGTGATTTGGATATTCTAATTTTAGCTTATTTTGGTCTTGTAAATTTTAAATTCTGATTTAACCGTGGCTAAGCTGGTGAATTTAGGAATAAATGGATTGCTAAAAGCAGTCAATATCGACATCTGGAAGCAGTGACTGAGAATTCATCTGTATTTCTCATAGAAATATCTTTTCTAAGTGGGCGTGTATGGTGTAGTAACTGCTTGAAGCTGTCGATAGCGACTGATTTTAGCTATCCGTTTTTTCTCAGCATATCTTTTTTGAGGACTAAAATTTCGTTGCGAGCGCTAACTACCATAACAACTATAACAACTTTATTTTGAGCTTTTCGACATGTTCTAAAAATAAGCTCTTAGCGCGTTAATTTTTTTATTATGAATACCCTATAGATTTATATTATAATTTGGGAGGCGGGAATGGGTACCGCCGCCCCGGGAACATTTATTGGATAACCAACACCTCTGCCATAGGTCACCCCAAGTGGTTCGCTACGTTTGGTGATTTAGCAGGGGTGCCCGGGTTCATGGGGTGAGGTTTGTCTAGGTCTTGGAGGTGGATGACCAAGACACACTGAACCCCAGATTCCTACCCACCCCTTAAACCCTTTTCCTTCCCATAACTCTCCTCTCCTTCCTTTCCTTAAAAAAACCCTCCACACAGCATCCCAAAGATGACATAGGCCCTGAGGGAAATTATTTTCCTCAGGGCCTCCTGTGTGGAGCTCATGTAAAAAAAAAAAAAAAAAAAACCCCGAAAGTGGTCCAACTGCTTCCATCCGTCTGGAGCCAGTGAGTCTATGGCATCCCCAATTAGGCTGTGCTGTGAGGCTGAGAGTATTAGGGAGGGGACGAATATAGGAAAGAGAAAGGCGAAGAAGTACCTGGCTATTCATATCTGCTCTCCTAACACCGTTAAACCTATTTCAGCAGATTCATTTTTGAATGTTGGTCTTTCACCAGAGCGATACCTACTAAGAGAAGCTTCCACTTGGAACGAGTAGCAAATAATCTTTTGATTAAATAAATAAAAAAATACATAAAATATAAATAATAAACTACACATATTAATCTAATAAAATTAATATTTTTGAATGAAGCTATAACTTTGTGGTTATCCATTATAGATAAATGAAACAATTCAACTTTGTTTGAACCACTTGTCTTATAGCCCAATCATGGATTTGTTCCCCTACCCACCCACTCTACATTAAGAACTAGCAACGGCTTCACCCCTCCCATAATAAAACATTGTTCCCATCCATATTCAGAAACTTTCAAATTAGTATACGCTTGCTCTGAAGAGGGAACGTTCGTTCTGAAACCGGTCGGATTTACTCATTATATAAGTGGTTCAAACAAAGTTGAATTGTTTCATTTATTTACAAATAAAATTTACTTGCCCATTGCGGGATTTCAAACCTTGATCTCTGGTAGTATAGAATCTTACCCCTTGACCATGGAGGCCGTCAAAATAGCCGTCACAGAGGAGTGAACGTTATAACAAATTTACTATTTAATTTAATATTTTTGGTGAGAGTAAACAAATAAACCATTAAACTACAAAAGGTATTTAAAAATCTGAATATTGACTGTAATGTCAACAAAACATTGTCTACAACTGATCTTTTTGTTTTTTCAGGAACATTATTTACTTCGTTGCTCTTTCGTCGTCGGTTAAAGCAAATATTCCGTGTTTTGGGTACTTCATATAACTCAACTGTTGAGGCATAATTCAATAATAAATGCCCGAGGATTGGGTTATGGGGACTTTATCAAAACTATTGGAAAATTGTGGAAAATCGACAGTAGGAGAATGGGAAAAAATAGACGGTGGAATTTACTTTTAGTGCCAAATAATAAACTGTGTTCCTGTTATAAGAATCAGTGATTTATTTGGTATACGATTATTCAAGAAAGTGTTTAAATATTGTTGGTTAGTACCGACCAACGACTTGTTTATCGGTAAGATTATTTACTTCGTTGCTCTTTCGTCGTCGGTTAAAGCAAATATTCCGTGTTTTGGGTACTTCATATAACTCAACTGTTGAGGCATAATTCAATAATAAATGCCCGAGGATTGGGTTATGGGGACTTTATCAAAACTATTGGAAAATTGTGGAAAATTGACAGTAGGAGAATGGGAAAAAATAGACGGTGGAATTTACTTTTAGTGCCAAATAATAAACTGTGTTCCTGTTATAAGAATCAGTGATTTATTTGGTATACGATTATTCAAGAAAGTGTTTAAATACTGTAGGTTAGAACCGACCAACGACTTGTTTATCGGTAAGATTATTTACTTCGTTGCTCTTTCGTCGTCGGTTAAAGCAAATATTCCGTGTTTTGGGTACTTCATATAACTCAACTGTTGAGGCATAATTCAATAATAAATGCCCGAGGATTGGGTTATGGGGACTTTATCAAAACTATTGGAAAATTGTGGAAAATTGACAGTAGGAGAATGGGAAAAAATAGACGGTGGAATTTACTTTTAGTGCCAAATAATAAACTGTATTCCTGTTATAAGAATCAGTGATTTATTTGGTATACGATTATTCAACAAAGTGTTTAAATACTTGTAATGTAGAGTAATTAAGTATTTAATATGGAAAGAATACGATAGATGGCGGTAAGCATGTAGCTTGCACCATAGCTCGCCAGATGGCATTGGCGTACAAGAAGCAGTATCAGAGATATACTTTACGAGCTCCCGTTGGAAGGCTCCAGAGATTTACCTACCCCCGAATAGTAAACAGTCGTAGCTATCCAGCTAGGTTATTCAAGTAATAAACACATTTATATTAAAAGAACCGTATTAATAATTACTATCTGTCGAGGAAAGGGCAGACATAACAATACTGTAGGTTAGTACCGACCAACGACTTTTTTATCGGTGAGATCTTAAATTATTGAATCTATGTGGACCCTTGTTGTTGTATTACATTAATGTAAATTAAGAACAATTTGATTAGGCATCTGTTGCGCATGTTGTGCATACATCCGAAAGGACTGAAATTATGTACGTGAACTAATTAATGTCCGACAAAAATCGAATTTGAAAAAAAACGTCATATTTTTTTGGAATGTTTTGAGATTTTCACGGCATATTATCTTGATTCATTTTCGTGGTATTATGCCGTGTTGCGCTGCCTGCTGCTTTAGCCAACTTTGCGGAGAGCATTAAATTGTCCATCATCAGGGCGGATGATTAAACAATTACATACCTGCCCTGATGATGGACTATGGACACTGTTAAGCTGTCTGAAACGTCGACTAAAGAAGGAGGTAGCGCAGCACGGTATAATACCCCAAAAATAAATCACGATATGTCATATTTTTTGTTGACAAATCAACGAGCCTTGGTGTAAAGCTTTAAAATCATTTTCTCAGGCTATATGTAACTAAATAAACTGAAATTCAGATTTTTTCTTCGCAGAATTATTGTTTAAAGGTGATCCCTCCATAAAAAACTGAATTGTTAAAAATTCTATGTACAAGACGCGATTCTTGGGTTTCACAGGATTTGAATAAAACATCAAGTGACGGCCGGCGAGGTCGAGGAGTAAGGCTCTTGACTCACAATCCGAAGGTCGTGGGATCGAATCCTGGCGTGGGCAAATAAATTTTATTTGATGTAAAAAAAAATCAATTTAGTTTTGCGAAAGTTCTTGGTATTCAAGTTCTGTTATTATGTCATTATGGGCCAGATGCTTCCCCAATCGAATAGAACAGAACTTGAATAGAACTTTGAAAACTAAATTCAATACCTCTTCGATGAATTATTCAAATCTTGATTTGTTTGAAAGTGATTTGTTTTAATTTCTTTCGTAAAATTTTATGTATCTACTTGTTATTAAAAAAATGTTTTTTTTTAGAACAATAACTTATGAGATTTTATTTCTAACCTTGTCGAGATTTGAGTCCAAAATCTGTCAGAACAAAATTTTTTCTACTATTTTTCGGTTTTATTTCTACATACAAAAACACTATGTCTTTTTGTTAAATGAAAATTAATGAAACTTGTTCTTTTACGTACCATTTTATACCTTTATACTTTTGACAATTATTTCTCCTTTGGGTTTTCTAAATCCACAATGGTTGGTCAACGAGAGTCCGAAATAACGGAGTCTGTTATATGACATGTAATGCGTATAGGGTCTAATCCACCCAGGGCATTGTCTGTACCGACTGTCTAGTGTACAGCAGTGGTGTTACAAGACCAAAGGGTATTATAAATTGGGCTGAATTAACAGAAACAGCCTCTCGTGTAACTAACTTCACTTGACATTTTCCTCACGCACTGTACGAGAATCATAGCCTTTGGCTGAAAAGTTAGTTTTTCATTCATTGCTTCGTGATTTTTATTATACTTTTTAAAATCATTTTAGAGAAACATCGTCTTAAAGGCCCGCAACCGAGCTCAAAAAGAAGAAGATGGAGAGATATGAAATTACGAATGTTAGAGGAGAGCGCTAACATTTAAAGCGTCAAAATCGATGCGAAAATTGCGAAAATGTTTAATAAAACACGACTTGTTTAAAACAGAGTTAAAATCTCATGGGGAGCATCTTAAGGATTATTTAAAGAAACATTGTAACATTTTTCACAAATATAATTTATAAGATAACAGAAACAGACTTGTTTTTAATAATTTTTGGAACATACTTTACGATTTTTTTTTTATCGAGGGAATTTCATATAATTTGCGTTTCGGCATGAGTAGCATCTAGACATTATCTTCAATAATAACATATATTTTTTTAAGAGCTTAAAAACATCAAATGTTTAAGGGAGATATGTAAGAAATCGGTAGAAATGCGGGTAGCGGCGCCTTAAGAAAGATGATCAAAGTTTGAACAACTTTCACTTTTAAAAAAAAAAAATCACGTGTGCAGTTCGCACGCGGTGGAAGTGAAACCTTGAGAAAATTAAATTTCGAGAGAATGAGACGAATGCATATTATCAGGAGTAGAATAATTATTAGGGTTAATTCATTATATCATTATCAAGTTTAAAAATTATTTAACATTTTATTTTACGAAGCACTGCACAAAGAGGACACCGATTGGTCTATCTCATTCTCTTGCAGGCTAAATCCTTTAGATGTGGTTGTCTCTTTTTAGTGTCAATCATTTTCGTTTCATCGAGTTTCAAATCACAACGGTGCTAAAGAAGTTTCACTTCAAAAATATTTTTTTTTGGTCAGGTAAACATATTTTTTGAGTATAATTAATAAGGATGCATAAGATTTAAATTAAATTTATTTTAAAATGAAATTCAACATGGAATAATAAATTATTTAATTATTGAAGTAAAATATTATAACAAATCTCAATGTACCTAATATGAAACAGAAAAAGGCGCAGAAAAAAAACAGAGTGTGCAGTTCACACGCATTAGAAGTGAAACCTTCAACACTAAAGTAGACAAGAGTGGAGACGCTACGGAGCACCGCACAAAGAGGACACCGATTATACTATCTCATTCTCTTGCAGGCTAAATCCTATAGATTTATTTGTGTTTGTCTCTTTTTAGTGGCGTTATTTTTCGTTTCATAGAGTTTCAAATCACAACGGTGCTAAATAAGATTTCACTTAAAAAAACTTGGAATTGAACCCAGATCATCTTACTGGGAATACATTTTCCCATTTGAGCTAATGATACCTAAGAGTTACGCGTGTATTCGGTCGTTTTAACATATTTTTATTTAATATGTTTATAATCACATTTATTTATTTATTTATTTACGGACAAATAGTCCAATTAACAATATAACAATAACACGAATAGAAAAAAAATAGAGAACAAAATGAAAGGAGATTACATATAGATGAAGAGCATTGACAAAATACATATAATATAAAAGTACATACAGAAGATAACTATAAGTAGCTTGAAGATGGATTTAAAAGACTTTAAAAAACCACATTGCGTAACGACTGCCGAAAGTCATTTAGGCTTACACCAAAAAATTCAATGCTTTGATTTGCGTTGACAAGTCTCGACATTCTGGATAAAGGAGAATGATATCCATAATTAGTAGAATGTTGATTGAGGAACAGCAATTCATTATTTCGGAGTCTACGGGAAGAAATGTTGAACTGGATGAGTTGTAACAAAGCAGGTGTGTCAGTAATACTGTTGATAATTTTGAAAATGCATATTAGATCAGAGTCCTTTCTACGTTTTCTAAAGAGGAAATGTTTAAAGTTTGTTCAATTTCATCATACGAGTATTCTCTTCTTTCAAGTCCTAACCTCCAAGCAATTCCTCGTAGGAAGCGATGTTGTACAGATTCGATGTAACAAATGTGGATAGCATAAAAAGGAGACCAAATGATACTAGCATATTCAAGGTGAGGGCGGACCAGCGAACAGTAAAGAGTTTTAAGTGTATTTATTTGTTTAAAGTCAGAGGTAATTCTATGAATGAAGCCGAGTAGTTTAAGTGATTTGTTTACGATGTTATTAATGTGATCCCGGAAAGAAAGTTTACAATCCAGAGTGACCCCAAGGTCCTTGATAGATGTGACAGTAGAGAGACAAACATTATTTAGTTTATAATCAAACTGAATAGGTTTTTTGGTGTTGATTCATTTAAAATTCCAATATTTTGAAGTTGCAAAGTTCTGCATGTATTTATTTGCAAACTAGATGGTGTCACCAATATAACTATCTAACTTTTTCTTAACTGTTTTGATATATCCAAAATATGTAAGAAAATGTTCCTGATATACATCCTGAAGTCCTGGGAAGACCCAAGACGCATCGAGCACGCCTAATCACGGAGACAGTAAAATCCACAAAAAATATTAATTTAATGACGACGGGGTTAAGTTTGATAGTTTGTGGTATCCAGTGCTTAACGGTTTTACCAAAACTAAATTCCGAAAACCACATCATTTTAATAATTTTAATGAAGATACAGGTTTTTATGTGATTAACGTGCGTAACATCGTGTCGCTTCTATACAAATTTCACCATAACCTACATACATCTTCCGCGATAATGGACACTGTAACGCAGTCGAATACGTTGGCTAAATAAGAAGCAAGCGCAACACGGCGTAAAAACCCAAAAATAAATCACGATACGGTTTGGCCGTGAAAATCTCATGTCATATCAGTAGACTTTTTGTTTTTTCTGATGGTGTTATAAAAGCTGCATATCGAGCTATGGAAATGACGCCGCAACTTTGTGTTTCGTTGGCCTAAAAAGTGACGTAAGCAATGCAAGTATCTTGACGCCAGAGCTCAGCGGTCAAATGTTTTAGCGATATTTTTCTTCTTTTAATGATATTTTTCTATATACACCAAAGAAGAAAAATAACTCTTAAGCATATACATATATTATTCTTATTTTTTTTACATGAGCGCCACATAGATCGTATGTCATCTTTGGGGATGCTGTGTGGAGGGGTTTTTTAAGAAAAGGAAGGAGAGGAGAGGTTTGGGAAGGAAAAGGGTTTAAGGGGTGGGTAGGAATCTGGGGTTTAGTGTATCCTGGTCATCCACCTCCAAGACCTATACACAACTCACCCCATGAACCCGAGCACCCCTGCTAAATCACCAAACGTAGCGAACCACTTGGCGTGACCTATGGCAGAGATCTTGGTTATCCAATAAAGGTTCCCGGGGCGGCGGTACCCATTCCCGCCTCCCAAATTGAAACATTGTGAACACGTTTTCGAACAGTATTAATAGACCAGAGACTGTACGGTTGAAATTTAAAAATTCTGCAAAGAATGCAACCCTGATTAGTAGGTGAAGTTTGTTAAAAAGCTATTTTTGTAATAGAAACGAATTCACGCAAGAAGCCAATAATGCACAAGAATGGCGCCGCTTACGTGAACAGATCGCATGAAGACCTGCCGCTGGCAGGTATAAGTATTTCGGATTTGTAATTTTGAGTATCTGTCCGAATATGGAGAGATTGACGGTAATATGATTATTACTGTAATTGCACGTCGCGGTTACTTTGTCCCGGTGATTAGCTGTCACTGGATCACAGTGGATCCGAGGAACCGGATATTTTTGGAACCAGTTCCTATCGCATTTATAACATCCAACACATAAACTGGGCGAAGCTAACTTGCGGAGCGGGTTTTTAACTGCTTTTAAATATTAATGCTAGAAAGGTGTAAACTGTCATCGCAAAACCCGACCGCAACCTCTGGTTCCATTCATCTAGTCTAGTCTGTATAATGTGTTAATGCGTTTATAGCTCGAGGTGGAAACATGGTAATAATGTAACGTAGTTACAGCTTCACATAACTAGCGCCTTGCGTGCCCGCAGGGGATTTCAAGAGGATGTGAACAGACTTTAAGAAAAATCTGAGCGTTTTTACAAGAATTAAGACATTCGATTTTTGGTTTAATGCACAGGTAACATAATCATTACATAGTATAAAAGGAAGTCGCTCAAAATGGATGTGCGCGTAGATCGTTTAAACTACGCAACGGATTATCATGCGGTTTTCACCAATAGATGAGGAGTGATTCAAGAGGAAGGTTGATATACATAATACATGCTTATTATAGTACAGAAAAACCGAGAAATTCAAATATTCAATTCAGGCAGCGTGCAGCGGGCAACTGGCAAGCGGGTGGTGTGGATTTTATAAAGGATGGGTAATGGCGTTGTGTTTCGTTAGTCACTTAAATATTTTTTAATTAAATAAATAAATTATTGACAAGACAAAAATACGTTTAGGTTTACAATTATGTAATTATATATTTATTATATTATTAATTATATATTATTACAATTATATATTTAAAATTACATTTAGGATTCGAACCCAGGACCTACGCCTTGCCGATTCGGCCAATAAAAATATGCGTTAAGGAAGGTAGTTCTTAGTCGAAGTATGATACAGTTAAATATGACCGAATCGGATAGGGACACATTAGCTCAGTTGGTAGAGCTCCGGAGCCACGGAGGGTAGACCGTGTCCTTTTCTAATTTTTCTGTTTTCAGATCTACTATTGAGTTGTTTTTTACATAAGCTCCACACAGGAGGCCCAGAGGAAAATAATTTCCCTCAGGGCCTATGTCATCTTTGGGAATGCTGTGTGAAGGGTTTTATTTTAAGGAAAGGAAAGAGAGGAGAGTTCTGGGAAGGAAAAGGGTTTAAGGGTTGGGTAGGAATCTGGGGTTCAGTGTGTCCAGGTCATCCGCCTCCAAGACCTAGACAAACCTCAGTCCATGGACTCGGGTACCCCTGCTAAATCACCAAACGCAGGGAACCGCTTGGGGTGACCTATGGCAGAGGTGTTGGTTATCCAATAAAGGTTCCCGGGGCGGCGGTACCCATTCCCGCCTCCTAAATTGAATTGAGTTTCGCTAATGTTGTCATCATTTCATTAAAATAATACAATTTGAAATTTTACTCCCTTCGATTGGCAGGAGATCATATTTGTCCCAGCTCACTTATGTCTCATGTAAATCGCTGTGACTCCCTTACTATTACAAATATGTTTTAAACGGCGTTAGAAAGGCAAAACACCACGCTCTATGGTCAAATCTAAAAAGTAACCACCAAAAAAGGTGTAGGGTATCATCACCTTCCAAATATAGTTTTTATTATTAAGATATGTTCAGAAATATTTAATTTATTTGAATTTTATTGTAAAGCGCAAATATTTTGACCATCTGCAAAATACGTCAAATTTCTGAAGGGTTAATTTAATATTTTTGTTGGCCCATTAATTAAAAGAAGATCCAAAACTATAATTAATCAGTAACAATGATATAAATTTTGAAACGTAATTTTTATTAATGTTGTACAGTATTTTCAGTTTGGGAGGCGGATATGGTTACCGCCTCCCCGGGAAGCATTTATTGGATAAACAATTCCTCCGATATGGGTCTTCCTAAGAGGTTCGCTCTGTTTGGTGTATTAGCAGGGGTATCCGGAAAAGGTGTTTCTAGGTTTTGGCGGCGAATGCGTTTGCCCACCTATTGCGTGACAGGCCGGATCTCTTTCGTCAGCTTTCTCGACCGATCGACTTGCATCGCATTGGGAGGGTTGGATTCATCCGTCCTTCACTCCTGCACGCATTGACCCCCAGATTCCTTTCCACTAATCAACCCTTGTAACTACCCAGAACTTCCTCTGAAACTTTTCCCTTCCTCCCTAAAAGACTCTCCATACATCATTTCCAAAGATTCCTCAGGGACGCCTGTGTGAAGCTAAACAAAACTTTAAAAAAGTATAGGAACCCGTTTAAACTAAACATAGCGAAAACGAGACATTTTATGACAAAGTTAATTTATTACAGCCTACTAACACCTGATAACCAAAAAGAAATAAAAAAAACAGGTTTATTTTAAAATAGGTAGAGTACGTACGATTAGGAATTCTTTCTTCAAACCCCTTTCTATTTCGGTATAATCCACCTTTGTGGAAATAGAGTACTGCGAGTTTAATAGGTATCGAGTTTAGCCGAGAATAGCCGAAGCTGTGACGTCACTTCCGGTGGGCGCCGGAAGTAATGGCGGCGGGTGAGGGGGGGGGAATGCCGGAGCATGAATGCCACCGGAAATGGGCTGCGATTAAAAAGCTGGCTGCGTGTCATGGTAAAGTGCAGGCAGTCTTTGTTGAAAGCAAAAGTGGTTTTGTATTTCGGATATCTACGATGAGAATTGGTCATCAATCATAAAATTTTTCAGGAAAAATAGTAAAATGTTAGATGTAATTTCAGATTCAGTGGAAACAAATATTGCGAGTAGTTTTAATGAAACTACAGCACGTTTTTCTTTATATTTTTTTTTGTGAATACTCCCTATGATTCCCAAATGCTTCCATTTGTCTAGAGCCCGTAGGTTCATGGAAACCGCAATCGGGGTCCGTTGTGAGGCTGAAGATTAGGAAGTATCTGGCATTTCAGATCCGATCACCAAACACGTCTTAAGCCATTTCAAGCACCGTTTTGTTTCAAAATATTGGTCTTTCAGCAAAGAAGGAGCCTTGAAGGAGTAACCATCTGTTTCTTATAACAGGGCGGGTAAGAGTAAGAGGTGGATAACTTCCACTGAAAAAAATACTATTAATTAATATTATAATTTTCATACAAAACACCGATTTTTGAAAAAAAAAAAAAAAAATTTTTCGCATACGACAACATCCATGATGCCATTTTTTTAATATTAGCACCCTAGCACAACCAAAAGTCACGAGCCGCCACTGGTAAGAGGTGGATAACTTCCACTGAAAAAAATACTATTAATTAATATTATAATTAGTTTGATACAGCTATGTTACTCCGAAATCAGCGTTTTCGAGTACACATAAAGCATAACTTTATTTGCTCGTAAATGCTACAAACAGAAAAGTCGGAACGCATTGGAATCATCAAGTTATTTGAATATATTTTTTTGGTATCTCCAAAAATTGGTATCGTTTAATTATATATTTAGGTAAATCTGGTTACCTCACGTGTCTTTCCATGTTTAAATTAGTCAACTAGTTGTTAAATTAGTCAACTGATTCATTTTTGTAAGTAATGACTTGGTATGTCATTCCCTTTTTTGTAAATAAATACATAAAAAAATATAAGTTATTGGAATTTACAAAATATACGTATTTTGGTTTCCATCGAAAAAATCTAGGATTCAACTATATAAATATAAAACGACCGATTTACCAGATTGACTACTATCTTATAATTAAATTTCCCAAAAAAGCTGATTTCAGAGTTACCTTGTTGTAGTAATTGTTTCCGAGACATTTCATCCCGCGAAAAAATATTCCCGACAAAATATCCCCGACAAATATCCTACGGACAAAAGATCCCCCAACAAAATATCTACAAAAACCTAATCCCACCTAACAAAAAATGTGACAAAAATAATACAGACATCCTGCGAAGACAATAAATTATTGTTCGAAAATAGTAAAATGGGACAAACATAATACAGATATCCTGTGAAGTTAGGTTTTAGTAGATATTTTCTTCGAGGATGTTTTGCCCGTCAGATATTATGTCGGGGAAATTTTTTCGGGGATATTTCGTCACGAGATGAAAACACGCATTACCTTAATAATTACCGCACGAAATGTATTTACGAATCAGTTACACATAAATTAATTACACTTTTAAATTAATTAACCCCCCAGCACTCGCGAATATCTTGCCAGAAGGTCAAATAATTTTCCCCTTCATGATAAAATCCATTTAAATGACACGTTTCCGAATATTTCCAAAAACAAAATAATGGTTAAAAAAGTGATTAAATGCACTTCCCAATTTTATTATTAGAAAGACACATATAATTTTAAATTGAATATTTTTTATAATTCAAGCACAAAAAAGTCTTAAAAATGGCTCACCTTACGTTTTCTTTTCTTCAGGATATATTCCAAATATATCCTGAAGAAATTTCAAAATCGCACCCTGTAACTCAAATTGTATACATATTAGCAGTAAAGAACAAATAAAATATCTCGGAATAATTATTGACAATAACATCAAATGGAAAAATCAAATAAACTCTACAGTAGACATATATATATTTTTCAGACTTAGAAATACTATCTCATTAAAAATATTAAAAGAAATTTACTTTGCACTTGCCCATTCTGTACTACAATATGGAATCATAGCTTGGGGGGGTGCATACAAATCATCCCTTCTCCCACTCGAAACAATACAAAAAATTCTTATAAATATTATCCTAAAAAAACCGTATTACTACCCAACAATAAACGTATTCCAAGAATTCCCTGTTCCCCCACTTACAAAACTTTACGAAAAAATAGCACTACTTCAGCTACACAAAGATATCTTTAATAAAAATATTACCCCACTGCAAAATATTAGCATAAGGAATACTTCTATTGGTGGACTAACTGTACCTCCCGTACGAACCACAACTGCACAGAATCACTATGTATATAAAGGAATAAAATTATTTAATCAATTACCCGCTGATATACGAACAGAAAAAAATTACAACAAATTTAAAAAAAAAATTAAATCTTATTTTGGTAGTATTACCATATAATTTTAATTTTCTCCTAGATATATTTTTGACTGTTATTCCTAATGTTTTGTGTACATCCTATATACATTTCTTGTTTAATTACTCCTATGAACTTTTAAAATATGTTAAGTCTAAATCTCTTCACAAGTTAAACTCTTTAGTTTGTGATAAGGATTTTTTTTTAAGTAATTCTTAAGTTATTAACAAGTTGTCCTCTCCTAAACACAAGCATTTGCTTCCTTAGAAGAGTGTATAAAAATATGTAAGCTTTATTATGTTTTATTATGAAAATGTAAATGAAACAAATTTTAATAAAAAAAAAAAAATTCCGGCACTCAGGAAAAGGGTACTGTTTTTAGTATTCTACGAAAAAAATACGATAATTTAGGCTTTTTATTTTATTTTGATCCAGATGAACACATCTCCTTCATCATTTTAAAATGAAGCATTTTTCATTTGCTGTCAAAATGACAAGTTCAATTTAGTTTGTGAATTTAGCGGCATTGACGTCACGCCGGCCAACGTCGGTGACAGAAATCTTACCAGACATAAGCGTTTTCTACGTCATAATGACGTTGATCGTCAAACTCGGCCATCCTGTTAAATCGGCAATTGCCAGGTATTTAAATGAAATCCATCAATATTTTATTTTGTGCCTTAAAGCCTGGGAAGACCATAAACGCTTCGAACACGCCTAATTACGTAGGCAATGGAAATTCACAAAAATCTTATTATACCTAAGACGAAAATTATAAAACGTTCATTGGCGTAATAAAATTGACACCTAATTACAAAAGAAATGTGCAAAAACATTTTTGCTTTAATTAGTTATAGCATTAATTTTATTAATAGCTATTTTTGTTTCAAGAAAACAACTATTAACCAGCAATATTTTATCACCGTCTACATCACGGACACCGTAAGTAAATAATTCAATTATTCATGTAGAAATTAGCCAGAAATACCGCTAACCCAAACTTGTTCAACTATAACTCATGAAAGGCCGATATTAGGAATTTGCCAGCACGCCAAAATCAGATAATCCGGCAAGAAAAACAAATAGAAATTTTCGTCTTAGATTAATTGAGAAAAATTACAATATTATGAAAATTTATAAGGAAACCGAATTTGTCCGAAAGTATTACTTAGGGTCGCCAGTAATTTTATAAGGAACAGATATTCAGTAAATACAGAGTGGGCAAATAAATATTTTGGATTTTAAAAAATCATGATGATTTTGTTAATAACCAATGAGTGAACAAAATATTCAATGCAAAACATAACTCCGAGTATCTTTGCTGCCCGGTTATGCCGGAGATTGAGAGAATCATTTTTCACTAAGTTTGGCAAATTAGCAGGAGTGCCTAGGTTCATTGGGTGAGGTGTTTTCAGACCTTGCACCAGCTGCACGGTGGAATCGGTTTATGTAGACCCAAAATTCCCTCCAGCTAGTCTCCCTCGACCCATTGTCTTGCACCACAGCGGGAAGGATGAATTCATACGTGGGTTGTTCTTTTTAACCTACATAAAGTTGTCTCCACCAGTTAGTGGAGAAAAATTAAACAGAATAACCAATATTATTATTTTATAATTACTTTAATCTACTAAAGACGTAACGACTGTGCGCATATTTAGGCCTAAATAATGTTTCAATAAACACAACAATTAAATCTCTATAAACAGTATGTAAATAAACGAATAAATTAATACGATGGCTTGTGTCATACCTAAATTCCCATACAATGACTTTACGGTGACGTTACGACACGACGAACATTGACGTCACCACTAAACATTTCAATAATGCCAACTTGACGGCGTGTTTCTAAGACCCGATTAAAAATGGACTTTTTAATAATTTTTTAAAAACTTCGCGTTTAATATAATATTACATACAACTTATATATTCAGCGTTTATTGGTCTGTATGAACATATTTTTTAAAGCCATAATATTTTTCACTGGGGTTCCTTATTACGAAAAACAATTTAATACGACAGATTTAATCAACCTCCTCTAAACTTCAGCATTGCGCCTTTTACAAATTGTACGGAGAGCTACATTAATTTACAGATTTTTTGCCCAACCCGGTATCGTCAAGATTGCGTAAGCCCGGCTAGAGAAAACTTTCCAATTAATTTAGTTAACCAAGTTATATTTTTTGGTGAGATTAGGGATCGCCAATTTATTTGAATAGTATTAATGGAATTTCCCGACTTGAAGGAATTCTGGCAAACTTATTGAAAAAGTCACTGCCAAACTAAGGAAAAACTAATTTGATAAGAAAGGCTGCAAAATATGAGTGTAATTTTGATTTTATTTCGGTCTTTCAACCGGGACGGGTTAGTGACCCGATTGAGCCAATAATGGTAAAAACTTCGATACTTGAAATAATATGAATTGAATTTTTTAAATTTATTTGATGGCAGAATTCGATCATGGCATACATAATGAATCAAATATTTAGATTTTCAAGTGATCCAACTTTTTTTAAACATTTTCTCCACAGAAGAGGCCCTTAGGATTATCAGAATTATTCCCCTCAGGACTAATATCATCTTTGGGAATGCTGTGTGGGCGGTCTTTTGAGGAATTAAAGGAGATGAATTTCTGTGAAGAAAAAGTATGACGTTTGGGTGGAAATCTGGAGGGTCAATGTGTTCAGTGACGAACGTACGAATCCATCCCTCCCTTCTCGGTGCAATGCGATGTGTGGAGAGAATCCGACTGGAGAGGTCAAAAGATCTCCCTCAACCAGTCTCTTCCGCTCCGGGCCATTACAAAAAAGGTGGGCAAAAGTATCCGCCACCAAGATCTAGACAAACCTCACCCTATGAATCTGGGAACCCCTGCTAAATCACCAAGCGGAGTGGCCTGCGGCAGGGGTGTTGGTTATCCAATAAATGGTTCCCGGGGCGGCAATATTCGCCTCCCAAATTGGAAATGTATTATGGTGTAGAAAATTTAATATTTTAATACAAGTTTGTTTTTTTTTACATGAGCTCTACACAGGAGGCCCTGAGGAAAATAATTTCCCTCATTCCTGTGTCATCTTTGGGGATAATGTGCGGGGTTTTTTTTTTAAAAAAGGAAGGAGAGGAGAAAGGAAGGTGAAGAAGTTCTGGGAAGGAAAAAGATATGAGTGGAGAAGATGCAATGTTATGTGTCAATCACAAATAGAGTACGGTATAACTGGATGGGAGTCTGCCTTGAGCACTCACACAGAGCGACTCAATATAGCCCCAAAAAGGAGTACTAAAGACAATACTGAAAGTTCCGCTTAGAACTCCGACGGAAGAAATATTTAATAACTTTCAAGTCTTCAATGTACAGAAACTTTATTCAAAAAATATTTTATTTAACTGAAAACAAAACATATATGTACACTCCACTGCCCAACATAAATACTCAACCAGGGCAGTAAGCAATAACATCCTCGTTACTCCCAGTTTGAATACATCTTTTGGACAGAGAAATAATAAATTCCATGCTATGAAATTATACACTGCTCTACAAGATCAAATCAAAAATATAAAGGAAATGAATAAATTTAAAACAAAAGTAAAAACATGGCTGAGAGATCAAAGTGATAATAAAATTACAAACATCATGAAGACGATATAAAGACAATCCATAACCAAATACAAATAATTTAAAAAACTACAGGCCACCTCAGAACAGGAAATCCTAGTGAGGAGGTCTGTGAAAAAAAATGGATCTATACTTATACTATACATTATGCATACATGTACAAACCTTGCTATTGAAACTAATAATAATAAATAAATAAATGCTATGCACGAGTCTTGCTGGAAAGGTCCAAAGGTCTCCCTATACCAGTCTCTCCTGATCCGGCAGGTATCTATATAGGTATATAGGAAACCCCACGAGCCCAGGCCCCTCTGCTAAGTCACCAACGTAGCGAAACACTTGAGGTGATACTACTGCAGAGGCATTGGTAATCTAATAAATGGTTCTCGGGGTGGCCGTACCCGTACTCGCCTCTCAATTTGACCACTAGCTTCGTGCAGAAGTATCTACTCATAACGTATTCATATAAAAAAATAATAATTTTAAAATTCCATTGCAAAAATAAGTTTTCAAAGATTTGTATGGAAAAGTATCACAACAAAAGCACAAAACTCTAAAATTTTATCAAGTGTGTCTTTTCACAAAATAAAACCATCACACCCCACTACACAGCGACAGAACATATTCCACAAACTTTTCACAACATTACCTATCTGGATCACTGTCTGGTGGAATTACTTTTGCGGGGATCGAAGCAAGACATCGCGGAACTGTGGAACTGTAGTACTGCGACAAATGTGTGATACTACCATAATATCTTCTACTGTTGGACTAAGTGCAGACGGGGTAAGTGCATTTAGAAATTGCTTGATATCTAATAGAATTTTCATACAGTATTCGAAATGCAATATTTATAATTCAATTTCATGTTCTTGGCTCCATTTCGACTGTGTGAGAATTGTTAGAAATTCAGCTCCTATTGATTGAATTCAATCTGCATTAAAGCAGACAGTAATAATTTTACTCTTATCAAGTATAAAAACACAGCTTTAAGGGGTAGAAAAAGGGGATGGGAGTAGTGACCTTCTTCTTGTTTTGATTATTAAGTGTGAAAAAAATCATCAATGTCGAAATAAAACTGTAGATTTGCGTACAATCTCTCCTTTCTGTATTGGATTTTGTAACTTTTAAATCTTAACACAACCGAGAAGGGCCTACTAGGGTTCTTTTATAATATTATCTGTGGTTTTCAGTCCTTGGTGCATGGGCTGTTTTTCCGTTCCAGCTTCCGTTATATTGTGTTTTTCTGACTTCGGTGTGTGTTCACCTTTGGTATATTTTCTGTCCTTGGTGTGATTGAATGTCCTTGATATGTCTTCTGTCCCTGGGGTATTTTTGTGTTCTAGACGAGATCATCCTCTTTGGTAAGTTTTTCTGTCCTCGGCGTGGTCTTCAACTTTGGTGTATTTCCTGACCTTGTCGTGATCTAATGTCCTTGATATGTCTTCTGTTTTTCTGTCCTAGGCGTAGTTTTCTGCTTGGAAGCTTGTAACTGGCGTGGTTTAATATCCTTTGCTTGTTTTCTGTTCAGTTTTGGCATGTTTTTTTCTGTTCTGGACAGTATTCAGATACTCGTATATTGTGTTTTTTTCTGTCCTGGGCAATGTCTTAAGTTCTTGGTATGTCTTTCTGTGTTTGCCGTGGTCGTCATCTTGCATATTTTTCACATTTTGGTCATATTCCTCATTTCAACTCATAAGCATAACGACACCAAGGACTGGTTGTTTCAAAAAATTTTACGGATTCATCAAATATTTGAAGTTAATTTTAACACTCTGTATAAGATCTATTCAAGTTCTGTGAGTATTTCAGATTTATGAAGCATTTGGCCTACAATGATATTATAACAGAACTTACACAGAACGAGAAAATTAACTTAAAATATTTGATAAATCTAAATTTTTTGGTGTTTATTTCATAGAAATAGTTTTGCTATTTATAATATAATACTTGCAATATTGACTGTAATAATAACGATCAGATACGGTCAGTCAGTCAATCGGCCTCCGTGGTCAGGGGGTAAGGCTCTCGATTATTGATTCATAGGTTGCGGGTTCAAATCCCGGACTGCGCAAGTAAATTGTAATTGATTGATTAGTGTTATTTCACAATTTAATAATTTAAAAATACTATAATGTATATTTTCGGCACGTTCCGGAGTGGAAGATATTCTCAGTATCACTCTAGTGTAAAGCCACAATTGAAAATTGTTGCGTTGCTTGAAATGGTGACTAGATCTGAACAACCAGGTACTTCCCCACCTTTCTTTTCTTCATCTCCTCCCATCCCCATTACCTTCAGCCTCACTACGTACCACAATCGGGGATGCCATAGTCTCACTGGTTCCAGGCGGTTGGGAGCAGTTGGAACTCTATTGGGCGGTATTCTCGTAAAAAATGTATACAGCACAGTACAAAAAAAATTGTACAAAGTAAAAAATAAATCGATTCCCAATATATGTCAAAAAAGTTTAAAAAAAGAGCAAATATGATAATTACACTATTATTTATTGCACTATTAAAAACGGATGTCTTCGAAACAATCGAAAATTGTTGGAAGTACCAAAATATTCTAAACTTTCGTATTTCATATAATTTTTACCCAAAGTCACTTATTACATATGTCGATGCCACGGATACCCGGAACACGGAACTTCCGCCATGGTTATTACACCAAGTAATGGGGCGGCTACAACGTCCGTGACCGGCGCGCGGCGTTTTACCTAGTGCTTACCGTCTTGTGGAACTCGCTCTGTGGGTTATTCCGTGGAACTGTTACAGTAGAAGTGGCTCCCACTAAACTGTGGAAATGATTACACAGAAATTTAAAAGAGTACGCTCTTGCACGAGAATTAAACAAGATACTTTTTATTGAGTTGGCTTTCAGGGTAAGGGTGGCTTTGGAAGGGAACTATATTCACGCTAAAGTTGAAATGATTTCTTTAGTAAAATTAAATTTACTTAGTAAAACTAGTTTCAAAGCCAGCACACTTGTTTCTTTACTGAGCATTTGCGATTTGTCGTCTTGCATTATTTTTATTGGTTAAAATTTTTTGTAAAAGCTCCACATCTCATTATAGAGCACAGAAAAATGTTTACAAATTTGATTTCCTCTAGACCTCGCTGTTATAGAACTTTACTGATTCAGAAAACGGATGTTTCATTATTTTTCTCATTATCTTTTTAGGGGGTCTTCTTAAGGAAATGAAAGAGAGGATGTTCTGGGAATGAAAACAGTATGAGGTCTGGGTCTAGGAATTTAGGGGTCAGTGTGTCCAGGAATAACAGACTTACGAATCCATCCCTCACGCTGCGGCGCAAGATATACAGGAGAAAGACCAGCTTAAGAGGCCAGAGGGTCTCCCTAAACCGGCCTCTCCCGATCTGGCCCGCCGCAGCTTGAGGGCAGGCGTACCCGCCGCCAAGACCTTAACATACCTAACCTGATGAACTTGGGCACCCTTGTTAAGTCACCAAATGTAGGAAACCAATTAGGGTGACCAATGGTAGAGCTGTTAGTTATCGAATAAATGGGACGGCGGTACCCATACCTGCCAAATAAATTGAAATTTTGCTAATTTTTTTGCTAGAAAATACTTTAAAGTTAATTGGTTTAATTCAAGTCATCACACTAATTGAAGTTAATTCGTGTTAAAGCCATACGGGCAAAGCACCCAGTGAGGCCAATATCAACAAATAATGTTTAAATACAGCGCCCTTGAGGTGATTTTTCACAAAAACGGCGCTATATAAATCATCCTAATATTATTATTATTATTAAAAATACGTAATGTTATTGTATCAATGATAATAAATAAATCTTAAAGTTATATTTTAATTATTATTCTTACCAAGGAAGACTTTTTTTCAATTGACTACCGGATGAAATTAGAAAAATTAACGATAAAATCCATTTAATAAACAATGTTAAAAAAATATTTTAAAGATAATCTCAAAAATAAAAGTTTCCGACTAATCTAATCTTAAGAATAATTTATAACTCAGTTTCCGAGTGATTCTCCATTCTTCAAATAAGTTAAATTTTGTTTTGTTTTTAAAAACTAATTACAATAATTCTAGATGTATTATCCAAATAGTAAAATTGTTTGACAGTAGATAAATACTTATAATTACATAACACCGAACTTACAACTTATTGTTTTTCACCTTCACATTGTAATTTAAGTAGGTACTTATAATATAATATAGCATTAAAAATGAACACTACTCTTCCAGACACAAGCTAATGCTTCCATGGAAGAGTGGTATTAAGATATTGGGTCCTTACATATGAAATTGGCGTTTTGCCGCACTGGCAACTTTGATCTCAAATATCTTCTTTTTGGTTAGGAATTCCAAATTCTAAACAGCTATTTACTCATGTATTTGTGTTTCGAAAATTATAATTCATTTGTTTTTTCCTTAATTGTTTTTTTTCTTTGCGTCACTTAGTTTACAAAATGGATAACTTGAAATATCGCGTTATTTACGAGTACGAGTTCCACCGTGGCACCAGTGCTGCAGAAACGGCTCGAAGGATTAATAATATGTATGGCGACGGTGCCGCAAAAGAAAATACAGTGCGCTTTTGGTTCCAACGTTTTCGTTCTGGAAATTTCGACCTGCAGAACAAGCCCCGTGGACAGCCGGAGACCAAAGTTGATAATGAAGAATTGAAGGCTATTGTGGAAGCGGATCCATCGAAAACCACGTCCGAGTTAGCTGCAGGCTGCGGTGTTAGTGATAAAACTGTTTTAATTCATTTGAAGCAAATTGGGAAGGTGAAAAAGCTTGTAAGGTGGGTACCTCACGAATTGAGTAAAGCAAATCAACAAACGCGCGGTAGAATGCTAGACCACACACTGCACAACAGACGGCTACCGAATTAGAGGAGCTTCAAATGGAATGTCCAAGAGATCCACCGTACTCTCTGGACCTTGCCCCAACAGATTACCATTTTTTTCGAAATTTAGATAACTTCTTGCAAGGGAAAAAATTCAACTCCGATGGGGCAGTCCAAACCGCCTTCAAAGATTTTATTGATTCCCGTCCGAATGGTTTTTTAGTAAAGGGATCGATGAACTACCTATGAGATGGCAAAAGTGCATAGATGAGTATTTCTCAAAATAAATGTACGTAACGAAAAGGTTGTTACGAAATATTGTTACGAAATAGTCCTAAGATGTAACTAAATAGTAAACATAAAGCTTGTTATATACAAAACAAAATTTTTAAATTTATTTTTATTTATTTTTTATTATTTATTTATTTAAAAAAATATTGTCTTTTTTAAATGTACGTAATTATCCTTTACTTTTTTATTTATTATATTTACTACAAACATACATAAACTCACGACCCAAATACTTGTTGTATCTATTGCAAGGGTTTAAAATAATAATTAATGAGTATTAATTAATGTTTTTTTAATAAAATTATCAGCTTCCCAATTTTAAGTACCTAACACAATATTCAACTAATCTTTAGAAATTAAAGAACAGGCACTGTTTAAAGCATTTAAAAATTTATTAATTTGAATCACTATCGAAATAACTATTTTTAATTTTTGTTTATTTACAATTTGGTTTGTAGCTACTTTTTTTGTACTTTCTTTTCTCTGGGATCTATTTTATTAAACTCTGTCTTTAAAGAATCTGTAATTAAATTTAGCAAAATTAACAATTTTTTTACCTTCTCTTTTTCTGCCGTGGATACATTTGGTAAAGTTTCTTCTAAGAAACTTCTAATTATCTTTAATTAAACGAAGACAATATTAGCGAAACTCAATCGAAAATCTGAGACAGAAAAATCAGAAAAGATATTGGCTCCGCTGGGACACGAACCCAAGACCCTTTGCTTACATGGCAAGAGCTCTACCGATTGAGCTACGGAACCCATATGAAATTCGGTCACTTTTAACTGTATCATACTTCGACTAAGAACTACCAACATTATCTTCATTTTCTTAACGCACAAATTATTGGCTGCTATCTTTATATATGATTGCAAGATTCAACTCGAACTAAATGCAATCTAGATAGTGTCTGGATAAATTTTTTTATCCATTTTATTTTTAGTACGCGACATCTATTGACTTTTCTGCAAGTCTAGGATAAATAATTAATTTGAGATATTACTCATAAAGTTTAAAAAAATTAAAATAAATCTTCTAATAATCTTCTAAGAAGCTTTTTGCCTTCCGGCATTGGTTTTTGGGGACATTTCATTCCTAAAATTCCTAAAACTCCTTAAAAAAGTAATCCTATAGCCGGGATTATAAGAGTAAATAATATATATTTTTTTATTTAAATAAGATTTTATAAAAGCTTGAGGCACTAATTCATAAAAATGCTTTCAATTTGAAAGGGACAACTTACATACTTACAGACACACTTACAATATAGTATTCTTAACCTGAGAATTTAAACAAATATGGAAAAATAACGCTGGACCACATGATACCTAATTGCTTAAATATGTTTCTTACCGAAATTAAAACACGTACAAATGGTAAAACAAATATTATGTTGAAGAATTGGATGGCCGAAAGAAATAATTTGTATTAGACTCTGACACAAATATTCTAACAGCATAATAAAGTAAAATAAGTTTATTTATATCTTCAAAGTAAAAGCACCCATTGACAAACTACTTTAAATAGTTTATTGGGACTTTTCTTTTTTCGATAAAATATTTTTATTTTTTTCTGTCATATTGTATTACTATGTCTTTATAATAAATAAAATAAAAATCAGGTTGTAACTGTATACACTCAGCTTTATATTATACTTTTTCGTTACGTTACGAAATTGTTAATAAAATTTACGAAATCGTAAGAAGAATTAGACAAAATGGGGTTATAAAAAGTCAATGGTTTGATAAAATTTAAAACTGTAAATACGTAAGCTTAGCAATGTTTATACCGCACGTATTACAAAAAGATGAATAAAAAAAGACTTACCGTTTTGTCAAAAAAGGCTTTAATATTTCCTGTTACGAAATTGTAGTCCCACTAAAGAAACACGTTGTTACTGATTTAAACAATTAATGTTATGGCGGAGACGTCAGACCAACAACCAACCAGAAAGAAGCTAGTGGTGCCCTTGTAAAATTTAACAAATTGGTTCAGAAATTACGGTGGAAGTAGAAATAAAACGTAACTAAAGAGTAGTAACTAAAAAGTAAATGACTTTGTCTCATTTTCATTTTTGTGCATAAATTATTAATTTACTATGAAACCCCATAAAAAAATTACTTTGTACAGAAACTACGTTTAATTAAGACCCTAAAACTTGCAAAAATTTATATATTATAACGTTATTATCGCATTTTATGAAGTATAAACGCATGAAGTAGGTAGGGTGGCAATTTTATTTTGTATGAAAGGTAAAAATCGTTATTTTTTAAAATATATATATATATATATATATATTTGCGAATTAACACGATTGTAATGTTTATTATTCGTTATTTTAAAGCCTAATATTTATTCTACAAAATGGTGCATATTTTTTTTGTGTGATTAATTAAAAAAATGTTTAATTTTTGAACTGTTTCTAGGCACACTTTATTTTTCCCAAATGTACACTTTTTTGAGAAATACTCAGATAGCAATGGCGCATACTTTGATTAAATAAATATATTATATTAAAAAAAAAATCGACTTTATGTTCCTCCCATACAAAACGCCAATTTCATATGTAAGGACCTAATATTTGAACATGAATACGGACGCAAATTATTACATCATCTAAATGTACATCATATTTTATATGCTAAAATAAAAAAATAAAAATAATAAAAAATAATGGTGATTTAACTAAAGTTCTTTTCTTCTAAACACATTAAGTATGTAGCGACACATCATCATTATCATCGCCATCAAAAGAACATACGAGAAACATCTAATATTCGCGCCCATCGGCAAACCTACTTGCCTAGGTACCTTCGTACCTATACTGGCCGCGATGTACTTTCTCGCCGGCCGTGCCAGCCCGACGATAATAATATCGCCCCGCCTAGAAAGGTCTCGAGACAGCACCGTACAATATCTGTACGGCGCCGAATATTCTCGAAGTGGCTCGTATTACCTACCGCGAGGTAGTTACTCTACCGCGGCTATATAAGCAGCCGATCGCTCGCCCGCTGCAGTTCAGTTCAGTTCAGTCTCACATTAATCTTCGGTCAACATCTCAACATGTAATAAGTGCTCCTGCATGGCACACGCTCCAGGGCAGCTTCCTCGAGGTCCATCACCACGTCTCAGCCACAAGGCCCATCGTGCCTTCAGCCCCGCATAACAGCAACATCCCGCGACTCACAAGGCTTGCGTCACCTTCAGTCCGGGGATCAGCTCACCACTTCATGGCACCCCGAAGCCCACCGTGCTTCGCTGCCATGGAACGCGCTCCGCCTCGCCAGGACTACCTGCTTGTGGCTCAGCTCACCGAGCCACACACCGTTTACCTCCGCGACTTAAAGCGTCGAGCAACGGCCTGGAATATAGGTCATCTCCACCGCCATGGTGTCGAGCAACTCGCTGACCTTCACCGCACCATCTCCATCTCCACCGCACGCCTGCAGCATCATCTACGGCACTCCGCATTACATCATGTTACCGACCACCGACCATCTGCTACGTAGCCCAATAAACGACTGACTCATACATCGACCTGACGCCTTTCATTTCTCTTTACCGATCCGGCCCGCTCCCTCAAGTAAATATTCATTTGCGAATTCTGGCCGATAAGATTCTACAATAAATTGCAGGCTTCAAAGCATTCAATTCGATTATTTATCACCATCAAACTTGTGAAACAGATAAAGAAATTCTGCAAAATATATATCATTGATAATGTGTACACAAAGTATTAAATACATTTATAAAGTAACTATCGGAAGGGTGAAAAGTTTACCAAGAAAGTTATTTTATAAAGGACTCGAATTGAATTTGCCATTAATCACTTTACATTTGGAGTGGGAGGTTACAAATGAAAGTGAAATAAATTGCCTTATAAAAGTTGGCAAGTTAGCTTAAATGGATTATTAATCTAAATAACTTTGAATACTTATTACGAATTCGAATTGATAATAATAATTTGATATTGAAATGATTATGGCGTATCGATGTTTTCTCGGAAATCGAAATTGAAAAGGAAATTAAATCATTTATTCACTAAGATGAGAAGAAAATAACAAGACGGGATGACGGCAAACTTGTCTTGGATAAGATTTTTTTTAATTTTCATCCCAGTAAAATAATTTACATAATATTTTTCCTTTTTTTATATTCGACTAGCCTTTACCCGTGGCTTCGCTCGCTTGTTATTAGGGGGAAATTACTGTAAAAAATTTTCCCACAGGAATGAAATGTTTTTTACGGGATAAAAAATAGTCTTATATTATTTCTCAGTACTACAATTATCTCTTTAAAAAAAATCACATCGACCGGTCGCTCCATTTATATTACTATAGCGACTTCCCGGTATGCGTCGCTATACCACTTAAGCCTCGGTTCTCCCAATTTCAACCGATTTCTTACAAATCTCCCTTAAAACCCGGCCTGTGCCGCGTGTGCGCCGGCGCACAAAAATGAAAAATCAAAATTTTTACGCAATTTTGACCCTTATGTATAAAGAAAGTGTATGAAAAACACGGTCAGAATCGCTAGCTCTATTATCGCCCTTTACCATAGAAAAAGCCGCAATGCAGCCGGTCACTCCGAATAATTTATATGAAATTTTTCGTCGGGCGGGATGTGCGCAGGTCTTGCGCATGCGCGAAAAAAAAATATTTTCATCTTCGATTTTTACCCTTCTATGTACAAAATTTGAATAAGAACACGGTCAGAAATGCTAGCGCCAACATTCTCTATGAGATGGGTAAAAATTTCATTCACCTTGCAACATTAGAAAATTTTAAAATAATTTTTATCTGTGGGCATCTCGAACTGTCATTTTGGCGGCCGCGTCAAAATGCCGATGCGTGACCTCGAATAAAACATCATAAAACCTATCAATTTACGTAATTACGCAAGTAATATTATTTTGGTAAATAGTTTATTGTTCTAGGAATGTGTTTCAGTCAATAAAATATACGATAGGTTAAATTTAATCCACAAAACATTCAATTGAAGATCGTGAAATTTCGGTGTTGTTCTGGTAAAAAGCCTGGCCCTCAGAAACATTTGAAGTTTTTAAGCTCTTAAAAAAATATATGTTATTTTTGAAGATAATATCTAGACATTTATCGCGCCGAAACGCAAATTTTAGAAAATTCCCTCGATAGAAAAAAATCACAAAGTATGCTCCAAAAATTATAATTAACACCTTTGTTTCAGTTATTTTACAAGTTATATGTATGAAAAAATTCACAGCGTTTCTTTAAATAAAACTAAAGACAATTATCGCGAGATTTTTGCTCTTTTTTCAATAAACCGTGATTAATTAAATATTTCATCAACAGGCGCTTACGTTTTTTAATTCTAAAGATAATATTCACCGGCCATCTCTATCTAACGTGCGTGTAAGGGAACGTACCCATACTACGTGACACGTTTTAAATGTCACGCTCCATACAAATGAGCGGCGAGTTGCTTAGGATTTTGGTCACCGGGGGGGGGGGGGGGGGGGGGGGTTAAAAATTGCAAAAAGTTGGTCACGTAGTATGGGTACGTTCCCTAACCTATGTGCCTTTCAAATATTCGTCATTCGCTGTCCAGACAGCTCGCCACACAGACGTGTAGTCCTACGTTTCATGATTTGTTTAATATACACGTACGTAAATAATAATATTGTTTTGCGAAAATGGTAAGACAATAACAAAAAAGTCGTATTTCTAAGCGTAAACATTATCTCCTGTGATCATAATTTTATTAATATAATACATACTCGTATTATTTACTATTATGTAATATTTATTATAAAAATAAATTTTCAATTTATATAACAAAGGTGACAGTTATTGTTTTATTTTTTACAGAATGCGTACTTTGGGAAATAAATCTATTTACAATGCTTCGGAAATTGAAATTCCCGGGCAAGTTTTTTAAAATTAAATTACGTTTTTTTTTAATGACCATTGAATGCAAAGCTTTTATTTTGCTCATTTATTAAAATTATAGGACATAATAATAATACATTTTTACGGATCAAGCTGCTAACAAAAATCTGCTTTCAAAAATTACCTTGTTTTTTTACAGCAACTCCACATAGGCCCTGAGGATTTTTTTCCCTCAGGGCATATGTCATCTTTGGATTTGCTGTGTGGAGGGTGTTTTAATGGAAAGGAAGGAGAGGAAAGGATAAGGTTATAGGGGTGGGTAGGAATTTGAGGGTCAGTGGGTTTGGGTGTGACGGACTTTTGAATCCATCCCTCCCAATGCGGTGCAAGGCGATGTTCCAAAAGAGTTCTGCCTGAGAGGTCGCAAGATCTCCCTCAACCAGTCTCTCCCGATCTGGCCTACCACGCAGCTGGTGGGCAGACACATCCGCCACCAAGATCCAAACCCGGGCACCCCTGCTAAGTCACCAAACGTAGCGAACAACTTGGGGTTATCCAATAAATAGTTTCCGGGGCGGCGGTACCCTTACCCGCGTCCCAAATTGTTACGGACAAGGAAATATGTAATTATCATCATTCGTATTATTTTATTACTACCTATTATTAGATGTTCGTTGGATAATAAAACCAAAATGCGTTACGTAAATGTAAGTAAATAAAAGTTTCGCTTGTTTACTAAAACCAACTACATTGTTATAAGTAATTACTTTGACCTTTTTATAAATGTTTAATAATTTAGATTCCATCGGTTAACTAGTCCTAGCAAAGCTGTAGTTTGCTGGTATGCACGCACCTGCCCGCCCGTCCTTTACGCTCGTAGCTTTTAGGGCTGCCACTTCATAAATTTCTACATAAACTTCGGGAGGTACATGATGGTGAATGTAAAAAAGACAATTAACTTTTTTCTAAATTCAATTTTTTCCCTATACAAAATTATTTTTCCACAGAAGAATATTATTTTTTTCATACAAACAACAAAACTTTTTTACCCGTAACTACCTTAGAACATTTGAAAAAAGTTTCGTACCTTTTTTTACGTGTACTGTCGTGCAGAATCACCTCCCGTAGTTTGTGCACTTTACCCCCGGATATAAATAAAGAGCGAAAAGGTGCATGTAGGCAAAAACAGGTTGTGCCAAACTCAGTCAGTGGTTTGATGCACATCCTCCCTTCCCACAAACCAGTGAAATAATGTCAATTTTTGTGGAGTGGAGTCGTCGGAGATGCCACAATAACTTGCTAAGATGCTGTTCAATTTGGTGAAGATTCATTAAACTAATTGTTTTAGGAACTAAATGATGAAATAATAAATGAAATCCAAGTCCCACAATCTCAAACAAAAGTGGTGTGTCAGTAATAAGATAAAAAATGACGACATTTACTAAAAAACTTAAAATTCCAGTAAATATTTACTGGTTGAAGATTAGTTTGCAAATGTATACATATTATCTAAAAGGTAATTAAATTCTTTACAACTTCTTTCAAACAAATTTCTATCTTTGATAAATATTTTAGACGATATGAAGGAATGTTTGATGAAAAATGTGAGGTAAAATGATTTTATTCGAAAATATCTACATTTGTGGAGCGTGTAAGTCAAAAACGGCTGGGATTTCGAAAATTACGTATAGAATAAAAGTTGTAGATAATTTTATGAGCTTTCACTTATTCTAAAAAAAATCCTCTGAAATGCACCGTTTCCGAGATATAAGCGTAAATCCAAAAATTGGAACCTTCTCTCCCCCCCCCCTCCCCTAGCTCACCACCTAGACGTCAGAACTTTTAGTATGTTCACACCCTAAGCACCCTGACCAAGTTTCTGAAGGAATCGCTTAGGTGCACTCTACACCTACTTTTGGACCATTCATTTTTTTTTACATGAGCTCCACACAGGAGGCACTGAGAAACATAATTTCCCTCAGGGCCTATGTCATCTTTATGCTCACCTATGATGCTGTGTGGAGGGTTTTTTTAAGGAAAGGAAGGAGAGGAGAGTTCTGGGAAGGAAAAGGGTTTAAGGGGTGGGTAGGAATCTCGGGTTCAGTTTTGTGCTGGTCATCCGCCTCCAAGACCTGGACAAACCTCACTCCATGAACCCGGGCACCCCTGCTAAATCACCAAACGTAGCGAACCACTAGGGGTGACCTATGGCAGAGGTATTGGTTATCCAATAAAGGTTCCCGGGGCGGCGGTACCCATTCCCACCTCCCAAATTAAAAATTGACTGGACTATAAACAAATATGATTAAAATGTGCACTTTACTTAGTTGAAAATTGAAAAATGGGTCGGGTCAAGATGTCGCGGGTTCAATTCCTCTTTCAATGTACAAGCAACATCTTCCGCTTATTATGATGCTGGTAGGAGATTTTCAAATTGTCAGGTTATTCGTAAACCGGGAATACGAATTATGACGCTTTTTCTTTAAAAAAAAAGTAGTACCCAATAAATAGATAAGCCTTACCCCATGAACCCGGGCACCTCTGTTATCCAATGAATGGTTGCCGGGCGGCAATGGTCGCCTTCCAAATTGATACCTCATCCCATAACCCGGGAACCCCTGCTAAGTCACCAAACATGGCAAACCACTTGGGTGACCTACGGCAGGGGTGTTGGTTATCCAAAAAATGTTTTCCGGGGCGGCGCGGTAGTACCCATCCCGTCCCATCTCCCATATTGATAAGATAAATTAAAGAGAAACAATGATAATAGTAGTTCCGTTATAATAAATAATATAGCTTTGTTTTGTGAACGGTCACCTCAAGTGTACATTACACTTTATAGGTAATCTAACGTAATACATTGAGAAAATAACAGATATTTTCATAAATATTATGTGTATTTTAAAATTGTGGCAGCCCTACATCTATTATCAACTTCTCTGGAAACGAATGCTTGAAATGAAATTATTAGCCAAGTTCCAAACCACACCTTTTGTAATAATAATGCGCGCGCGCTGCAGATACACCTCCTGTCGAATGCGTTAAAAGCAAATTTCACGAGTCGTCCGAAATGTTTTTTTTGTGCGGAGAACGGGGCCTTAATAAAGAAATTGTTTCTCCCTGCTTGTCCTTTCCCATTCCCCCCCCTTCCTGGATTACCCTCCCCCCTCCCGCATTCCATTCATTCAGTCCCGGTATATTCAGTTTTCAAACAGCTCGCATGCCACCCATTGCAATTTTTTTATACAAATTTCGTAATGCCAGAGCACAACAATATGTATATAGAAACCTTTTCGGGCATGCACACATCAAACCCTCAAAGTTTGAACGAAGTAGGTAAAGTAGGAAGGTTCGGAAGTTATGCGCGTACCTTTTTATAAATAAATAAATAATAAGAAATAATAATAACATAAAAAATATATATACATAAGAAAATATACAGATTAAGGAAATGAGATTAAAAGAATTTGGTATTGTCAAACTATAAAAATATTACCATTTGTTATTTCGGCTACTGGCATTATACCTAGCTCTCTCATTCAAAATTTAGGCATATTAGATTTGTGAAAGAATTTATATATTTTAAATACATGTAGGATTACAATTTTTTTTAAACATTTAAATTGAGGGATCAGTAGGATTTATAGGTCCAATTAGGAGTTCCACCGAGCCGAACCCTCTGATATGAAAATATCTGGAGTAGGTGAATTATTTTCCCATTTGGTCTCTGGTAGGTTAATTTGTTGTTCTTTTATTATTTTGTATTTATTATACTTATATAATGCAATTGGATAGCGTGGATTACCTCTGAGGTAAGGCTCTGATACAGTTTTGCCCGCAGAAGACATAATTCTAAACGTAAGTCTTTGAAATTACTTTAATAAAAAATCATGATCTTGATGCACATATTTAGGAAACGAAAATTATTTTTATTTTTATTTTTATTTTCCCAAACTGTTTTGGCCCACGGACCCCAGGGCGGATTGCACAACGGAGGGGGCGGAATGGGATAGGGTGGGACACGCCTTTTGGTAATTTTTCCTGGCATAAATCAAAACAGGCGGCTGTTGTTTGAATTAAAATTTACTTGTACACGCCGGGATTTGTATCCGCAGCCTTCGGATTGCTAGTCGAGAGCCTTACCTGAGGGATAATAATACAAGATTGGCTATTATGACGGTTTGGCAGTGGGGCGCAAGGCGGAATTGATAAACGGAATTGACGAGAGGTTCTGGGTTCGAGTCCCAGTTGCGACCATTATCTTTTTCTGTTTTTCTGGATTCTCTTTCATATTTTAGTTTAGATTATTGTTATTATCTTATTCTTCAACGGGAATTTAAACATTATCGCATCTATATAAGGAGTGTTTTTAGCGGCTTGATCCAGAATTTTACACAACGTGGTGCTTCGTCTTAAATATGATTCGGCGCCCGACAAGAAACATATTGAGCTTCGAATAATTTTAATCCTTTTATGAAGATGATCTAAAAAAGGTGGCTTGTCCTGAATGGATCAGAGTTGCAAAGGATAGAGAAAAATGGAAATCTTTAGAGGAGGCCTAGGTCGAAAGACAAGCTGTTTCTAAAAATAATGACCCGAACGCTGATAATTCAGAATAATTAAAAAATATAATTATGCTTTCGAATGTAGCTATAACTTTGTGGTTAGGCATTATAGATAAATGAATCAATGTTAATTTGTTTGAACCACTTGTATATTTGTTTGAAGCCGACCGGTTTTGGATCGACCGTTCCTTCCTCAGGGCAAACGTGTACTAATTTGACAATTACAAAATGGTGGGTGAGACAATGTATTATTATTAAGGGTTGTGGTAGGGGTGGAGGCGTTGCTAGGGATTAATGAATACTGGATGGGGGAACATATCCATGATTGGGCTGTAAGAAAAGAAATTAATTAGATTAGAAATATGTTTTATAAGTTTAACAGCAATAAAGGCTAATTTTATTTTAGGTATTTTATTTGTTTAATTTTAATCCATTAGGAAAAAAATGTAAAAAGGGTATATTTATGGGCAATGCTAGAATGGTACTCTCAAGTAGGTAAATTAAATTTGCTAATAGTACCTATATCTAATTTACCTTTCAAAATTTGACGGTGAGTAGCTCAGCAGGTAAATAGGTCGTCACGTCTGGGTGATTGATATTTGTTCATTGTTGTAATGCTTATATAATATATTATGTCTCAGCACCATAAATATCGCCATTGAATCAATAAAATATAATAACCTAAATGCATGATGATCAAACGATTACACAGAAAATAACCAAATCTTCATTCCTGCCACGTGGAGTTACAAAATACGTTACATCATTAGAGTAATTTGCGACAATTTGTCATGGCCTGTCGCCACGTAATGTTTACGTGCAAATTCACGTGGTGTAGCTAAACACGTGTCGTGTCAAGGTAAAGTATTCATCAAGTGTCATATTTCATAATAAATAACAACGCAATATCATAATAATCTGCTTATCATTATATTGGTAGGATAATATTATAATAATTTTCATGGAACTTTGTTTGCACTCGAGATGAGATTAGGGTCATTTTGAGAGGTTTCAAATAACGAAGTTTGATGTGTTGTGTTTATAAATTTAATTATAGAGGTTGATTGAAAATCATACTTAAACTATTATGTAATTACTAGCTGACCCGACAAACGTTGTCCTGCCATATACATTATTTCTAGTGAATATTTTTTTTTTTTTTTTTTTTTTTACATTAACTCCACACAGGAGGCCCTGAGGAAAATAATTTCCCTCAGGGTCTATGTCATCTGGGATGCTGTGTGGAGGGTCTTTTTGAGGAGAGGAAGGAATGAACATTGGTCTTGAAGAGACCCATGTTGTAGGAAGGAGGAAACACAGAGGCCGGCAAATCATTCCACAGCCGAGCTGTTGAACACAAGAACGAGTCGAAGAAACGACCCGTTCTCATGTGACAAATGTCAACTGTGTACAAATGTTGGGCACGCGTTTGGCGTGTTTCCCGACTATGCACCGGTGCCGAAGGGATCAATGATGCTAGTTCGTCGGAGCATCTTCCATTGTAATACCGGTAGAACAAGGATAGCATTCCCACCCGACGCCTGTGCTCTAAAGATTGCAATCCGTCTGTTAAGATGGGAGAATCTATCAAACGGACCGCCCGTTTCTGCACAGAGTCGAGGGTATTTTTCAGGTATTTTGGAGCTCCAGACCAGAGGTGGCTGCCAAATTCAACCGTGGGGCGCACTTCCGATTTGTACAGGGTTAGCAGTTGTGTACTATTAAAGTATCTGCGGGCCCTGTACAGTACGCCCAGTTTTTGGGAGGCTAACTTTACTCTGGCTTCGATGGAGCCCCCATACCTGAGCTGGTCACTTAGGGTTACACCAAGCATATCAATGGAGGGCCTGTTCGGAAGATTGCTTCCGTTGAAAGAGACTAGATTTTCATTTCGATCCCTTTTAGACGTAATCAGACAAGATTGGGTCTTTGAAACATTAAATTCAACGAGATTATTTTTACCCCAAGAGAAAACACTCTCGAGGTAACCGTCCATTCTTTGCTTCAAAGCCTTACGAGCTGTTGGAGTTTGTGAGCCCTTTGGGGGCTTGTCAAACAAAAAGCTGTCATGAACTGTACTGTCATCCGCGTAACAATGAATTGGTGCACATGACAAAAGGTCGTTGATGTGCAACAAAAACAAAGTCGGAGACAGAACCGATCCCTGCGGGACGCCAGCATTTATCGAGTGTGAGGAAGAGGTGAAACCATCGACTACCGTCTGAATCGACCTCTCCCTCAAGAAGTCGGCAATCCACGTACACAAGGATGCGGGAAGTCCGTAAGAATGCAGTTTGTTGACAAGTCCTCGGTGCCAAACCCGGTCAAAGGCCTTTAAGATGTCCAGTGCAACCGTTTGGGTCTCACCGAAACGTTCCAGGCATCGCCCCCAAACATGCGTCACATACGCGAGAAGATCACCGCACGAGCGGTTCCGCCGGAATCCGTATTGACGGTCGTTAATAATTTTGTTCTTCTCGAGGTATGTGAGCAGTTTGTCGTTGATCACACGTTCCATCACCTTAGACAGAACTGATGTGATCGCTATGGGGCGGTAGTTGGCCGGGTTGGAGCGGTCACCCTTCTTTGGAATAGGATGGATAACCGCTTTTTTCCAACTAGAGGGCACAGAGCCAGTCTTCAGAGACAGTTTAAAAAGCTTCGTCAAAATTGGAGCTATTTCTGCAGCGCACCTTTGCAGTATCAGGGCAGGTATTCCGTCAGGCCCACTAGCTTTATTAACATCAAGCCCTCGTAAAACATGGAGTACTTCCCGATGCCGGATCCTCAGCTTTTTCATACGAAAACCGCAGTGAGGAACCGACGTCGGGACAGCACCTTGGCCATCGAGGGTTGAGTTATCCGCAAACATTTTACCTAGTAAGTTAGCCTTTTCGGTGGCGGTGTTTGCTAGTGAGCCGTCAGGTCTGGTAAGAGGTGGCAGACTGGATTTGCAGAAATTGCGACCTATTGAGCTCGCAAGCGACCAGAATTGCCTGCTGCCATGCGGGCATGCAGTCAGCTTTCTGCTGATCTGCTGGTCGTGCTCGAATTTTGACCTATTTATGATTCTCTTGGTTTCCTTAGCCATTTTGTTGTAAGCTGTTCAGTCTTCGGATGTTCTAGATGTGTTGTAGGCTCGGTAAGCCGCGTTTTTTCGTCGCACTGCTTCAGCGCATTGTCGACTGAACCACGGCTTTGAGCCTACAGCAGTTTCCTTAACAGTAGATTGGATGAAGCCATCCATCGCGGATGTGATGACTTCACCAATTTCCTGGGAACATCTTGAGGGATCCGAAGTCCGAAAACAGACAGCTGACCACGGAAAAGCATTAAAATGTGCCCGCAGACCGAACCAATCTGTTGACCTATAGTGCCACACTTTTCTCTTCAGCCTCTCGTTTGGTGGTCTGAAGTTTACAGGGATTGATGTCGTCACCAGGCAGTGGTCGGACGATCCTAAAGGCGCTGTGACTTCAATCCTGTAACCGTGTGGCACAGTAGTTAAAAATAGGTCTAACAGATTGGAACGGTGAGTCTGGACATCAGGAACCATTGTAGGCTCCTGAACTATTTGCTCCAATCCGTAGCAAAGGGCAAAGGATTCCGCTTGGCGTCCAGCCGAGTCTGTTGATCCTGAGAACTTCAACCAAGGTTCGTTATGAACATTGAAGTCCCCCAGGACCACAAACTCTGCCGTAGGGTAGCGGGGCAAGAGGTCATCAATAGTGTCGCTTAAATGTTTGAAGAGCTCGGACGTGTCTGATTCGCTAACGTTCGGTGAGCGGTATAAACACGCGTAGAATCTTACCGTACTGGCAAGATTGACGCGTACCCACATTACGTCGAATCTGGAGTTTTCCAGATTCAACAGTCGCACACAGTTGACGTCAGCTCGACTATAGAGACAGACACCTCCTTTAGGTCTGAACTTGCTTGCGAGGGTGAAGCCCGGGCAGTCCAGATAGGAGGCGTCTACAGGCTCGGCTATCTGCGTTTCAGACAGGAATAGTAGGTTGGGGCGTTGAGTAAAAAGGTGGTGGTGGACGGAGTTTAAATTGGTATGCAGGCCGCGAATGTTGGTGTAATTCACCAACATTTTTGGCCTGCGCCGGGGTCTCCTACTACTCGCCGCTGTAATGCAGTTAATTTTTGTTGTTTGTGTTGCCATGAATTTTTTAAATATTTTTATGGTAGGGTGTGGGGGGAGGGAGGTCTGGGAAGGAAAAGGTATGAGGGGTGGGTAGGAAGCTGGGGATCAGAGTGTCAAAGAGTGATGAACGAATGAATCCAATCCAACCCACTGCGGTGCAAGGCGATGGGCAGGGAGAGTCCGGCTGGAGAGGTCACCCGATGCGCCCCAAACGCTACTGCTGGGTCCCCTCCGGTCACGAACCGGCACAACAGCAGCGGCGGGGTTTTAACACTCGTTGATGGGGCAGCCCACCCTCAGTCGTGAGCCTGAGGGTCGGGCCCCTGTACTACCGAGCGGCCCGGACAGCGGTAACCGGTTGTAAAGGGTCTCCCTCAACCAGCATCTCCCAATCCAGCCCGCCACGCAGAAGGTGGGCCGACGCACCAGCCATCAAGACTTGGACAAACATTTCCCCATGAAACCCGGGCACCCCTGCTAAGTCACCAAACGTAGCGAACCACTTGGGGTGACCTGTGGCGAGAGGTGTTGGTCATCCAATAAATGGTTCCCAGGGCGGCGGTACCCATACCCGCCTACCAAATTACAAAAATTATGATAAATAATAAAAAAATAACGAATGTATGGTAAGTGTGTGAGGATGGGATCCATGACAGAAAGAGGAATGGAGCGCTGTAGACGATGACCGCCGATAAAAACAAATAAAAACCAACTTAAGTAGGAAAATGAATTTCGAAGAGCAATTGAGTGTATTGTTAGTCCGTCTTTAGCTAACACAATTAGCTCGATGGTTTGCCCACGCGAGAACATGATGCCGAATGAAATATCAAAATGACGCGACCCTTCACGTGAATGTCGCGCTTGTGTGATTGAAAGTTCGATGAGGCGGACGTAGCGCCATCTGTCATTCACCACCATAAATAATTTCGTTCTGTTTGAAGTACGAGACGGTCAAATTTGTTCATACAAAAATACTGAAATCGCGATTAAAAAATGGGAGGGTGGAGGTGGAGGGGTTAAAATTTGGGGTTATAGGTATTTTTTGATGCCAAATAAAAAAAAAAAACAATTTAAAAAAATTGTGAATAAATAATTAAAGTTTCGGACAGCGTTGCAGTGTCCATCATCAGGGCAGATCCCGTAGATAGAGAACTATCGTTCATTATAATGTTGATAACTTTATCTCAATGTGTTATTAATGCTGTTTGTAGTTTCTGCCTGAAAATATTAGTTCCACAATGATATTATGACATCTTGAAACCGCAAAAATGTTCCAAGTTGGTCACTTTAATTAGGCAGGGTTCTAACTTCAAATTACCTTGTTCTGAGATATGAAATGTCACGATTTCTCATTATCTATTTACCGATGTCTGTTTTTGCGGTTGGTTATATAAGGTATTTTAGTTTAACATATTTAAAGGAAAGTTTTTTAATTGGTATGTATAATTTACATTTTAGAAAATACCTAAACGTGCGGAAAGAACCATGTGCAACCAGCTAGGGCATTATAATTCATTGCGTAAGGTTCTAACTACATTTCCATAATGCCGTTCGAAGATTTGCCTAGATTCAAATTAATTTCTAAACATGCAGATAGAACACTTTGCCACTACCTAGGGCATAATAATTCATCGCATTAGGTTAGAACTGCATTTTTCTTATGCCATTCCAAGATAGGGCCAAGTTCTAATTAAATATTTTAGTTCAAAATATGTTAAACTAAAATACTTCACACATGATTGAACCTCAAAATCAGAAATCTGTTAAACAGATTATTAATCATTATTAACAGAATATTAATTATTATTAATCTTTGAGATTATTAATCTTGGAAATTTTTGACATTTCAGAGCATATGGTACGCCATGTTAGAACCCTATCCAACTAAGGTGACCAACTATAAGCGCGTCGTAAAAAACAATCATTTATCACTTACGAAAAAATGGCAAATGCAAAAAGTTAAAAGTGATGTTAGAAATTTTTAAAATAAATGTAAGCTTTAAAAATTTCATGTTGTACAATATAGATGACTGGTTTTTAAAAAAGCATCGATAAACTTACATAATAGAGGCCTTAATAAATTTGCTTTTAATTTAAGTGTCGTTTTCAAAATGTAACCTTATGTGTAAAAAATTCGAACTAGCAATAAATAAGGTACATTTGCTAAAAAATATTTTATTATCTTAACAGGAAAGTATTAAATAATTTTCATTTTAAAAATTTCACAATATCTAAACAAAATAAATATAGGTATGATTTTAGATTTTCACGGCCAAAAGTATTTTTGTTGTTTGTTTTTGGGGTGTTATGCTTACTTACAAACTGTCCCAATACCTCTCTAGACTACTGGAGGGTGGAGGGGGGAGGTGGAGGGGGAGGGGGGAGGTGGAGGAAGCGGAGTGGGAACCCCCCTTACACCGTGCGAGCGAAGCCGCGGGAAGAGCTAGTATTATATCCAGTGGCGGCTCGTGACTTTTGATTGTGCTAGAGTGCTGATATTTAAAAAAAATGGCATTATTGATGTTGTTGTAGCCGAAAATTTTTTTTTTTTGTTTTTGAAAATCAGTTTTTTGTATGAAAAATTTCAGAAAGTTTCAATTTGACGGTGTGCCGCACAGATTTCCTGAAAAATTTTCATACAAAAAACCGATTTTTGAAAAAAAAAATGTTTTTCGCATACGACAACATCCATGATACCATTTTTTTAATATTAGCACCCTAGCACACCCAAAAGTCACGAGCCGCCACTGATTATATCTATATATATAAGGGCAATCAAAGTAATTTTAAAAATTCAAAAACATTTAATGCACAAAAATACAAGAACAAAAGGCTATAACTTATAAGTAAATCCTATTTCTTCCAGCTAACCCAACAAACAAAATATAATACGATACATAAAACCCAAAAATTACATATTATATTATATGAAAATAAAATAAAAAAGAGAGATACATGTAAGGTATTAATTTTTTTGTGTAATGACATTTAAAAGAAATATTTTTAGTGATAATTTAAATTTGAGTAAATCGCTTACTTCTTTAATAATATATACTTTAATAGCCGTGTATCGTAGAAAGGTTCTTTTCGAAACATAGTTTTTTTTTTTTTGCTTTTGGTGTTAATAAGTTTTCTGGGAACCTTATGGCGTGTTTATGTGTTGAGTTGTTTGGTGAGAACTTTTCTGGGGATTTTCGTAGGCATCTCTTTTGGATGACAAAAACATCTTTGGCGTTTACCGAGTTTCCCCAAAAAAATATTTCGCATTTTATCATTGAATATACGAATCCATCATAGTATGCGGTGATTACTGACTGGATATTTAAGATTTTTCAAAGTAAGCCTGAAACAAAACAATAACCTAATGAACAAAGTACCTAATTCGTATTTCATCTCTTCTTCTGTTCTTCCTTGTACTGTCCCAGATCATTGCCTAGGTAGGCTATTTTGGTCGGCTTTTCTCGTTCTCAGGCTATTTCTTCTTCAGTTCTGGGTATCGCTTATATCCAGGCCGTTTCTCTGTAATATTTTGGAGTATTGAGTAATCCAGGAGTTCTTTGGTCTTACCCTGGACGACTGTCGAAGAAGCACCATAGACATCGCGTGCTTCACTGTCTGGTCTGGTGGTGTCCTTCTTTTGTGCCCGTAAGAATATTTTTGTTGTTGTTATTATTTATTTCATCATTATCACTATTGGCTCTAAAACCCCTGGTGGGTCTTGGCCTCCTCAAGAGTCTTCCTCCACTCATCTCGGTTTTGAGCCAGCTCTCTCCAGTTTTGAAGCTCCAAGATAGATATGTCTTTGAGGACGTTGTCGCTCCATCTTAGTCTTGGTCTTCCCTTAGTCAGGCTCCTTCGCCCTATTGGTCTTGAGTTCAGCAGGGACTTTGGTGCTTGATGCTCGGTCATTCTCTCCACATGACCCAGCCACCGAAGTCTTCCCAATTTTATAAATTTTGCGACGTTTAGCTCCTTAAACAAAGTATAGGGCTCATTATTATAACGTCTGCGCCAAAATCCATTTTCTAGAACCGGTCCGAAGATGCGCCTCAAAATTTTTCTTTCAAAAACGTCCAGTGCTCGCTCATTCCTCTTAGTTAGTACCCAAGTCTCAGCTGCGTACGTAAGTACTGGTCTGATAAGTGTTTTGTACACTAATATCTTATTAACACTAATTATTTATTTATTGATTCAAATTCAAATTTTATAAATCCATTAAAAAAATATTATGTTCTTTTTGGTTTTTGCAGCAATATTAAACAAATACCACCATTTCATAGAAATCAGATTCTAGGACATAATGGATTATGTATTTACCACATGATATTTGCAAAACTAAATAAGCCATTTCAAATTACTAATTAATAATAATTACTATTTGAGGTTTACCGGTTTGCATTATTTGAATAGTAATGCTTTAAAATCTATGCTTCGACTCCATACATGGGTACAAGTTGACAAAAATTGACAGAAATATTGATGTGTGGTTTTGGATGTCAAAATTAATATTTTGAACGAAATATGCGAACGCGGTTGAAAGGTTCAAACTTCATCCAATTCTTTTCACTAAAAAGACCCTCCACACAACATCCCCAAAGATGAAATATGTCCTGAAGAAATCTTTTTTCCTAAACTTTGGTTCTTTTATGGCATTCTACAACTTTAAGGTCTACTAAATCTTCAACGTAGATTAAAATATTTCCAAGTATTTTATTTATGAAGCCACAAATAAAACACCTCGATTCGTTTGAAAATAGTTTCCCTAAAAAAAACATTAAAATCCAAATAAAATCTTTGACTGGAACTGCCGTTATTTTCTTTTGTAGGTTGCGGTAGACGATTTTTTGCGGAACTCTATACACAATTGTAGCTAAAAAATCTCTTCGTACTGAGAAGAAAGAAAGGAATTTCTTTTCAAGTATTACATTTGCAATCCTCCTAACAAGGAGAATTATTCATCTATTTGGTTCATCCAGCCAAAAGTGGTTTAGAGACGTGATAAAAGAATACTTTAAAGAGTAATTCGTCGACGGAATAGGTTAGGGCGTTAGGGGCATCTCGGGAGGTTACGGAACGATCAAGTCAACCAAATGAAGACTTATTTAGTGAATAAGTGCGAATGGAAAGATGTATGTGAGTGAAATGGAATTGTTGGTAATAGGGCACTGGTGTCCAGAAATTTATTCATGTTACATTTACATAGATAAATGAATCCTTAATTTAAAAAATATAAAAACAAATCTATTTGTGTACAACACTTATTTAATCAAAATTATCCACATGTTTCAACATTATTATTCTACGTATTAAAATTGAACTTGAAACACTTTTTAACTTTTAATAGTTAAAAAGTGTTTCAATTTCAATTTTAGTACAATAGAATTCCACCACGAATAACAGTACAATAAATAACTCATTATTCTATGTGATATTTAAATGTTCCACTGCTTAGGAATATAATAGATTTAAATAAAAATGTTTTTACATTGAAATTCTAAATGAACCACACAATTTTCAATGCCCGAGAGCTCACCATCAAGAGCTTTTTCAGAATTAGATGTTAGGGAAACAGATTTTTAACACATCTTGAAATAGAAGGGTTACGAATAACACGATAATGTTTGAAGATCTTCTACTACCATCAGAGTAAGCGGAAAATATTGATTGTGTCATGATGAATGGCTTAGCCAGTCGAGATATTGACTCACGACGTCAAGGAGGGACTCACACGCGATTTAAACTCAGACTCTGACCGGTTACCGGTTTACACATAATGCGTTTAAAGGTGCACCATCAGATGATTTCCAAAATACAGATGGACAAGGATAGAACCGTGTGGAATTATATCCACTCTAACTACGCCTATAAGTATGCTAATCTCCTTCTTCGTATGGTGGAGGATAGCTGGTGGAGGCCAAAGTTTCAAAAGGATTTCCTGAACTTGAGGAGGCTAGCCGGGAGGTTTGCAAGGACATCTTAAGTGGAATGTTGCTATTAAAGGCCTTTTCCGTATTCCATGAGGGTTACTGTCTGTTGTTTTAGCCATTTTTTTTATCTAACCGTGTTTGTCTTTTCTCCTTTCCCTTTCTTGCAGGTACTTGCAGGTAGTTGTCATTCGTCTTGCTTTCTATCATATTTTCATTGCATTCTATATGTTTTATTAATACCGTTGTATCAAGTTTATAATCTTGCATACTGCTTACTAACAACGTATGTAGGGATATTGGAAATCTAGATTCATTCTTATGTTATGTATAAATAATACTTACATTGTTTTTCAAGAGTTTGCTTCTGTGAAAATTTATATGTGATTAATGCAGACACATTAATCTAGGGATACTTATATTTGTATTTTAATTTATTATATACTACCCACAAAAATGTTATATAAATATCCTGTTTGTGTTTCAAATAAATAAATAAATAAATTCTAAACTAAATGTACCTTCGTTCTTTTAAAAACATTAGAGTCCTTGCGAGCGCCTTGAAGGAGTAACCATCTGTTACTTATACCAGGGCAGATAAGTGTGGATAGCCACCAATGTTGTCTTGCAGTGGGCGGTGCAACATCGAGAGAACAAGGAGCCATTGTAGCGGGGTGGAGGGAAGTGTTCCCCTCACCATGCGTGTAGCAGTGTTTAGTTGCAAGTCGATCTTCTGCACGAGCACTTCTAGCCTTTACTGAGCACAATATTCAGATACCCAGTAATCGTAGCTCTTCGTAGGGTTTTTTCAATGCAACCCCATCTGGTTCCAGCTAATTTTCTCATAAACTAATAATCTTTTTCAACAAGCACGCACAAAATAAATTTTATTAAATTCATAACACCGAAACTATCCCTTGTTTAACAAACAGAATAATTGCTTGAAATATGTAGACGCAGGGGTTCGCGATCATATTAATCTACCAGCCGCTTTTACATTATCCCTTGGTAAGAAATAAGGGGTTGAACGGCTTGCTGCCTTTAAATAAAGCCTCCGTAAGGTTTGACTAATTAAATGAGAAACTGCTCTAGTTTGGAAGACGTGTGGAGAAGGGTAGAATAATTAAGTGATTGATTCTGGTAGTTTAGCTTGGAAAATTGCCTAGAAATATGGCCGTGTTTTGGTAATGTGGTACAAAGATTTTCTTATATTATATCAGTCCACATGCAAACGAATGTTGAATCCCAAAAAACATATATGAATCATACAAAACTCTCTCATGGTAGTGTTTTGGTAGTGTTGATTCCCAAAAAAACATACATGAACCATACAAAACTCTCTCATGGTAGTGTTTTGGTAATGTGGTACAAAGATTTTCCTATATTATATCAGTCCACATGCAAACGAATGTTGAATCCCAAAAAACATATATGAACCATACAAAACTCTCTCATGGTAGTGTTTTGGTAGTGTTGATTCCCAAACAAACGTACATGAACTATACAAAACTCTCTCATGGTAGTGTTTTGGTAGTGTTGATTCCCAAAAAAACATACATGAACCATACAAAACTCTCTCATAGTAGTGTTTTGGTAATGTGGTACAAAGATTTTCCTATATTATATCAGTCCACTTGCAAATGAATGTTGATTTCCAAAAAAACATAGACGAATTTGTCAAAACTCTCTCGAGCGACGAGCTCTAGCGTCAAGAACATTGAACTGACATTTTTGTAGGTTATTAAAATTTGGTTTTTAGAATAAGGAAGAGGAGGGGTTGGGAAGTATCTGCTTAAAGATGTGGTTACTTAACACAGATAAGGCTATATTAATTAACGTTTTTATTCTGAATTGACTCCTTAACCAGGAGAAAATTGAGAAAATCTATCACTCTGGCGCTTGTTACATATTTTTTATGGTGTTGGGACCGGCGCGGCGAGTCCAAGTAGTAACTTGTTATGCATAGCTTTTAAGCAGCTTCAACAATGATTTCAAAATCCAACTTCAAACTAGTTTATTTCGAGATAAAATATGGGCGAGCTTTAGAAAGTACCCGATGAGAGAACAGTGACTTTCAGAATAACGGAAATTGCCAAGAAAATAAGAAAAGACGTTAAAAAATAAATCACGTTTTTCATTCCAAATCATGGTGAAGTTGGGTAAAGGAGTTACCTCTTAACACCTACCATCGCATGTCTAAGCTCTTAGCCAACAACAAATCTGTAAAGGCAAGATAAAATCAAAAAAGGATTACGGTCACGCAGATTAATGTAGGTATGGTAAAACAATCTCCAATCTGTCCGGATTACCTCCCCATGTGATGTAAGCTACGCAAAGTATCGTTATTCACTTGGTACTGTTCGCCGAAGAAGTGTTTACCTTTGTGATAAAAGTTGCAAGAGCTAGAGGAAAGAATATCCTTAAGGACCTATGTCACCCAGGAAAGATGGGAATCAAAAAGGTTGGTAGGAATCTGGGGTCAATGTGTCCAGGAGTAACGGACTTATGAATCCATCCCTCCCGCTGCACTGGGAAGGGTTAGTGGATTGTGGTGGGTCGAGAGAGTCCGGCTTGGAGATCTAGGTTAAATCTCTCTCAAACAGTCTCTCCCGATCCGGCCGGCCATGCAGCAGTATGCAGTAGGTGGGCAAACGCATTCGCCACCAATACTTAGACAAACCTCACCCCATGAACCTGCGTACTCTTGCTTAGTCTCCAAATGTAACAAAACAATTTATACAAATTATAAAACAGTTTTTTTATAGTTAAATACTAAAACAATTTTAAACATTAGTTTCTAGATGGTCGTGAAAGATTGAAACCGGTAACGGTCAAAAATAATAAAAATAGAAAAAGTTTAAAATATTTATACTTATAAAAACCGCAAACAATTGACGCCCTCTAAGTCAACATAACAAACGCCAACCAGCAAATTCAGCCAGATTTATGGAAAAAAGTCGTTCAAAAAATTGAACCTTCTGAATATGTGCCACTTAGCAAAGAAGCGGCCGACATTTGAACGATGTTATTTTCCACACTTATTGCCAAAAATATAGTTTCAAATAAAAAAAAAATTAATGGATATCTTACACAAACTTGTTTTATTTACATTTTAAAATCGAGCTATTTTTGAGAGTGATAATTCATAGTGGAATTCCATTATAATATATTATAATAAAACGAATATAAAACTTTATTCCACTTAATTTTATTCGACCGTAACCGGTTTCAGCTCGTCAAAGGCATCTTCAGACTGGTACAAATATTTCCTAGTCTACGGTTTATATACACAACATATTGGGGAGGGGGAGAGGGGTGGTCTACAAGGATTTTAATCTATTTACTTCATTTATTGATTAAAATCTTTGTAGACCACCCCTCTCCCCCTACCCAATATGATGTGTATATAAACCGTAGACTAGGAAATATTTGTACCAGTCTGAAGATGGCTTTGACGAGCTGAAACCGGTTACGGTCGAATAAAATTAAGTGAAATAAAGTTTTATATTCATTTCATTTTAATATAATAAAATCGAGCATTCTTGTTAGAAAGACCTTGTACATATGTAACATAATTACAATGGATTTCCACCCCGAATTGTCAGTATCAAATTTAGAAAGGTTTTTATTAATTTATTTGTTTGTTTACGCCTTGATGGCTTTTACATAAAAAATAAATTGTACCGGAGCATTATAACAAGTATGCAGTATCATACGTAATTTCAAATTTTTCTTATTTTCTCTAATAAATAATTAGACCAAGTTTCAGCGTCAAAGAATCCCGCCCTAATGCACGAACCAATACTTGTCCGCAGCTTTCTGACAAGTCAAGTTCATAGATTGTTGTTTAGTATTTCATCGTGGTTATTTTTTTTAATGGTACCTAGGTATGGTAATAGGAAAGAAGGAAAACTGCTTTGCTGACAACAGCATATAAACTTTTAAACGGTAACATCTGTATTCCCGATATATTACAAAAATTTGAGTTTTATGTTCCCGACAACTTCACAAGAGCGCGCAGAAACAGAACTTTTATTGTTCCGAGATGCAGAACTAACTTACCATTAGGAATGCCGCTAGGAAAAATGATTCTGTAGCTAAATTTCCCCTGATAACGATATTTTTAAACTAAATATTCATCAATTCAAAAACGCTATTATTACTTAATAAAATAAAATGCATGTTTATTATTGGTTATGTATAATTGTAAACGTGCATTTAAAATAAAAAATAAAATAATAAAAAATTATCTCTATCATTATTTTTGGGAGCCTTTAAATAAAAATCTTTTTCAGTTGTCATAAATATCAAAATCTGTCATTTACATAAAGCATCACATTTTTAGTGGACAGTTGTTGTTCGTGTAAGTAAGGGAAGATAAGAAGAAAAAAGGGTCTGCAGAAGAAGATGCGAAAAGATAAACGAGAAGAACGGAATGAAGGAATGGAATGGAATTAAGTCTTGAGGCTTGAGCTGATTGCAAAAAGTTACAGATTACATTTAACTACACTAGTTTTTGTTTGGATTTATTTCTATTCCAGAGATAGAGGTGTAATTGCGATGTTTAGTCCTCAGCGAGGAGAATATTGAATATTTCAAAAAACAAACAGAATAAACTTTAAAACTTTTAACCGAGAGATATTCTTAAGTATCTTGTATTCGCTGAGATAAGCAGTTACAACAACTAAAATAGTAAAATTGAGTTTTCGATTGTCTTGTAATGTTATGTAAAACCATATTCATCTTCTGAATATTGAATATTTCAAGAAACAAATAGAATAAACTTTAAAACCTTTAACTGAGAGATATTCTTAAGTGCCTTGTATTCGTTGAGATAAGCAATTACAACAACTGAAGCAGTAAAATTGAGTTTTCGATTGTCTTGTAATGTTATGTAAAACCATATTCATCTTCTGAATATTGAATATTTCAATAAATAAACAGAGTAAACTTTAAAACCTTTAACTGAGAGATATTCTTAAGTGTCTTGTATTTTCTGAGATATGCAATTACAACAACTAAAACAGTAAAATTGAGTTTTCGATTGTCTTGTAATGTTATGTTGAACTATATTCATCTTCTCGTTTGGTGGTGTGGTTTGAAACAAGTAGAAGTGGATTCGCTAAAGTTATGCGTTCTATCTTTATACTTAATATTACCACGTACGAGAAATTTTCAAACGCTTCTGCCCATCACGTGAAAACTTCAAGATGTAAGACCGTAGAAGAGACTAGCCACAATTGCACGAAGAAAATGGGATTACTGCATTCCCAATTATTGGGGTATGTTGTGAAGCTAAATAATTTAAGCTCTGTTTAGTTATCAGAACTGAAAGTTAAGTTTTTAAGAATATCTTCTGCTTCTTGAATGTTTATATTTTTTCTATGTTCATTAGCGACAACTGCTCACATTTGTCACAACTGAAATGTACAAACGTCGACTGTCAGCGAGCATCTAAATCTAAACGAACATTAAACAAAGGTTATATTTTTCGTGCCTTTATATCCTTTTTTATTTTTTAATAATACATTTGTATTTGCGAATACTAAATACTCGCTACAGACAAATGCTACTTTTCAACATTTTTTGGTTTGTTTATGCGATAAAAAACCTTTTATCATTTAAAAGCGTGCAGAACACAAGGAATGATGTTGAAAAACCAATCTCTCTTATACAAATATCCGCACAAATTCACCATTGAGGTAAAAACTTGTATGAAAACATACTTTCAACCTCGTATTACTTTAACGTAAACAAAAATAAAATCAGTTCTCGTCGGATTTTTTAGTTTCTAAATATAAAACTCGACATATGAAATAGCTTACGAGCTTTCAAGGAACTAGGATTTTCTTCAAAAAAATGCAAATAGAAAAAACCTAGAGAAGAAAAATATTGTTCTTATTTTTGTTAGTTTTTTTATATCTCTATCAACTCTTTGTATAAATATGTATTTTTCATGTGAATACAGTACAAGAATCCTAATTGTTTCTAGAAGGAGCCAGTGAGACTATGGCATCCTCAATTGGGGTACGTTGTGAGGCTAAAGGTAGTGGGGAAGGGAAGAAGATGAGGAAGACTATATCTGGTCACCGAACACGGCTAAAGCCGTTCTAAGCAGTGTTTCAAATTCTGAATGGTGGTGGACTTACACCAGAACGATACTAAGAGTATTTTCAATTCTTTAAAGTGCCGGAAATATACTACATATAATTTTAAATGAATAATTTAAGAAATAATATAAATCAATCAAATAAAATTTACTTGCGCACGCCGGGAATCAAACCCGCGACCTTCGGATTGCTGGGCGAGAGGCCGTCATAATTTATAATATATTGTGTCGATTTACAATCAACAATACCTACATCGTCGTACATAAAGGAAGCATATTTGAGGGAACCCGCAGGATAGGTACTAACGGCTGTTGTTCCCAATCCTACTGATCAACTGTTGGGCCGAAATTTTGGCTCAACACTCTTCAAATGCACAAATACGCTCTTGCCAATGCAATTCTCTGACCAACGGATCGGGCTTTACCAATCAAATCACTTAGCCGATACTCAGATTGATCGACCGAAAAGTCGGGAACATCGGTCATAAGACATTTTTAATGATGCTGTGTAGATCTTTTTTGATAAAAAGAAGAAATATAATGAGTTTAGAAGGGATTCCTTTTGAACAAAGGAAGAAAAAATACACATTCAGGACCCGCGGTAAATCCTGTCTAATCCGGCGCCTCTTGCAATCCGACACGCCCATCACTGTTGATTTTACATAAAACTTCGGCAAATCTTAACTAATATAATGCATGATTGGACAGGTTGTAAATTGTACGCGCCACCAGTCACCACTATTGTGCTCGACGCGTACTGTTTCAGTTTGAATGGTGTATCCTACATTGAACTTTTACGTTTGAGACGACTGCTTTTGAGACAAAGCTTTGGTCTCGCGTTTTAACAACTTAAAAAAAAAGAATATTTTATAAATTGATTGATACATAATACTATCCTTTGTATTTTTAGTTTTTGATAACTCGTAATATTCTGTGAAACACTTACAAATATTTTTAGTTCATATGTACATTAGTTTGAACATAATTATTTCCTAACATACTTAAATAAGTTTATCGTAGAAAGCAAAGACTTTGTGCCTTGACATTATTTAGAATGAAACAAGTACTTTGTTTAAAAAAACACTTTATTTTTATTTATATTTGTTCGTTTATTTTGTTGTTATATTTGTTCGGTTGAACTATAAATAAAACAAGTAACAACAAATATAAATAAAAATAAAATAGATTTTAAACAAAGTACTTGTTTCATTCTTTAAATAAGTTTAGTTATTATTTTTTTCAGTTCTATAGCACTGACGATATAATTTTTTTAATAAAATATTTGCTCTTCATTGTGATGTTTAATTTACTAAATTCCACATAAATATTATGTACATACTTATGTGGTATGATAAAAGTTTAAATAGATTCTTTGATTTGTAATTTGTTAGATTACAAGGTACTCTTATTAAAAAAATTCCGGACCGCAGAGGGTCCTAGACAATACTCTGTAATCCGACAAATTCGATAATCCAACATCGCGCTGCAAAACGTTTGTCGGATTACCGCGGGTCCACTGTATTTAAAAAATTTTTGTAGAGAGTATTGCGATACAAAATCTCATGTTTAAAGGGAAAGTTTTTTTAGGTTTGATACATTTACGAATTATAATCATCACGCAGTCAACATAAAAAATAAACAACAATGAAATCTACGTACATAAAATAAATTCACTTCTTTTTAAATGAAACTTTTTTTTTATAGTTTCCAGTTTACTCAGAATTCGTTTGAATTGAGCTCACATTGCTAACAGTTTAAAGTTTATTTAAGTCTTAATTGAAATTCCTCTAAATCATAATTCTAAGATTCTATGATCCAAATAAACAAGAATACTCGAGGGATTCGTGCCGAAAATACGCGATTGAGTCTGTGGAGGCGATTCTGTTAACAAGCCAACTGATTTTCAAACTAAAAGTATCAACATTGATGTTTCAAAGCAAATTTTGCAAAGGTGGAAAAAAATACACAAAACGTAATATGAAAATCGCTGTAATAAATATTTTAAAATTCGAACCTGGTGAACGTGTTTGAGAATTAATTTTTTCGATTTGGGAGGCGGGTATGGGTACCGCCGCCTCGGGAACCATATATTGGATAACCAATACCTTTGCCATTGGTCACCCTGATTGGTTCGCTACTTTTGGTGACTTAGCAGGGGTGCTTGTGTTCATTGGGTGAGGTTTGTCCGGGTCTTGGCGTCGGATGTGAGGCAGGTGGGATAGGGAGAGAATGGTTGTGGAAGTCCCTTTGACTTCTCCAGCCGTACTCTCTCTTAGAACACCGCCTTGTGGGAGGGATGGATTCATACGTCCGTCACTCCTGGATACATTGACCCCGTGATTCCTACCCACCCCTTATATCCCTTTCCTTCGCAAATCCTCTCTTTCCTTTCCTAAAAAGACTCTCCACACAGCAACTCCTAATAGGCCTAACTCCTAATAGGGGAATCACTTTCCTCGGAGCCTCCTCTCTCTCTGGTTTCAATCCTGGGATTGGTTTGCAGCAATTTCATCTATTCGTTTCTTCCACTCTTCCCTGTCTTGTGCGGCTCTTTTGAAGTCTGCATATGATAAGCAGCGCACGTCCACCAGCAGGTCCTCCAGATACTCTCGGCGTGGGCGTCCCCTAGCGTTTGTCCCCTCGGTCATACCCTCCATTATGGCAAGCAAGAGGCCATCTTGCCTTATTGCATGGCCGATCCATCTTGCGCGCCTTTCGGACAAGGTCCTGAGCAGGTGCCTTCCTCCTTCGATTCTTTGAAGAACCTCCTCATTTGTGATGTGGTCTCTCCAGGAAATTCCTAGTAGTCTTCTATAGGACCACATCTCAAAAGCCTCTAGTCTCCGTTTATTTCTTTCGGATAGGCACCATGTTTCGCAGCCGTACATCAAGATACTCCATACATAGGTTTTGATGAGGAGTATTCTCAGTTTCAGGTCTATATTATTCGATTCTATTGTTTTCGACCTTTTATTGAATGCAACCCTAGCCTGGTGTATACGGCTGTCAACTTCGCTCTTAGACCGACCGTCCCATGTTATTTTGCTCCCGAGGTAGACAAACTCCTTGGTGTTCTGCTTGGAGCCTCCTGTGAGGAGCTAATGTTAAAAAAAGTATCATGGACTAGCTACTCATAATGTGATACATTTAGGACGGGTTGTTTAAAAGAATTTGAACAATTCATCGACTTTCGAAGTAAATTTTCTAGTTCTGTGAAAGTTGTATTCGGGTTCGGTTATTATTTCAGTTTTGTGAGGCAATTGGTACAACTATAATGATATAAAAACTAAAGTTGAATAAAACTTTTATAACACTTGAACATTAACTTGAGTTTTGATGAATTGTTCAAATTTAAAAGTTTATTTTCAAGTTGAAAAATTCTATTCAAGTTCTGTTATCATTTCAGTAATGTCAAATAACTGACCAATATTGATATAATAACAGAACTTGAAGAGAACCTTTACAGAACTTGAAAATTATTTTAGAAAATTCGATGAAATTTTCAAATTCTGTGAAATAGCCCATCCTAATAAAAAGATATGTTAATAATATGAATTTTAATTTATCCACATTTCCTTTAAATGTATCATGTTTGGGATGCGGGTATGGGTACGGCCGCTTCGGGAATCATTTATTAGATTTATAAGCAACATCTCCCATAAGCGCGCCTTCCACTGCGAGCGGAGCGGACTCATTACGGAATCCGCTCGACTAGCAAACGTTAACTGCATACAAGTGCTTCCATCAAGAACGAGGCCAGCGAAGCGGACTAAACGAGTTAAATAGTTTCGAACGAGTCCGCTCCGCTAACGCGAGCGGAGCGGATTCCGTACGATCTCCGCTCGACTCGCGCACGTTAACTGCATACAAGTGCTTCCATCAGGAACGAGGAGAGCGGAGCGGACCGAACTTGTTAAAATAGGTCCGAAAGAGACCGCTCGCGCACACCATCGCCGACTAGTTTCTAGCGGACTCCGCTCAAGAACTGTAGCCAATTCAATTGCCTCGCTGCGTTTTTGTCGAGATGGAGGTGTTTATTGAAGCCGTTTGCCAATTTCGTTTATAAGATACGACTAGCAAAGATTGTCAACATAAAGGAATCGGCTTAGTAAACCATTATTGAGATGATATTGGCGGAAATAAGAAAGTAAATAATTTTTTTAAAGTTTTTACATTTTTGAGATGAGATTCTTTTTATAAATGTACATTTAATTCATACGTAAAATTTTTTTTCATTGCACACATGCTGTCAGAATCATATTCACTAGAATCAGTACTTGACATCACAAAAATCACTCCGTTCACTTCGAAACAAAGCGATACTGACTCGTTTTCAATGGAAGCGCAAAACTATTTCTCATTTTTCATTGACCTCGCTCCGCTCGCCCCACTCATTTATCGCACGGGCAGTGGAAGGCAAACGCCTATCTTCTAAGTGACTCTTTTTTGATGGAAGTTCAAAACTATTTCGCTCAGCTCCCACTCCGCTCCGCTCTACTCTTTTCCGCTCGCAATGGAAGGCGCCCTTAAGTCAGCCCAAGTGGTTTGCTAAGTTTGAGACTAAGCAGGGGTGCCCGGGTTCATGGGTGAAGTTTGTCTGGGTCTTGGCGGCGTTTGCGTCAGCCCACCTATGGGGTGGCGGGCCGGCTATTAATAAAATTATGATCAATTTTAAAAACCAATTAAAAAAAGGATATCCACTCAAATATTTAAAAAAAATATTATGTTTTTCAAATAATGTAATTTTTACATAAATGTTTCCAAAATTATAAACACGCCAACGGTGGGTGCTAACTTAAGATTAATAAAATGAAAAATGAAAAAAAAAATGGCCAGAAACTTTATCTTAAAGAAGCAAAATATGAATTTTTCTGGTTTGTTGAATTAACCCAAAAAAGTAAGCGTATTTGTTTTTGTACTTTATGGACCAAATGTAGACTGTTTATATACTTTCTCCGGGTACATTATTGGTATAAAAGTAATGAAATTTAAAAATATACTCCGTTTACAAAAACGATTTAAAAGCGATTCCTCAAGAAAATCAATAAATTCATATAAAACGTTGGGACACAGACAATTATTGTACGATTGGTAACTTAAGAAGACTGTAACAAAAAACGTTCGATTGCATTTTTTATCACTGGGAAAAAAAAGACGGGAAAAGTTCTTCCTTCAAATGTTTGATGATTTGGTTCTACATCCAGTTGTCACTTGGCACAGTTACACACGGTGGTTCACATAAAGTATATTGTGTAAAACATACAGTATTTCAAATAACTGGTGTGGTCACGATCGAGACAATATTTCAACTGATATGTATGTAATCTAAGCATATATACGTAACATATTGTAATCGGCAAAGGTGGATTGGATTTTTTGTCATCTTCCTCTATTCAGCTTCCCAAGTAAAGCTTGTGAGGAAAGGAGAGGGACAATGGGAGATGACAGTACATTGAACAAGACCTAGGGACATATACAAAAGGTTCAATACTAAGCAGTACCGATTACTTATTTGGTTTTAAAACTATGCAAAATTATCAAAATAACCCTCCGCGAACGTGTTAACGGTAGATTTTGACGAATTTATATTTTAAATCCGTGTCGATTGGACTGGCGGATTGACAAAGCGCATAAATCCACCTCGGCTCAAACTGAAAGCCGGAACGTGATGATTGAACACTTTCAACGATAGATCAGTTAGGATATAAGGAGAAGATGAAGAAAATTACACCAGGGCCTCCTCAGGCGTAAGTTATAAGTAATAAAGCGCGTTTAGTTTTTACGTCTTGATGTAATACCGCAGAAGAGTTCTGAATATAACATTCCGATTTGAGAGATGTTGTGCTGAAGGACACAGTGAGGAGAATAGATGTAAAACAAGAAGTTTTGGAACTGAATAAAAATATTCCAAAACTATTGGTCTATACCTGTAAGTCTGCATTGGTCTACACCTTTATGACATTGCAAATATTTTCAACTTGCAGCACCTTCATGAGCTGTTGGACTTTGAAATTTCCATTCGTCGTTTTTTTACATTAGCTCCAGCTAAGAGGTCCTAAGAAAAACAATTTCCCCCAGGGCCTACGACATATTAGGGGATGATTTTTATGGGAAGGAGCAAGAGGAAGTTCTCGGAAGGAAAAAGTTACGAGGGGTGGGTAGGACTGTGGGGGTCAGTATGTACAAGAGTGACGGACGTGTGAATCTATCCCTCCCACTGCTGTACAAGGCAATGGGTCGATAGAGTATGGCTGGTCAAAAGCCTTCCCTCAAGCAGTCTACTCAATTCGGCCAGCAACGCAGTAGAGCCCAAAACCACCAAGACCCGGACAAACCTCACCCCATGAAACCGGGCTACCCCTCTTAAGTCAATAAACGTTAAATTAAGGTGACCTATGGCCGAGATGTTGGTTATCGAATAAATGGTTCTTGGGGGTAGTGGTACCCGTACCCGCCTACCAAATCTGACATAAAAGAAGACAAGGAGTGAATGTTTTTATAACAATTTTTTATGAGATAAAATTAAGTTTTGAAGAAAATATTTGATGGAACTGGGGTGAAGTTTGTTGAAGATTTAAAAAGGGGAATTTTCCCACCAACTTTTATTTTATTTATTGTTATTAAGTTTATTTTGTATGACTCCATTTTAATTTTTTTTATTTATTTTATGTATTTAATAATATTATTATTCAATGTACAAAAACCGTTTAGTATAAACAAGTTTTGCTTCTGCTTTGTAATTATTATTATGCGCCTCTGAAGGCATTATCAAACTGTGGTTGTTACCACCTATAGACGATGTATTTATGTCATTTCTAAACAGGTAGTTAGATGAAAAAATGAGAAGCTTTTATTTTTATTACCTGTACCCCTATTAACTTCTAAGTAAAATGACTGAAATATTAATGGTTAAGTTTCCCAATTACTGAATTGTTTAAATTTGACTGAAGGTCGTTAATTATTCCATTAAATAAACACATGATGATTCTTCAGGACTTACCTTATAATACAATTGATATTTGAAATTTTAAATGGTCGTCATTATGCTCTAGAATAAACCCACGATGACTCATGTATTTACTTCATAGCAGAGTTATGTATTTGGACTAGGTTTAAATATACTCGTATCTAAAAGTGGCGAGCGAATTATGTATGTTTGTTCATTGATTAAAGTAGCTTTCTGATTAAAATAGTTTTTATTAATTTCTAACAATGGAAATGGTTTATTATTATTACTAAGTTAGTGATTATTATATTATTATTGTTAAGTGAGTAGTTATAAAAATACTAATACGACGATTAAAAATATAAAACTAAATATAATACATGTAAGAAAGTATAACATAGAAAAAAAAGTGTGTGCGGATACGCTTACAATATTAATAACACGTGTTACACACCAATAAAACACATTAAATAATTTACTAGTGAGGTAATAAAACTAGTAGGTAAAAGCACACGATTATTTGTGTACAATAAATAAAACGAAAAACACACACATCTTAAGAGGGAATAACCAGACAAAAGGAAGTATGTCATTTTTAAATCAAATTTTAGACGTATTCACTCTTTCCCATAAAAAAATTTAAATTGATTTCGAAAGACTGTTCTTTTATCTACTAGTAGTAAAGCTATGGTTTAGATTTTTAGAAAATATGTTTATTTTTAGTACAATAAGGTTTTACCGTAGGTCGTTGGCAGATTTGTTAAATTTTCAAACAAAATTTTGTATTATACAACACACATTGCATATCATATAATCATATATCAATAAATTATCTGGGAAAGCTATGTTTTAGAATTTTAATTTTAGTTTAAAATTTAAAAAAAGATCCGCACACGTGTTTTGTGACGAAAATACTTGAGTTTGTCCATTTATTCACGGTCTTACAAACTAATAAATGTAAGTTTTTTTACATTCTTATTTTGCTAATACATCATTGAAAGATTATAAATACTTATGATCAAAAAATAATTACAAAATGTACATAATTTTAATAGTTTAATCATCACGCTTTTCAGCATTTTTGAATGTAGGTATAAATTATAGCAAATTTTGAATGAAAAAAATCGATATCGAGTTATTATTTAAAAAAGCGGGAACGGAGAAAAATTAATCTTTCTCATTGAAACCGCCCTGTACGATCGTAAGAACATCTTTCGACGAAATATGAATTCTCGGCCGCTGGCTGGTTAATGGCCCTTAATTAGGACTGTGACCAAGTTCGTCCCTGTACTAAAGTCGAAGGCATTCTGTGAGATCACACGATGAAGGATTATGCTATAATTTTGTAGAAAAGCTAGAATTTAAAAATTCTAAAAGATTGCGTGTCTTTCAAGTGAAAAGTTTTAAACTTTTTGTTTGGAATACAATGAAAGATACTGAAATGTTTTCAAACAAAGTTTATTTACAGGAGTTAATACGTCTGTAGTACAATGTGTTTACTGCAGTAGAAATGTTTTGAATAATTGTTTGGCAAGAATTTCTTTGTAGCTTTAAATCAACAAAGTTGCCTATAGCCGAAAGAATTAAAAACAGTTCTTTACGCCATGAAACAGTATGCCAAATTTTGAAAATTGTTATTAATAGAGAATCAGAATTTTAATGCTCTGTTGTGTATCAATTCACGAAGATGAATGCCATAGGCAAAAGGGCCATTCTAAAAGCATTCTAAAGGCCAATCAATTTCTTGGTTTTGTTGATACGTTGTACCAAACTACAGCGATTTGGAAATATTCCCAGAGTACACTCCTAGGTTCTACAAAATGGTTCCAATCATTATTAAATATATGAATAAGCCGGGATACCCCATTTGATGGCACTTTGGAGACAGAAAATAAAGACATATTCTTCAGATATACATAATAAAAAAAAAAAAATTATTTTATTAATCATATTTCAGGACGTCGACAGTTTACGTTTCATCGATTAGTATATGTGTGGTGTTGTATCTTTAGCAAAAAAGAAACATAAGACAACACAAAAAAATTCAAAATTTATAAGATTAGTACAAAAAAAAAATCGCTCATGACAAATAAGAAAAACATCATTGAAGAAGAAGATGACAATAATAATCTAAACGAAAATATGAAAGAGAACAAGACGCAGAAAAACAGAAGAAAGACAATGGTCGCAACTGGGACTCGAACCCAGACCTCTCGTCTAACCGGGACGTGCGCGTTAAACAATTTCGTTGTTGCCACCTTCTGTCAAACCGTCATAATTGTCGATCTCATATTTCAAATTTTAGAATTAACGATATTATCTTCAACTAATTATTTTTTCCATATCAGGGGCAACTACCCTTTTTATTGGAAACAATCATTCTAAGAATTGGTTTGATGGGAATAACCTTCAAAAGTTATAAAAGAGGGTTTTTCTTATAAAAAATTGAATAAGAAAAACATTCATTTTATGGAGCTCAATGTGGTGTGATTGAACATGTCATATTTAAGAAAAGATTATGATATTTTAAAAATTAGACGGGATAAAGCAAGAGGCGAAGATTAATTTTAAATAACTATTTTAGGTTAATCTTTCTTAAGAGTCGTTCGGGCAACACTATTTATTAATTTATTGAGCTGGGAATTGAAAATGTTTATTATTGGTATTATGTTATTGTAAAAATCATTTGTGAAATTTTATAACAAAATTGTGAAATTTATGAAAAATAGATAAGAGAAAAAAAGTTGTAATGGGTCTGAATGTTCAAGTTCATTAAACATAACAAAATCGATTCAAGCTATGGATTGTAATCTTAATAGTGGTGTTTCACCAATCTCAACATACAAACATACTTTTGGGTACTTAACCCAAATTTATAAATTGTTTTACGACGAATCAATAATTTTACGTTTTCTACCAATGGTCAATACAACAAGAAATTGTCAGGCTCATCTACCAAGTTATAATTCATTGGGTTTAAAGAGTTCAATGGCTTCTTTATGAATTCGAATTCTAAGGAAATACGGTTCATTCAGAGATTTTTTTAAACCTTAGGAAAATACTGAGAAAATGTTTTATTTTGATTTACGTTTTCTATGCGATGCGGAACGTTAAGGTATTATTTTCCATGTAAGAGCAACTATTCTAGTCATGGTTGCGTTCTCACAAAGGGTCAGAGCACTCCTTGATTCATTCATATTCATACATCATCTCATTCATGAAAGCGACTAAAGGTTTTGATTTTTTTGAACGTGCCATGTCTTTCAAAATAAATGTCACCGGTTTTTCATTGTAAAAAAGTCTACCAAACTGACGGAAGATGGTTTACGAAAAATTTAACAAAGATTATGAACACATTGGAATTTTCGTTCATATTAACTTTAACATATTTTTCATGACAGAATTCATCATTCATTCATCAAAATATTTTCTTTATTTGTGTATAGGTACAAGAAAGAAATCTCTCTAAAATTATATTTTTAAACTTAATTACGAATAATTAACCATTTTAACTCCAGAGCGAGAATCTTCCTTTAAAATAAAATGAAATTCGTGATTTATCGTTAATAAAATAAAAAACACAAATTTCTTAGAAGCAAAGGACTCAAAACATTGAAAAATCATGAATTCTTTTAAATAATTTTGCTGCAAGTTCATTAGGCTTTACATGAAAGTACGAGGTTAAATGTTGGTATTAACGGAGCGATTGAAATCAAGATGATATCGAAAAAAATAGTGGTGCATCACCATTTCTAGTCATTTATTTATTTATTTACAGTACACATACCTTTAAATATATTGTTGTATATATTTTTGAATTTTTCTTTATTCATTGATTTTGATGTTTGGATGATGGATGGTTTTGTGGTCGATTATAATAAAGAATAAAACATTAGTTCTTTATGTGTCATCAAAAATATCCGTTACTTCTGTATTTTGGTTACCTAAACTGTGTATGCGTGTTGTATAGTTCATGAACTAATTTGTGTCGACATTATTATTGCAATAATTTATAATAATCTTCAGCTGCGGTCTGCATGGTGAAATATGCTCCGATGGTATCCCACCTCCAATAGTGGAAGGCACGAGAAAAATCCAGTACCAGTAATCTAGTAATAGTCGACGAAACATAAAAATGGAACAGGTTTAAGTTCTCCGTCTGCCTGATGGTGGACACTATAACGCTGTCCGAAACGTTGGCTAAAGAAGGAGGTAGCATAACACCCCAAAAACAACTCACGAAAAAAGATTTAAGGTAGGTACTTTAAATTGAAAAACGTAATTTATAAAATAATTACAATTTACCCAGCTGGGAGCATCAATCTATGTCACAAATTACTCAATGGTCATGATGATTGTCTTTCTCATCTAATATAGGCGCATAATTTATTGATGACATTTGGTGTTTAATTTTTTGTAACATTTCTTTAAAATCTTTGTGTGTAAGTAAACTATACTGAAAACTTCAATTTTCAATGCAATGGTTTACGGACAAAAGATTTTATAAACATCTATTAGGTACTAATATTTTAATTGGTTTGCTAACCTTCCTGCAGAAATGCCTAGGGGCTTTAAGGTTTATTGCAACGCCATAAGATTATGTGCTTATTTATCTTTGATGAGGAAAACGCAGCCAAAAACCTCCGCGATAGTTTAATTCTGCTAATATAATTTTCAAGTGCTTTTAAATAAAAAAGGGTAAGTAAATTTCCCCAGTGGAAAAACGCAAGATGAGTGAAAAATTAAATTTCAAGAGAAAAGAAGAACTGTAAATTCTTCGCCCATCTAAAGAAATAATTTACTTGGAGCTACATATTAAGTTTCAACATTGTAATTCTTTTATTAACAGTTGCTTTAGATGTGATAGGCTGGAAAAATGCCAAGAAAGGGATTGTAACATTTTTTTGTGAAAATAAGAGGTTCTTAATAAGATTTGTCTTCAGTTGTTATAGAATTTACCTGTTTCAAAATAGATAGTATTGGGAACTCTTAAATCGTGGTTAAAAACTAAGTTGTTGTTTTACTTCAATTATTATAATTCTATTATCTGAGGGAACTACCACCAAACATACAAATTTCGGTTATATGTCTGTAGTTGTATCCCTAATGCATTGGATTTGCTTTGAATTTAAGTATTATTTTTAAAAATGGAACAGATTTGGCCAGGAATTTAGTAATTCCATAAAATAAAAATATATATTAATTCTAGAATTGTAGAAAAGTCAATGGATGTGGCATATTGTAACAAAAATTAATATATATTTCTATATTATAACTTGCATTTAGTACAGGAAGAATCTTGCAATCGTGCATAAAAGCCAATAAAAATATGCGTTAAGAAAATCATAAAATAACCTGTACTAAATGCAAGTTAAGTAGTTCTTAGTCGAAGTATGGTTAATATGACCGAAGGGGATAGGGTCGAATTATCTCAGTGGTTAAGGTTAAGGTCTCAGGTTTTAATAAATTCATTGATGTTTGATCTGTCTTGGCTGATGATCTAAGACTTGGTGTCTAATTTATATTTGGGATTATTTGTGTACTGTTTAATGGTCAGTTGAGTAGCTGTGGTGAACGTACGTCTTGCGCTATGAAAGAGACATGCGTGTATGAGTGAGACAGCATGAAGAACATATAAATGGGTGTGATTGCTGTCTATTGTCCTCTTTGCCATCAGACTTCCTACGAAGCACCACTGTACAATATCTCAGAATAAACATCAATAGTCTACCTACGACTTATTATTGCTACACCCTGTACTGAGATCATAATCAGAGGAATCTGGATCCATCATCCACAAGGAGTCCAGAAAGTAATGGTGATAACCAGCCACGGTCATCACAGTAGCTTTATTGCAAAATATTATAAATATGTTCGACCTAAAGTAGTTTAAGCCAAAGTGATAAGTAAGAGATTATACTCTTTGGTTCAAGAGCAGTTTGGATATTGTCAAAAATATTTTTTATTCGAAAAGGTATGCTAAAATGTTTTTGGCGAAAAGTTAAATGATAATATTTATTTTTTTAAATAGTCCGTAATAACCCAACCTAACATAATTTATTAAACCACGATTTTTTTCATTACTTTTGAAAGGAGTTTTCTAGAAGCATTGTTGAGTCCGGTCACCTTTCAAAAAATAGATTTTCCGAAAGATTTCATTGGAACTGCTTATGATCGGTAGTTTTAGAATAATCTTTAAAATTAGTTTCTGAGCTTTGAAGATTGGATCAATTGTGGCAGACTTAGCTTCCCCATGAGCTACAGTACGGTACTGAATTACGTTTAAAAATTGACATGATGCACAATAAAAATTTACAAGTGTTGGAATAATATTTTTTTATTTTATACCCATTATTTAAATAACAATGTCTTTAGGTTTGTTTTTTAAACCAAAATAGCTTTTAAGTTGGCTGGAAAACACTGAAACAGCGACTTTAGAAACGGGAAGTGGTGGTGATTTCGTTTTTCCGGAAACCACGTTCTTAGATCTGCCCCATTTCACTAGAAAGGTATTGGAATTTGAATATGGCCACAACTCCGAACAAAGTAAGGTTTAGAATAGAAAAAAATAAAGACTAAAAAACTTTAAATAGGTAAGAACGAGCGAACGAGTTTTGTCATTATAATTATTCAGAGTGTAAATCATTTAACACATATGACTGAAACTAGGTACTAATAAATATTCTGGTCGAGCGGTTAAGATCTTTGGCAACGAATCCATGATATGCTATATAATATATATAATTTATTTTTAAATGTAAGGACCTTTGTTAGTTGTCAATCTCTAACTTTAATATAAAAGTTGTAAATATATTTCACTAGTATCAAGTCTTAGTCGTAAGTCACTAGCTACAATTCTTCGATGAAAGTCACTGGTTATAATAAAATTATAAATCTTAGTTGTAAACCAGTCAATGTGTATTAATTTTTATTTTATTGTACGTATAAAATTTACGCCCTTGAGTTGATTTTTCGCGAAAACGGCGCTATATAATACAGCCAAGTATTATTACTATCTCCTTCCCATTTCCGCAGTCTTTAACCTCACAACATAACATCCCAATCGAAGATGAAATAGATGTCTCAATGGTTCCAAATAGATGGGAACATTTGAGACTCTTGCGCGGTTTCTTACTAAAAATAATCTATTGACGCATGATACACTATGCTTCTCGAAATTTAATAAACTACATAGTTTAGTATGTTGATATTTTACAAGGAATCATGAAAAATGTCTAAGTGTAGTAATTTTTAGTAGTGGGTATATGTTGTGGTTGCGCGAGTAACTGGTGAGTTATTTGCTGCATTAAGCGTTGTTGGCTTCTATATGAAAGAAGTGTGCCCAGTACAAGTCATTGGAACATTTAAACCTATGGCGGATAGCAATTTGGGACGATCTATTTTATTATTTAGAAATAACAGATCGTAAAAAGAACGCCTTTTTTGTAAAGTTTACATATTATTATTTGTTATAAACGGGAAATAGTTTGGAAGGTCAGAATAAAATGTATACCATATCGAACTTTGTGTACGATCCGTGAAATTGCGTTCCTACCAGGTTTATTTTACTGATTCGTCGAATAGGAATGTTTACCGTGTAAATTTACCAATGCGGCTATTTCGTAGTAATAACATCTTCCTTGAAAAGTGCTATATTTCTTCTGCGAATAGCGGCCTTACTTTCCCTACCGCCTTATCACGTAATGAGAGGTTTACATTGATATAAAACACACAATGAAGTTTACGTCAAATATAATCATATAATGAAACACATATAAAACTTATTTCCGTCTTACAATTTCTGGGGAAATTCCATTTATTTATTTATTTATTTATTGAAAAATAAGAAATACATGAAAAATATAAGCTGCATATCTCACTAGGGCATTCTTGTATCGAGATATGCAGTATTACAATGTAATTTAAACAAACAAAAAAACGTACATATAAACTTAATAAAACTATAATTATAAACCTACAAAAGAAGCACTGAGATCAATTATTCAGACATGGATTTTTAATAATTTAATTATAGCTGGGCAGTATGCTCATCGTTGGCAACAATAACATTAGGTATACTGTAAACTAAAAATACAAGGTACCTGTTAGTTGTGGCTTACCAGATGCATTCATAGGGTGACCATACCACAGTAGCATTTAATTATTAACAGAAAATAAAGATTGGTAAATAACAACAGCTAAATAATATCAGTTAAATAATAATAAACTATTAAGTTTATTAAAAATAATAATAATTAAGTAATAAATTTATATAGTTTATGTAATAAGTATAATACATTAAGAAAATAAATATAAATAAATTAAGTAGATAATATATAATATAATTTTGAGTAAACAATTATAAACAATTTATTAATAATAAGTAAATAAACATAAGTAAATTAAGTAAATAATAATTATGAGTAAAAACTAAAAAACGATTATATAGTACAGTAAATAAATTATGATACGAAAGAAGTAGATAAGTAAGTACTACAACAATAAGCAAATTAAAAAGTACATTTTTATACATAGCACAATCTTGTCTAAAACGTTAGTTTATCAATTAAAAAATAATAATGAGAATGGGCCGTTTCACAGAAATTCAATTATAACATTGTTATCAAATGGCCATTTAGCGCCATTTTGTGTTTTGACTGTTGAAAGGCCTTCCTTAAATTCCGATTATAAGGACGGGTTTTTTGATAGAATTTGATTATTTTTTTTAAATTTCATAGTTATTTTTCAAGTTCGTGAAAGTTTTATTCATGTTCTGTTATTATTTCAGATAAGTGAAGCAATTGACCAATAATGATATTATAATTAGAAAACAAATTTTGTAAAACAACAAGTTATAAGTCCGTTTCAGCTTTTGAACAATTTGTTATCAGTAAAAGAGGACAAATATCATGTTTTTATGTTTGTCAGATTATTACAATTTGATAGAAAGCTAAAACCCACCTAAAATTGACGATGAATGGTGACCTTTCAAATGTCAAAATAATAACAAAATTACGCTGAATGGCCATTTGATGACAATGTTACATTTGAATTTCAGTGAAAAAATTGGCCCTCAAATCGCCATAATTAAGTCCGATTAAAGGGTTCACCTAGTACATTTTATGTATGTTCTCAATATGTATTTCAATGGCGCCAAACGATCGCAATATTGGCAAGGAAATAAAAAAAGTCGATGAACTGCCTGGGACCTATTTTTCCAGAGATAAAAGGTTTTCAGACCGCCATAAATAGACATTCAAATTTGGAACACAATACTCTGATACCTTTTATCGAGAACTAGCGCAGGCCGTATACCACGGGATATTATAATTGTAAGATTTGTGAAGCTGAAAGCATTCTTAAAATATTTGCCTCAGGATAATTGCTTATCAAAAACATAATTAGAGAGACCTTTAAAAATAACAACTTTAAATATCATTTAATAATGAAATAAATTGAAATTAAAGAAACACACAATTAAATATAGGATTACCCAAGGGCTGTCCGTAAAATAAGGTCTCCAAGGTGCTGCGGTCACGAGGAACAATTTTACGCGAGATCCGGGAAAATTGGCGTATAGCCTGGTTTCCCTACGCCAAATCCACATAAAGCTGCAACACTTATCTCGGCGTGGCAACCGTTCGCGATGAAGCTTCCGCTCGCCGCACCCGCCAGGTGTGAATTAACCTCTATAAATAGATTTTTTGTGCGAAGAACAAAACCCCGGTAGAAATTCACTCTCAGTTATTTGAAGTGTACGGAAAACAGCGTATGAGTGCGAAAACGCGCGCAAATGGTGCAGAGAATTTAAAAACGTGCCGGACTGCAATCGGTTTTAGATGAAAAAATTGCCAAAGTGGAAAAAAACAATGAATGTAAATCGACGAGTGACGGTTCGGGAGCTCTGTGATATGATCCCTGATGTCAGTAAGACCACTATTGACAAAATTGAGTTTTTGGCAAAAAAATTGGGAGACCACAAAGTCTGCCCAAGGTGGGTCAGAGAATGCTCACCGAAGATCACAAACAACAAGGGTTGAAGCAGCCCTCAGATTCCTTGAGTGCTACGACAACGATGTCGAAGAATTCTTGAACTCAATTGTGACTGGGGACGAAACCCGGATACACTACATGACCCCAGAAACAAAGAAACAATCCCAGTGGCATCATTCAGATTCGCCGAAGCAAAAAAAACGAATTACAGAGCGTAACTCACACCTGGCGGGTGCGGCGAGTGGAAGCTCCATCGCGAATGGTTGCCACGCCGAGACTAAGCGTCACAGAGGGTGCAACGTGGTGGGGATTTGACAAGGGAAAACCATTCTACACGCCAGGATTCCGCGTAGAATCATTCCTCGCGACCGCAGCGCCTTATTTTAAGTCATGTTCTCACTGTCTCTGGATAGGTGGGAGCGGTTGGAACTCTTGTGCGGTGTTCACGATGAAAAATAAATTGAATTATTTTTATCTCCCAGAGTCAGTGTGTAAGAAACCGTAACTTAGATAGGGTTAAAAGCGCGACACTGCAGTACACTTATTATCCAAATGTAAAAATAAAAACTTATTGTAGTTACTAAAATTATGTCTGTCGAGCCCATTTGTTTGTTATTTTGACCAACTCCGTAAATAAAATGTTGAAGACGCTCTTGGTAGGCGTATTTGCTTTTTGCGTATTTTGCGTATTTGCTAATCTATGTAAGACACTAGGAGAAACATATATCTCAGACGGTCTGAGATTTAACAAAACGAACCTACATTGTTTTTATTCCCTCCGTATTGAATTACAATAATAATGTAGAAGTAATTAATTGGAATTTACAACAGTCAAAATTAAATTTAAATCTATGAGGAAGGCGAATTCAGAATTGAATGATGAATTCGGCTCCGGCATTATTTTCAGGTTTTACCTTTATGTTAACTATTGATTTAATACGAGTATCGATTCAAGTAAGACGCTTGGCATAAAATTGGTTTATTTTATATCCAATTCCCATGACATGCATATGGGGTCTGATGGCATTCAAGGTGAGACATAGGACAGACTCCTCAGACACCTTATATCTGAAAATGGGAACAATTTGTCTGGAAGTCAAATGTGAACGTAAGTAAATAACAATATGATATCAAGTTAGAAAAGGGGTGAAGAAAACGTGTTTTTTTTTATTTCGAGAATGCAATCAATGATTTTAATAGAGATGAAACGGATAGTTGTTTGGCCGGATACCGGATATCCGGCGAGCTGCGAAGTCGGATGGCCGGATATCCGGCGGACGGATATTCGGCCCATTGTCTCGTTATTATGTAGTGACGAGTTTAGCGCCGCGCAGGTGCGATTGTGATTAGTTAATCATGTTAATTTAAGTTTTAGCTACTCTGCGAGGTTTTTGTAAGTTTTTACTAAAAGTTTTTAGTTTAGATATTTACTATTTATGTATTTATCATTAGAGTGAATATCTCAGAAGAAAATTTTAGATTTTTGGAAGGCCTTATGGCTTTTTTGTAACTTTTTCGACTTTAAATAAAAGCCGTCATAATTATAAGCCATTTTATTGATATTTACCTCACAAAGATTAGTGTATTGCATTTTGTTATATGAAATTGTTGTAGTTTTTTAATATCCGGTATCTGGTCGGATATTGAGTTACTATCCGGTATCCGACCGGATAGTAAATTTAGGCCGGATAGGCCGGATACCGGATAGTTACCGGATAGTTACCGGATATCCGTTTCATCTCTAATTTTAAATTCATAAATATCAGTCTAAATAAAGTAGTGGTGGGAACGCTATCCTCGTTCTACCGGTATTTCGATGGATGTTCCGAGGAACTAGCGTCATTGATTCCTTCGACACCGGTACGCAGTCAGGAAACATGCCAATCGTACCCCAACATTTGTACACAGTTGACATTTAGAACGGGCACTTTCTACGTCTCATTCTTGAGTTCAACAGCTCGGCTGTGAAAATACTTCTGTGTTTCTTCCATCCTACAACATGCGTCACTTCAAAACCTAGACCCTCCACATGGCTAAAATGACATAGTCCCTGAAGAAAATTATTTTCCTCAGAGTTTCCTGTGTGGAGTTAGGGCCTTCGCTCATGGAGAAACTGAAAACTAGTTGGCAACTCAGTTCACGCCACAACTCATTTATCAACCTCCTGAAAAAAATCGATATCTTTCTGATCTGATATATCTCAAATTACTTGAAAATTTGATAGGTCATGAGTCGCTACTATGGTAACTTGTCAACATGGCAATTGAAAAGCGACGGCCGCGGCGACCAGCACTGATAGTCACCGCGTCGTCCTTGACAACTGGTCTGTCTGAGGAATATAAACGCTAGAAATATTTCGAATCTCATGCCTGCAAAATTTTAAAATCGAGCGTCTTTTTGCACGAGGTTAGTGAGCGAAAAAGTGGTTTTTATTTATTTTGTGCTTAATTTTATAAGTACGAAAAAAAGTTAGAACATAGAAAACCTCAAAAACAGTCTTAGCGATAAAGGGGTATTTTTTAAAATTGTTTCTTGTATTAGTTCATGGTTAAGTAATGAAAAAATATTTTTTTTTGTGGTTTACGCTTAAATTTTTTGTTACGTAAGTAATAATTTTATTGTAATTTTAATACATAGAAAGGCTAGTAAAAGCTTCAATTTATCCGTAGCATATTTTTTGATGTTCATACTGTAAGCCGATTCGTCGTAAAGATTAATCAAAATAGTATCTAAATAGGATTTCACGTATATATTCATCTTAACAAGTTGTCTGTAAGCGGATAGCTAATGAAATTCACAAGTTCTTTTCCTGTGGTTAGCGATCGCATCGCCAACTGGTTTTTTTTTCAGTTTCTCCGTGAGTGGATGGCCGTAATTTAAAAAAGTGATTCATTTTTGAATAAAATGAATTTAATTTTCCACGTCAAAAGTATCATTGCGGTCAAAGAACGTTTAAAAAAAATTTAAATTTCCTAGAAAACGAGTATAAAAAATATATTACAGCATTTAATCTAAAAATAAAATATTCTAACCATTGCATTTATTTTTAGAATACGTAAAATTTTGTGCGTCAATGGATCGCTATCAGTGACATAAAGCGACAAGAAAATCTACTCATTTTATAAGGGTCGTAGTAATTTAAAAAAAGAAACAACATTTCCTACCCCTAACCGAGATATGCCAGTAGTAAGCCTAAGGGTTCGAGAAAAAACTTACATCCTCCGAGTAAATTTACCCTCCGGTGGTAACTCGTAAATCAAATACAAATAATGGATAACCAAGGGTTTGTTTTGGATGAAAGATAAACATCATGGTTTATAGTTGAATTGTCTAAGAATTATCTTCGTTATGAATTAATTTAATAAAATAGAACACTTATTTTGTGGAAAATTACGAGTTTTTATTAATTTATCCACCGACCGGTTTCGATTTGCTCAAGCATCATCAGGGTAAAAATTAATACTGTAAGAAATATATAGTATATACTTGTCTGATAGTAGTCTGCATAATTGTCTGTCGGTTTTTCCCATTTCTTTTGTACTTAATTTTACCTATCCTCACTATTTTTATCTTGCTGTCTCAATTGTATTTATATATTCTTTGCATTTATTGTTGAAAACAACCGTTGTGATTTGAAACTCGATGAAATGAAAAACAGCGACACTAAAAAGAGAAAATCACTTACATCTATTTTTTTTTTTTTTTTTTACATGAGCTCCACACAGGAGGCCCTGAGGAAAATAATTTCCCTCAGGGCCTATGTCATCTTTGGAGATGCTGTGTGGAGGGTTTTTTTTTAAGGAAAGGAAGGAGAGGAGAGTTCTGGGAAGGAAAAGGGATTTATGGGATTATCTATGGGATTTAGCCTGCGAGAGGATGAGATAGTATAATCGGTCTCCTCTGTATGCGGTGCTTCGTAGCCTGTCTCCTCTTTTTGCGTTGCTTCGTAGCCTGCCCACTCTTGTCTACTTTATTTTTCTGAAGATTTCACTTTTCCCGCTGCGATTTGCACACTCTGTTTTTTCAGTATTAATTTGTACCCTGATGACGCTTGAGCAAAGCGAAACCGGTCGGTAAATATTTATTTATTTATTTAAAATTTACGGCACAAAGTGCCATTTACAAACATGTGTTATTTAATATATTTAAACAGTCATAGTACAGTGAATAAAGATTTTTTTTTTAATTTCTCATAATAGATAAAAAGAGAAAATTTTTCTAACTCCTAATGAAAACTTAAAAGGATACAATGTAATAAAAAAAACTTGTTATGAAGTAACCTCGTTACAACACATAAGGCTGAAATGTTTGATAAGTAGAGCCTTGTATTTTAATAAGGAAATATTAAAAATATCAGCAACATTGGCATAAAAATTACCAGTGGTGAGTATTCTATTTATAACAGAATTATATCCTGCGACAGACGTATAATTGTCACAATAATACGTAATAGGGAACCTTGATCTAATGGTAGGTACATGAAAGTGAATCAACTTTAATGCATCAGGGCTATCCAACTGATGATTTACAATTTTGTATAAAAATATTAGATCAAAAATTTTTCTTCTGTCACTTAACTTCGACAATTCAATGAGTATAATAAAAAGTGATAATTTATTGATTCTAAAGGGATTCCAAGTCGAAAATTAATACACCTCAAAAACTTGCGTTGAACTTTTTCAATGATATTAATGTGATTATTAAAGACAGGTGACCAAATTATAGAGTTATATTCTAGAATGCTTCTAACGAGAGATGTGAACAGAATTTTTAATGTGTGAATATTATTAATAAAAACTTGTGTTTTTTTTTACATGAGCTCCACATAGGAGGCCCTGAGGAAAATAATTTCCCTCAGGGCCTATGTCATCTTTAGGGATGCTGTGTGGAGGGGTTTTTTTAGGGAAAGGAAGGAGAGGAGAGTTCTGGTGAGGAAAGGGATTTAAGGGGTGGGTAGGAATCTGGGGTTCTGTGTATCCTGGTCATCCGCCTCCAAGACCTAGACAAACCTCACCCCATGAACCCGGGCACCCCTGCTAAATCACCAAACGTAGCGAACCACTTGGGGTTATCTATGGCAGAGGTGTTGGTTATCCAATAAAGGTTCCCGGGGCGGCGGTACCCATTCCCGCCTCCCAAACTGCAAAGTTGGTTTTACACAGTGTTTTATTTTTATTAAATATGTCAAACCACAAAGTGATGGCTTTCTACAATAATTCATCAGTTTTAAAGATTTTTACACGAAATCGAAAGAAAAGTAATGTTTGCCAGAATTTATCTCCATAGCAAGAACGTTTTTCCACACCGAACCCAAAATTCAATCTCACAAATGTTCGTATGTCAACGTACGAATCAAATTTATGGATCCTTCAAAATTTTTGGTACTCAAGGTCACCCAATATTATCTCTTCTTGATTCTGTCAGGAATATTTCAAATAATAATTCGGAGGGGACTCTGGGGTGGATACCCCGGTTTTACAGATCGTAAATCATCGCTTCGACAGCGGATTTTGAAGGGCAATCTATCATTGCTGACCCTCTCCTAAGATAGTTTATTTTCCTTTCTTAATATTATAAAGTACAAAGTGATTTTAATGAGAACTTTATCTTTAACTTTTCAAGGCATGTTTGACGTAATAAAAAATCAGTTGACTAACTAGAAACATATATTTTTGGAATAACCTTAATTTGTAATCTTTAATCATTGAAGACAATATTAGCGACTATTAAACGAAAATTTGGGAGAGAAAAATAAGAAAATAATTCGGTCGCATCTATGAATTGAACCCAGAAATATATCCTTGCCGGGCTCTGCTCTAACCACTGGGCTAATTCGACTTAGGGGCCTACTCTCTATCTTCCATAACGTCCGTACAGCAGGTTTAGCTACGTCCTTAACCCTCCTCCTATCGTGCTAAAAACTTCCTCGCGCTCCGGTGCCGTACACTCAGTAAAAATTTATATGTTTTAATTGTTTAATCCAATACATAAATGTATTGCGGAGGAATACCTAAAATATCAACTCTATTTTTAGTATATTTACAGAGATATTTCAGTAATTATAGACCGTGTCCGCTTAGTAGACAGTGCTTGCTGGTGAAGGTTAAACCACAAACGTGCTGGTTTGTGAAACCGAAAGATAGAGAGTAGGCCCCCTGGTATTGTTAGTTCTTAGTCAAAATATGGTACAGTTAAATAAAGGATGGGGGTCTAATTAGCTCAGTGGTAAGAGCAGAGCCCTCACAAGGCTTGGGTTTATTTTCTGACCAGGCCCCATGGTCGATCGATAAGGGCTGACAGGAAAACTTTCGGTAACTTACCATCGCTCCCTAGACAACTGCAGATCGCTAATGTACAAACTGTTAGCGATCTGCGACCTGTCTCGACATAGGTATATCCTAGTAAGACAGGCATCGAATAATATAATGTAAACATACCTTACATAGAAAAAAAAAAAAACAGTTGACGTCGACTATATATATTAAGAAAAGTGAGAAAAGCTGGTCACACAATGTTGTCTTGGCGAATACTCCTTGCTTCACCTTTTTTTTGAAGTAAAACTTATTTACGCACGCTTGACTTGGGGAGTAAGCTGGTGAATGCGTGACGAGAGCGTTACGAAAAGCGAGGCGTACGGTAGTTGAGAGGGAGATTAGTGAAGATAGAAAAAGAAAGAATTACGTTTCATATATTTCTGTAGGGGCATGAGAGAGAGGTGCGAGCACACATTTTCGTTCTCTCTTTCTCTCATAGCCAGTTACGTTCCGTATATCTAAGACACAGTGCAGGCCTACTGTATGTATCACACTGTAGGAGCAAGAGAGAGCAGTGCGCGTGCACATTTTCTTTCTCTTTTCCTATCATATAGAAGGAGCTAAAGAAGTTTTACTTCAGTCGTATGGTCTAAAGCACACTCGTTTTTTTTTTCGAAAATTCAAATTCACTTTGGTTTGTCATTTTAATTAAACGAAAACAAATCACCTTACATACACCTTGTGGATCACTAATTCGATATTTTGAAATGTCATTATAATGAACCGGACCGTCATGCTGGTGATCACGTCAATCAACTGGTGTTAGTTTATAGCATATTTAACATGTAAATAATATTAACACGTGTAAATAATATTAAATATATGGCAATCATTCGTATATTGCTTTCCTGATTTTCTCAAAATTTTGTACTTTGAGATGTCTGACTAATCAATTGGACAAACGATTTGTCTATTGTTAATTTGAAGTTATCTTGAATCTTCTTTCATAATATTGTAATAAGATTTCTGATTAACTTTCTTAACAAATTCAGATCATGTAGTATTTTGCGACTTCGTGACTTGGGGCTTTATTACCCCAAACTTTCCGTGTTTTCAACCAAGTTATAGTACTATTTGTATCAGTCTTGGTTCACAGAAAAAGTAAATCAAGTCTGTTAAGTCTGTTACTACAAAAACCTTATTATATTTATTTACCATTTCTCTTCTGAATAGCACAATACGGCTAAGAAAATACCTACCCAGTTTTGTACAAGTTTCATTTTGACGACGTTATTTTCTTAGATTAAATAACTGTGAAATTAAAATTCATAAAATTTTTTTTTCAAAAAAACCATTCCTTCGAGTAGTACCTACCTAGATATTTGCAGAATCGAAATGGTGAAAGACCAACATTCAGAATGGAAATTTATTGGTTAAAATGGCTTTAGCCATGCTTGGTTAGCTGATCTGAATAGCCAGGTATCTCCCCACCTTCCCCTACCCCACCTCCTTCCCCTTTCCAATACGTTCAGCCTCCCACAATATACTCCGGTAGGGGATGACATAGTCTCACTCGCTCTTGTGAGATACTCACATAAGTTAACCCCACAGAATAGCTGTCCCCCGAAATTGAGAGCTTTAAGGCGTATATGTGGTAAAAGTCACGTAAGACAGCAGATCAATGTAGGTAAGTGTATAATAAATAAAGTTAATAATTCGAAGCTTCTATTGGTTAGAAAGGACTAAGGTTGGAGTGTAATGGAGTGGGTTTTTACCGATTTGAAGGAAAACTATTATCGCCATAGGTCACCCCAAGTGGTTCGCTACGTTTGGTGATTTAGCAGGGGTGCCCGGGTTCATGGGGTGAGGATTGTCTAGGTGTTGGAGGCGGATGACCAAGACATACTGAACCCAAGATTCCTACCCACCCCTTAAACCCTTTTCCTTCCTAGAACTCTCCTCTCCTTCCTTTCCTTAAAAAAAACCCCCACAGCATCATAGTTGAGCATAAAGATTACATAGGCCCTGAGGGAAATTATGTTCCTCAGGGCCTCCTGTGTGGAGCTCATGTAAAAAAAAAATCGCCAATTTACATACAAATGTATTAAAATAATAATTTTGTTTTCAATAAAAAACTTCGGTATTAGAAAATTTTGTATCAAGAAATTTCACAAGAAATGAGGACAAAATGTGCTCACACGTACACGACGCCCACAACACACTTCTATCGGTGTATCTCTTCAGTGAAGACACCCAATAATTTGAAAAAGATATCATAGACGGCATAGACGCCCTAGAAAGACATGGTACCATCTGAATCAAATAGGTTTTCCAGGTTTTTATTTCACAAAAGATGTAGGAATAAGACGTATTCGAAGTCGAAGCAAGAGAGATAGCGATGTAACGCACCACGTTGTTGTTTGATTCCTTTGAAGTAGAACAGAAATATCTTGTGTGAAGTGGAAACAGTGAGTTTTCTCTGTCTCTGGCTATTTCCACTACCCGGTTTAAATACTTTATTTTATGAGAAAACACCAGTTAATAGAAGACCGCGTAATGGCGCCCTCACTTCCATGGTTGACGTTCAGCCCAATGCCGCAATGTAAACCATCAGGACTTTAAAATGTACCCCTCTCTCTTGGCTCCCTGAACTTGCAAACATTACCCCGCCAAATATCAGGCGAGAGATTACACTGAGGAAATAGAAGCGCTGCAAAAAAGCGCAATGCCTTTGAATGACAGTCTTTCACCCGACATGATGCTTGAGGTCTCGAAAATCCTACTGGATGAAAGGAGAGAGGCTCCTCCGTTTACCTATCACTCCAGAAGATAAGTGGAAACCTAAGCGGCAATCGGAAAACGTGGTAAATGTCCATCATTTACAAGACTTCATTGTTAGACATGTTTCAAAGACCCAATCATATCTGATTACGTCTAAATGGGATCGAAATGAAAATCTAGTCTCTTTCAACGGAAGTATCTTCCGAACAGGCCCTCCATAGATATGCTTGGTGTGACTCTAAGTGACCAGCTCAGATATGGGGGCTCCATCGAGGCTAGAGTAAAGTTAGCCTCTCAAAAACTGGGAGTACTATATAGGGCCCGCAGACACTTTAATAGTACACAACTGCTAACCCTGTATAAATCACAAGTGCGCCCCACGGTTGAATCCCCTCTGGTCTGGAGCTCCAAAATACCTGAAAAATACCCTCGACTTTGGGCAGAAACGGGCGGTCCGTTTGGTAGATTCTCCCATCTTTCAATGGAAGATGCTCCGAGGAACTAGCGTCATTGATCCCTTCGACACAAACGCGTGTCCAGCATATATACACGGTTGACATTGGTCACATGAGAACGGGTCGCTTCTTCGACTCGTTTCTATGTTCAACAGCTCGGCTGTTGAACGATTTGCCGGAATCTGTGTTTCCTCCTTCCTACAACATGGGTCTCTTCAAGACCAATGTTCATTCCTTCCTCTCCTCAAAAGAACCCTCCACACAGCATCTCAGATGACATTGGCCCCGGGGGAATTTATTTTCCTCAAGGCCTTCTGTGTGGAGTTAATGCAAAAAAAGACAGTGTGGGTTCTCATTGCCTCGCAAACACCTGCTCCCATAGCCACAATGTCCACATCGGGAATTAAAGAGTCAGCGATGTGTGAATGCGGTGCAGTGCAGACCACCGAACTTGTAGCCAACGAATTCCCTGGTGGGATTGATGAGGTCCAAAGGACGCCTGAGGCCCTAGACTGGCTCGCAGATAAAGATATCCCCATCTGACCTACTCCACCATACAGAAAAAGAAGAAGAATAGAAGACCAAAGATCGAGAGATCTCAAGAAAACAACGACTTAATTCTAACAACAGCTATGGCTCAAGATTTCTTAAATGACGTACGCCAAAAAAATCATAATATAAAATCAAAGACTGTCTAAGAAAAATAAGTAGGTATTAAATACAATGCACGTATAACAAATGTTCTCTTTTGTTCTTCAACCATTTTACTTTTCTTATCTCGAAGTAATATTAATAAAAGTAAAGCCGGTGAAAAAATAACTCAGCCGGCTCCAACAACTTAATAGTAGTCCAGTGGCTAAGACTCTTGACTCACATTCCGGAGGTCGCGGGTTCGAACCCGGCATGCGCAAATAAATTTTATTTGATTAATTTGTGTTATTTCACAATTAATTCATTTAAAATAATATATAGTATATTTGCGGCATGTTCCAGAGTGGAAGATACTATCAGTATCGCCCTGGTGTAAGACCACCATTCAGAATTGAAACGTTGCTTGAAAATGGCTTTAGCCGTGTTTAGTGACCAGATCTGAATAGCCAGGTACTTCCCAACCTTCCTCTTCCCCACCTCCTTCCCCTCCCCGCTACCTTCAGCCTCACAACATACCCCAATTGGGGATGCCATAGTCTCACTGGCTCCAGACGGGAGCAGTTGAGATTCTTGTGCGGTATTCACTGTAAAAAAAAAAAAAAAAAAAAAAAAAAAAAAAAAAAAAAAAAAAAAAAAAAAAAAGTTTTTATTTTATCGGTAATTCAGTCACATAAAGAAGAAAACAGTATCAGTTGGAGATAGTACCTCCTTTATTCAGATTAATCCACTGAATAGAAAAAAAAATACTGGTCAGTTCGTAGAAATTCAAATCTAACAGTGTCATCAAATTTGAAATTTTATTTGAATTAAGCGTCAAAATAAATTGCTCGTTCGTAGTGTAGGGTTCCAGGTTCTGATCTCCGGACAGTCTATTATCAGTTGTAAGTTGAGCAGCATCGTTGACTTCTTTTGTTTTCCAAATCCAAGGGGTTCCGTACAGAATGAAGTTCTAATTTGCGTGGTTATCGTTTTGTAAGTAAAAACACTTCTAAACTGGATATTGTTGTAACTTTAATTCAGATGAATTGCAAGTTTACAGAGTTTTGATTCTAATCTGAGCACTGGGGTTTCAATTTGTAGAATGAGTTGCAAAAATTAAATAGAGAATTTATAACCAAAAAGAGAAAGCTGTCAGATGACCACAGACAAAAGAGCGCGTAGACAAAAATGCATCGAAATATTTACTAAAAGGTGACACACACGTCGAAATTATGAGTAAAAGAGGACATGGAAGTAAAGAAAAATGATAAAATGTTAAGTACTAAATGAATTTAAATAATTGATATAGGACAACTTGATGCTTTAGGTTTATTCACGGCGCCTTTCTCCATGCTAAAAAGCTTGTGTTAAGCAAACTGTTTTTGCTCCAATACGCGCTGTCTTTTATGACGTTTTCATTGCTGAAAACTGTGTAAGGAGAGGATGGATCTACCATGGACAGAGGCCGAACAATCAGCATAAGACAGGGACGTATGGAGGAGCCTTGTCGATGCAATGAGTTCCCGACTCGAATAGGACAAGTTGAAGAAGATAATGATGATGATGATATAGGACAATACAACACACAACACATAGAGTGCGCTAATTTAATTATTTTAGGTAAAGGCACTTTTTGAGAGTTATGCTGAAAGGTATAAAGTACTAAGATTATAAGATAATTATTTTTTTACTCCCGTAAACATGCGGTATAAATAATATTGGTCCTTACATATGAAATTGGCGTTTTGCCGTACTGGCAACTTTGATCTCAAATATTTTCTTTTTGGTTAGGAATTCCAAATTCAAATTTATACAGCTATTTACTCATGTATTTGTGTTTCGAAAATTATAATTCATTTGTTTTTTCCTTAATTGTTTTTTTTTCTTTGCGTCACTTAGTTTACAAAATGGAAAACTTGAAATATCGCGTTATTTACGAGTACGAGTTCCACCGTGGCACCAGTGCTGCAGAAACGGCTCGAAGGATTAATGATGTGTATGGCGACGGTGCCGCAAAAGAAAACATAGTGCGTTTTTGGTTCCAACGTTTTCGTTCTGGAAATTTCAACCTGCAGAACAAGCCCCGTGGACGGCCGGAGACCAAAGTTGATAATGAATAATTGAAGGCTATTGTGGAAGCGGATCCATCGCGAACCACGCCCGAGTTAGCTGCAGGCTGCGGTGTTAGTGATAAAACTGTTTTAATCCACTTGAAGCAAATTGGGAAGGTGAAAAAGCTTGAAAGGTGGGTACCTCACGAATTGAGTGAAGCAAATCAACAAACGCGCGTTAGAACGCCAGATCACACACTGCACAACAGACGGCTACCAAATTAGAGGAGCTTCAATTGGAATGTCTAAGACATCCACCGTACTCTCCAGACCTTGCCCCAACAGATTACCATTTTTTTCGAAATTCGGATAACTTCTTGCAAGGGAAAAAATTCAACTCCGATGGGGCAGTCCAAACCGCCTTCAAAGATTTTATTGATTCCCGTCCGAATGGTTTTTTTAGTAAAGGGATCGATGAACTACCTATGAAATGGCAAAAGTGCATAGATAGCAGTGGTACATATTTTGATTTAATAAATATATTAAATTTAAAAAAAATCGACTTCTTGTTCCTCCCACACGAAACGCCAAATTCATATGTAAGGACCTAATATCAAATTGTAATAAGTTGACCTGAGTAGCTTAGGGAACCTACCCATACTACGTGACCTCTTCGAGGGGGGGGTCTTCAAAATGTCACGCTTGGTACAAATGAGCGGCGTGCGGCGGTTTGCTTGGGATTTTGGTCACCGGGGGGGGGGGGGGGGGGGGGGGTTAAAAATTGGTCACGTAGTATGGGTACGTTCCCTTAACAACGATGGTTGTTCTCAACTGCTCATCACAATATGTTCAAAACCTGAAACAGATCGGCATAATAATAACATTGAGGGATCAGTAGGATTTATCGGTCCACCTAGGAGTTCTACGGAGCCGAACCCTCTGATATGAACATATCTGGAGAGGTGTCAATATGTTTTTCTGATTTTTCTGTTTCCAGAGTTTCGCTTATATTGTCTTCATTTATTTAAAAATTATTTTCCCATTTGGTCTCTGGTAGGTTGACATGTTGTTATTGTATTATTTTGTATTTATTATATTTACATAGTTCACTTGCGTAGCATGGATTGACTAGATGATCATTTGTGGAAAAATGTGTGGAAGGGTTTAGTTGTTCCTGTGGGGAACATTTAACCCGGACATAAAGTCGTAAGAAATAAAAAATGGCTGATTTATAAAGCGCTGTTTTCGTGAAAAATCACCTCAGGGTACATTTTCAACTATTAAAAAACAAAATGGCACTGAGTGGCCATTTGATGGCGATGTCATATTTGAATTTTTGCGAACCAATTTGGTCTTTATGGTATTTCTCTGGACATGCTTGACGAATATTAATCTTTTTGCTTATAATAATTTTTCCATCATCAGGAAGGACAGATGTGTGAAATTCATCATACAGTAGTCCCAGCGACTGATCGTAATTTTGACGCCGTCGCTCTAGCATCATCTGTCTTTTTAGTTTTCAAACAAGACACCCTAGAAGAAAGATGATGAACGTCGATGATGTCCGTACGAGTTCTGGCTGGGATTAGTTTTGTGTATTTATTTTTTCGCAGGATTTTCACTGAATTCACTGAGGGTAAGAACGAGAGCAAAGCATAAGTAATTATAATTTAACGCGAATGTGAACTATAGAAGAAGTCTGAGATGCCCGTAAAATCAAGTACTTATTGAGTCGGGCAATGTCAAGAGTCACAACAGAAGGTTGTGTATGAGACGATGTATGAATGTGAATGAAGAACGACATAAGAGACGATATATGAATGTGAATGAACATGTCAAGACCAAGTTGTTTGACGGACCATCTGAAAAAAAAACGAAAAACTGCTTACTGAGTTAGTGAAAGAACCGAAAGGTTGCTTAAACGAAGTTGTTATAAGAAACCAAGGCTAGCAGTACACAATGGAGTTCTGAAACCTACCCTGTTTGTAGATATGACATCGATGAATGAAACTGGTAGAAGAAGGAATAAAGTTGTATCAGTAGAAGTTAAATCCTTAAGGCGAATGTGTGGTTAAAGTATATTACGAATGAGAATCTGAAAGTGTTTATAAAATAGTGCCTCGGGATCGACGCCCTTCAAAATTCACTTTAGAAAGAATGAGAGAGTCGATCACAGATTTATTTAAGTATATTTATTTAAACGAACACTGATAGTAATAAACTAATCACAAAATGTGTTCAAAATTTAAAATAAAAGAAAATACATATTTCAAATGATGAATTAAAAAAAAAAAATAATAATAAAATAATCGCCTGATATAGGTGAGTTCATACTTTATCACTTTTCTGAACAATCAGTTCCACTGTTGAAAATGGCACTTAACGAAGCAAATTTGAGATCATTGAGCGTAAAAAATTTCACATCACACCCAGACAACCGAAATAAGTATTTGTGATGATTACGAATATACTATGTCTTCAGTGTTAAATAATTCTTGTTCTCTTCAAACAACCCATTCAGCGAATTAATTTATTTTATTTTGTTTATTACACTTTGAAAATAGAACACAATCAAATATCTCGCAAAACCAACTGGAAAAGTACCGACCCAAATTCCGTGCAAATAAAATAAGATACTCGACAATACCAATATACCTAAAACACGCCATTAAATTCCGTCCTTTCCCACATATTCCATGACACTTTTTATTCTATTCCTCCGGTAGTCTGGACCATTTTTCTTCGCTTCCATCTTGACTGGGAAACACAACACAAAAGAATCACTTTCAACCCATAAATCTCCATTTAACCCTCCTACTCCCTCCTCTTGTTCTCCGCCAACGTTCTCTGGTCTCATTTTTAATATTTTTTTACTATCTGTTAATTTTTTCATTGTGATTTATATCTGACCGCCATGAGCGGTTTTCGTAATAATCCTCTCAAAGGGAAAGAAAATAAACTCGTCTTTTTAAATTAGTAGAACAGTACTTTCTCGTATAGAGCCCCTCCGCAACGTAAGCAAATATAAGCGTTAGCAAAACGACAGCAGTCAAGTACAATAAGCGTGTTTATACGTCAGCGTGTGTGTCTCCATAGAAATTGTTCTAACTCCGTTATAATTTTAGTTACATCCCTAAAACAAAAAGTAAAAGATCGAAAGTAGATCAAGCTGGAAATCACTATCAAGTTGTCCATAGAAATACATAACAGGAATAAGCTGTCAGTCGCGTAATTGACAAAAATATTTACGCGTTCAAATTTACTACCGGCGGCTCCACCGCGTTCCACATTTTAAATTTTTATTAAATATTTTTATATGAAATGATAAAAAAGTGAGATGACCAAAGTGTTTATTACACATTTATACAATAGAATAAGTATTGTTGTTTACATTATCTGTGATTTTAGTACCGTTTTCACATAAAAACATCACGTGAGTCATTTTTAACCTATTTTTAATGTTTGCGTTCTAAATTTTAATATTTACAGATGCGATTATTTATTTGTAATATAATAATTTGAAAGCTTATTTTGTAACCTTTCTAAAACAGTTTTTACTATTCAGCTACGTTCAGAAATGTTTCATTTAGAGAGCTTTAATTGTGAAGCGGTAATAACAAAAAGTTTTCGTAAAATGTCATTTCGTTAGAGTGCTTAAGAGCTAGAAATATTTCGATTCTCATGACTGCAAAATTTAAAATCGAGCGTCTTATTTGCACGAGGCAAGTAAGCGAAAAAGTGTTTTTTTAAATTTATTTTGTGCATAATTTTATAAGAACGAAAAAAAGTTAGAACATAGAAAACCTTAAAAATAGTCTTAGCCACAAAGAGGTATTTTTTAAAAATTATTTTTTTGTTATTACTTTATAGTTAAGTCACGAAAAAACATTTTTTTAGTGGTTTACGCTTATATTTTTTGTTAAGTAAATAATAATTTTATTGTAATTCCAATACATAGAAAAGCTAGTAAAAGCTTCAATTTATCCGTAGTATATTTTTTGATGTTCATACTATAAGCCGATTCGTCGTAACGATTAATCTAAATTGTATCTAAATAGGATTTCACGTATAACTTCGTCTTAATTAGAATGGGAGGACTAAATTCGGCAGTGTCCGGTCGTTACCGGACACTGCCGAACCAATACTAAAACTATTTTCGTTTCGTTTCTCATCGAAATATAACATATCAATGCGTAGCCGTAGATAATTTTTATCTTTCTTCTATCTATCTTCTATCTATCTATCTATGTAAATAAAAATGAAACGCCGAAATGTATAATGTGGGGTGATAATGCAAAACTGACTATTTCCAAAAACTCAACTTTTCAGGAGAGGCAAAAAACTGTACCGACTCTCACAAGCATAATTCTCTGATTATTTTTTTTTTAAATAATAACTAAAAATATTTCAAACCATTTCTGTGATTTATAGATTCGGCGGTCGATGAGTAATATTTTAAATTAATATTTGAAAATTATTTTTTTCCAAACTTGACTATTTCCTGCAAATAGTGCGTTTTGAAGTAAAACAATGTGTATGGACGAATGAACATTTTTGATTTATTTAAAGTAAAATAATAAAAACAAGACATTCTATGGAACAAGTATATAAGAAAAGTAAGAAACACAAAATAGGTATTGGATTTTCAAGATATGGCACATCTGCCCAGATGATGGACACTGTAAGGCTGTCCGTAACGTTAACTGCAGAAGGAGGAAGCCCTACTCGTCATAATATCCCAAAAACCAAATACGAAAATGCTTTTGGCCGTGAAAATCTCAAATCATATCATGTCTCATGGTCTAAGGCTTCATTATACTGAATATTTTCTTAACAACTTCGTTGTAAAAACTTTTAGCATCGTCTGTGTAATAAAAATTTAATTAATTTTATCACGTCTTCTCGCTTTGCAGGTTTCATATGATTAGTTGCCGGTTGCTCAGCAATGCAAATATTATATAAAACATTTTGTTTTTCTCGTCACCCCCACAAATTTAGGCGTTGCATTGTATTATGTTGAGGAAACACCCACCCACAGTGATTTTTCCCTTTCGGAAAGTCGAAATTTTAAACAAATCGAATGTCAAATTAACAAATAATCGTTATCTATTATTACAAATAATATCTTCAATGTCCTTCTCACTTAGCAAATTCATTTTACTTAAGTATTTTATCAAAAAACAATACAAAACGACCAATACAACTTGCAGCTGTCAAATGATTTTGAGGTTATAACAATCATAAAAAATAGTACGTTTTGCAGAAAAAAATGTTGCCGCTCTATAATATTTGTATTGGAAATAGTCAAATTTGCCATAAACATGGAATTAGTCACTTTTGCAGAAAAAGGTACCTAATTTTTAGCTGGAAATAGTCAGTTATGCAGAAAAAGGGGTTTTTCAAATTGAAAAATGAGGAGGATCTCGTCATTTTATCATAAAAATAATGATGCCATTCGATTCCTTGGCCTCGATTTTGTCTGACTGCATATATAACTCAATTTAGCCCATTTTGGAAATAGTCAGTTTTGCATTATCACCCCACCCGGAAGTTAAGCGCGTTTACAATTATTGTAAACGCGCTTAACTTCCGAACGACTGCACCAAATTGGATAATTATTTTTTTGTGTTCGTTATTGTCAGGACAAGGTTTGTATTAAACTGCTGGTGATCTCTGGCATTATGAAATTAGTATAAAAAAATTCCAATAGGTTTGAAAACTGAATATACCGGGAATGAATGTATGGAAAGCGGGAGGGGGGGAAGGGAACTCCCAGTAGGGGGTGTGCAGGAGAGAAGGGAGGGGGACCCGGTAGGGGGGAAGGGGACTTGGGAGGGTGGAGGGGGGTTCGCGGGACAGGGAAGGGGGGGAACGGAATGAATGGGGGGAAAGGCAGTGTGGGAACGCGACAGGGGAAGAGGACGCGGGAGAGGAATAGGAGGCGGAAGGAACGGAACGAATGGGAAAGGACACGCAGGGAGAAACAATTTCTTCATTAAATGGTATAGCAAAGCATGCCGGGTACCAGCTACTTAAATATAATTGTAATTGCAGAAGATTTTATGTGTTAATATTTTGGCATCACGAGCTAAACAAAAATTGCATAGAAGTAATAAAATAATTTGACTCAATTTGTAGTATTCTCAAAAATATACAATCTGTATCAAAAATTATGTAAATCTACCTAATTTTTATTCTAGTCCCAAATGCTTCCAACCAACCTTCCAATCCAGACTATGGCAATCTGGTAATCGTTTGGTTTCGATTACCTCCTTGCTATAGTTTTATGTGTACTCTGAATTTGTATTATTTCTAAATGTTAACTGCCTCCTGTTCTATATAATTTAGTTTAAATGATTTTTGTTGAATGGCACCGTGATGGTTTATCATTATATATTGTCTTGTGCCAAAACAGCACTCACTATTGTTGTTAATATTGTTCTTTAGGAATTGCTTTGTATATTTTTGTATATTCGTTATTTCACATTATTTAATTAATTTTTTAAGGGCTCGTAAGGAACACTGTAGGTTAATTTTAAGTTTATTATAATTAAGCGCACTTGAAGTGAAATATCACAAAACTGCGCTATATAAATACTACGTTATAATTATTATGGCATCCCCAATTGGGGAATGTTGTGAGTTTGAAGGTAGTGTGGAAGGAAAGGAGATATGAAAGAGGAAGATGGGAAAGTACCTACCCGACTATTCAAATCTTTGTTTTTTTTTACATTTATATTTTTACACGACTTCCGTAGTCCAGTGGCTAAGACTCTTGACTCACATTCCGGAGGTCGCGGGTTCGAACCCGGCATGCGCAAATAATTTTTATTTGATTAATTTGTGTTATTTCACAATTAATTCATTTAAAATAATATATAGTATATTTGCGGCATGTTCCAGAGTGGAAGATACTATCAGTATCACCCTGGTGTAAGACCACCATTCAGAATTGAAACGTTGCTTGAAAATGGCTTTAGCCGTGTTTAGTGACCAGATCTGAATAGCCAGGTACTTCCCAACCTTCCTCTTCCCCACCTCCTTCCCCTCCCCGCTACCTTCAGCCTCACAACATACCCCAATTTGGGGATGCCATAGTCTCACTGGCTCCAGACGGGAGCAGTTGAGATTCTTGTGCGGTATTCACTGTAAAAAAAAAAAAAAACATTTGCTTCACACAGGAGGCCCTGAGGAAAATAATTTCCCTCAGGGCCTATGTCATCTTGCAGGATGTCGTGTGGGAGGTTTTTTTAAGGAAAGGAAGGAGGGGAAGTTCTTGGAACGAAATAGGTATGAGGGGTGATTGGCAATCTGGGGGCCAGTGTGTTCAGGAGTGATGTACCTATGAATCAATCCATCCAACTGCATTTTCAGTCGATGGGTCGAGTAATTCTGGCTGGAGAGGTAGATAGACCTCCCTCAACCAGTCTCTGTCGATTCGGCCTGCTATGCAGCAGGTATGACGCATCGGCCGCCAAGACCTGGTCAAACCTCACCCCATGAACCTTTGCACCCCTGCTAAGTCATAAAACGTACCGAATCGCTTAGGGTGACCTACGGCAGAGGTGTTGTTATACAATAAATGGTTCCCAGGGCGGCGGTACCCATAGTCGCCTACCAAAATCTGGTCACCAAACAAAGGTAAGGACATATCAATCAACGTTTCGATTCTGAATGGTGGTCTCTCACCAGGGCGATAATGAAAGCATGTACCTACAACTATGGCACGTTGCAAGTATACCATAATATAATTAATAAATTGGGAATAACACAAATAAATCACATAAAACAGTATGCTTTCACCGTTTCCTTTGAAGAATAGTATTAAGTTGTGAATGCCACTTACTTCGTACCTATATTTACATGATCACGAATAAAATACCTCAAACAAAAATCGAGTGCAGTTCTCACGCGGTAGAAGTGAAACCTTCACCCATACAAACGCAACCAATAGGAGCCATGAATAGTGAGCTCATTGACAGAGCGCGGCGCTGCATAGGTAGTGTACGTAGGTAAGGTTTCATTCTATCTCATTCTCTTGCAGGCTAAGTCCTACACATGTGTGTATTTGTCTCTTTTAGTGTCACTCGTTTCCGTTTCATCGAGTTTCAAAACACAACAGTGCTAAAAAAGTTTCCCTTCAATAATATGTGCCCCTTTTGATGTGAGATGAAACGGGTCACATTCAGTCACAATGTTATTTATTTATTTTTATTTATTTAATATACCTAATAGTACAATGGTACTTGTTTTTATACGTTACGTAAAGTTTTTTTTCTTTAAATCATTAATTTTATGTCTTATACCTTTTTTAGAGCAAAGTACGGGTTAAAAAAGGCGGAGAAAACGCATGTAATACCGCAATTTAACAAAGGAAAAATATTTTTTTTTTTGTATAAAACATAAAATAGATCAGCGTTTCCCAATTTTTTTTCGCCCCGGAACCCTTATCGATCATACTTTTCTAGGCGGAACCCTATTTTTATAAGAAAAAGATAAACTTGTAGTTTGAATGCTTTCATGTTTACCTTGAAAAGAAAGATCAAAAGTTTTGTGTAAAACTTACTTTAATGTGAAGAGTGATATCTTTTTACATTTTTTGTTAAAATAGCATTGAAATCAGGCTTTATGTCAGACAGCTGAATACGAAGATCTGGAGCTGCATCCAGTCTGTGTCTGTATTAATTTTTTGTGTAAGCGTAAGCCGAAAAACCAGTTTTACACCGGTAAGTGGTCACAAACGGTAACAAAACTACGATAGCCTTCTCGACGACTTCTGGATATTCATTTTTAAGTCCAATCCATATTAGTTTCCAAAACTCATCCAGATTAGTTTTTTCTGAATTAAACTTTTGTTGTAAGGAAGAAGAACATTCGGTATCTATCAAAGTCTCGTACTCTGTTGCTGTAAGAGTCGACGGTTTTCTGTGAACTAGGGATGGATTCTGTACCCAGTCAATGTCCTGCAGGTTTTTTCAAGAAAATACTCTTCCAGAGATTTGTTGAGGACCATCAAATGTTCGTGAATGTATTTTTCAATATCTGAGGCTACTTGCAACTCATTTTATTTCCAGAAACTCGTTTAAAAGAGAAAAACATTGGTACCGTTTCTGTTCAACATATTCCATCCAGAAGACAGGTTTCTTTCTAAGGGAAGAGATTTTGTCGTTTACTGTAAAAGTATTTGTGTTTCTTCCTTGCAATGACGTTTTGTTTGTTAAATACATACGTTAAATCCGGGCGGAACGCGGAACCCTTGTGATGCTTCTACGGAACCCCAGGGTTCCGCGGAACACCTTTTGGGAAACGCTGAAATAGATGATTAAAAGTAAACAAAAAAATCATATCCTACTAATATTATAAAAGCGATAGTTTGTATGGATGTATGGATGTTTGTTACTCTTTCACGCAAAAAATTCTGAATGGACTTTAAAAATTCTTACAGTGATAGAAAGCTACATTATTTGCGAGTAATATGGGCTGTATATATTGGCTATGCTCTGGCGTTACGAAATTATTTATTATACGTTTATTGTCCAGACGAAAAGCAAAACAAATCGTTGCTTGGTAACTGTAAGTAATTATTTGACGTGCGCTGTCATTTCGTTATTTGTTTAGGTTGCTATTGAGATCCCTTTGATAGTTAAAATTCAATTATGTATAAATGCTAATCTATAATAATAATAATAATATTTGGATGATTTATATAGCGCCGTTTTTGTGAAAAATCATCTCAAGGGCACTGTACAAACTTATAATACATTTCTAAAATCTAAAAAACGACAAGCTAGACAAATAATTAAAAACAACTTATGGCTAAAAATTGCATACACCGGTTCATTGATCACCGATACGATAATATATGTACAATATTTTGACCAATGAACGCGATGCTGCCTAAAATTTAATGAAAACAGGATCATACTTACCTGAGAGGTCGTTTGAAATTAACACTGTATATTGTCCATTAAAAGAAATTTAGATAGAGTTCGCAAGCAGAGGACATAATTTTAATATTATAAATGCGAAACTGCGTGTGTTTGCTTGTTACGCTTTAATAGGTGGCACGCGAGCTGTTTAATATAACGGAATGGAGGGGGGGGGGGGGGTGAGTTGAGTGAGGATAGGGAATGTGGAGGAGGCGGGGTGGGAACCCCCCCCTAATACTATGCGAGCGAAGCCGGGGGCAAAAGCTAGTACACCATGCGTTTAAATATATATTTTTGTAAGTAAAATTTCTTTACGCACGCTTGACTTGGGGAGTAAGCTGGTGAATGCGTGACGAGAGCGTTATGAAAAGTGTGATCGGGCGAGGCTAACGGTCGGGCGAGGCAAACGGAAGTTGAGAAGGAGATATAAGTTAGTGAAATTTTACTTCAGTCGTGTGGTCTAAAGCACACTCGATTTTTTATGTATTAAAACAAACAATAGATAAGGAATGTAACGGAAAGAAGATACAACGGTGATACAAATACCGAAATCATACGTACGAGTATGTGACACGGTTTTATGTGGCTTAAATTTTCGAACCCCGATCATAGGTGAAATCATTTGGTCTAAAATATTTCATTAAAAACAATAATTTTGGAAACTTTAATATTGTGGGGGTAAACGAGAACAATTAATGTGTATAAAGTTATTCATTCGACCGGTTGGGTCGACTGTAGCTTAACACGTGTCAGTTACAAGAAGAAGTAAATATTACTTAGACGATAATATCGAATACAGTAAAAGTAAAAAAAAACTATTCTTTTATTACTACTGTTACTGATACCAGCAGAAACAAGTCGTGAAACTTAAAATGAAGTTATACGTGAAATCCTATTTAGATACTATTTTGATTAATATTTACGCCGAATCGGCTTACAGTATGAAATCAAAAAATATGCTACGGATAAATCGAAGCTTTTACTAGCTTTTCCATGTGTTGGAATTACAATAAATTTATTATTTACGTAACAAAAAATATAAGCATAAACCGCCAAAAAAATGTTTTTGCATGACTTAACTATTTTTTTTTTTTTTACATGAGCTCCACACAGGAGGCCCTGAGGAAAACAATTTCCCCCAAGGCCTATGTCATCTTTGGGGATGCTGTGTGGAGGGTTTTTTTAAGGAAAGGAAGGAGAGGAGAGTTCTGGGTAGGAAAAGGGTTTAAGGGGTGGGTAGGAATCTGGGGTTCAGTGTGTCTTAGTCTATGAAGTAATACAAGAATATTTTTTTTAAATACCCCTTTATGGCTAAGACTATTTTTGAGGTTTTCTATGTTCTAAATTTTTTTCGTTCTTATAAAATTATGCACAAAAAAAAATCAATACCACTTTTTCACTTACTTGCCTCGTGCAAATAAAACGATCGATTTAAAAATTTTGCAGGCATGAGATTCGAAATATTTCTGGCGTTTATATTCCTCAAAACAGAGTAAAATTATTCTTCACCGACAACTTGCTGACAATAAAATGCTCGACAAATAATGTGTAATGTTTTCTTTGACATCAATCTAAAAGATCTTCTTCCCATGCCCTGTCCGTTGAACGGACGTTGGCTATTATGGTGGATGTGCAGACTCTACAGTAGACTGGCAAAGCACTGTCTCAGGTTTTACAGCCATGATGTTCTCCTTCTTGCAGGTCCCCGTCTTCCGGCAATCTTTCCCTGTATTATGAGATGCAAGATCTCGTACTTCTCTGGATGTCTCATCACATGTCATAGATATATTATCTAACAAATATTGGAGATAAATACCGATGCATCAAAAAATCACTATATTGCGAAAGAGATATTTTTAAATGGAAATGGTTTTGCAAGCCGATAATTCTCAAGTTAACCTACAATCCCTGTCAAAAAAATGTTAATATTTTGTCAAATATATACCTAGATAAGATATGTATATTTCATTCTTTCACTCATTCTTTCCACGCAGCGGAGACCATGGCCAGTTCTTAAAGCCTAACATCAATAATGGATAAAATGTTGGGCTTTCCGAACTCATCCAAATGAAGTTAGCAGCTGCACCCTGACTTACCATGAAGGACTTCTTCAAATTTGTCCTCAAATGAGTGACCCAACGGTCTCCGTGCGTGGAAGGAATTTAGGAGATAAATTGGCGGAGGACACTTCTCAACCAAATCTTTGGGAGGGCGTAGGAAACAATGTGTCCTGGAGTACCGGGGGTTTGCTGTAGGTAAATTGATAGTTCTGACCATAGCATATTATAATTACAAACTTTCAAATATGCAGCTAATTCATTTACACTATTGCCAAGCCAAAGTGAAATACAAGCACACTTTGGTAGGTACACTGAAATATATCGTATTATAAGTATTATATCACACGTCATCAGGAATGAATAATATAATTTATTATGAAATTGCATTTGACATTGTTTAGCACTATATTGGGACCATATATAACTATATAATTATTTTCATTGTTGTTTAAATAAGTGATTTTGTCTTTCAACATTGATTATTGTCACAAGCACTACCATGGTACATGAATGTTTGTTTACTTTTTCTGTTTATTATATCAGTTTACATTAAATACGCTGTTGTTTGAATAAAATACGTTTTGGGCACATTTTATATTTTTGTTCACTGTTCTTCAATGTTATATTTTGTCACTGATCTGTTTCATCACGGAACCCGTTTTGACACCCTTTGATTCCTATGGCACCTTGCCATGATGTGCTGTATAACTAGTGACTCTACAGTGTTTACTTAAATTTGTCAGATATGACTTATATTAAGGCTTTGGAGGTTGCCCTCGTAAGAATCTGAACCCATTTCCTGTGCCAGGTCTTATTTTTTGGCTGCCATTATTTTGTCCAACCTTAGCCTTATTTTGTTCCATTATGTATTATTTATTTATATTCTATTTTTGTCAATCAATCCTCAAGATGTTTGAGATTGTTCAAACATCGATTATTTATGTGTTGTTTTAGACCATGTTTGAAGGCAATCTCCGTAAAAAACATTTTCCAACAAATTGTTTGACAAATAATAAGAAATAGATTTACATATTTACCATTAATATTACATATTTATTCAGGTATGGACAGAGGCCGAACAATCAGCACAAGACAGGGACGTATGGAGGAGCCTTGTCGATGCATTGGGTCCGCGACCCAAATAGGATAAGGGGAAGAAGATGATGATGAATAAATATTTACCATAAATATTAAATATTTACCAAAACAATAAATTTTTACCATAAATAATTAATAATTACCATAAATATTAAATATTTACCATAAATAATCAATATTTACCATATATAATCGATATTTATTATAAATAATAAAAATAAATGTTTACGCTAAATAAGCAATATTTACCTTAGAAAATTAATATTTACCGTAAATAATAAATATTTACCATACATTATGTTAATAAATAACAAATGTTTACCATTAATAATAAATATTTACCATAAACAACAAAAAATACCAGGAAATATTATTATTTAAATTGGCTGTATTCTATATATTTATTATCAAACATACTAATGCCAGTTGTCTGTGATGTGTGTTAGTTATCCCTTCATGAAATCTGGTTGGATCTAAAATATTAGAAACATGGTTAGATCATAGATTTTTAACCTTTTTTTTGCCCACCGCCCACTTTGAGAATATTTTTATTTCTAGCGCCCCCTAACTGAATCCGAAACAGTAATTGACCACAACAGGGGCGGGAGGAGTAACGGGATAAGGAAAATATTTTTATGGATGGATGGCCCCTAAAGGGATGGAATGGGGCAAGATGGGGTGATACGGGTTTCTCTGGGTCTCCTATCGCTTCCCTGAAAGTCTAAAACGCCCCCCCAATTTTCCTTACGTCTTCCACCGCCCCCTGAAGGTCTGAGAGGGTGTTATCGCCCACATTGGAAACCCATGGGTTAGATGAACTCAAATTTTCTCGGCATTTAAGTGTCATTTTCAAAATTGAAAACTGATTATCGGAACAATTTAGAAAAGCGTTAAAGTAGGTACCTACCTACCTTTTATTTTTAAGTCGTATTATTAACAGATTTTTTTTTTAATTTCCAAAATTTTGAATATAATTCAAACCATTCCGTGATTAATCACGGGTCCGCTATAATGGTTAGGTATAAATGCATTTAAATAGAAATAAAATTATATTAAATATTCCTTAACAATTTTGTTTGTAGTAGGAAAATAATTGCCACGATTTCCTCAAAGAGAATGAATTCTTTTCTCAGAAAATTACGTAGATGTTCTTGAATGCGACAAGCGACTTTTCCTTCAAATTAGTAAGCAATTTATAAGCGATTATCGTATTACTTTATTTTTTTCGTACTTCTTACTTAAAGATCGTATCAACCATAATGAAGGATATTTCAAAATGTTAGTTTCAAACACGGATGTCAATTGAGCTAAGTGATTATATAATAAATGTTTTACTAAAACGTTTTTTTCCTTGGACACCACATTTACCTGTGCATTCATTCCCGAGTTACGAATTACTTCACATTATTTCAATTCCTACTACTAGCATCATTATAAGCTGAATATGTTGCCTAGGTAATGATGGACGATTTACTTAGAATTCGAATTGAACTCACGATGCCTAGGTGGGAACCAGGATTAATTTTTTTTTAAATCCTCGTCAATTACAGGACATATATTTTCTTGGGTCCAGTTTCACCCGAAGGCAATGAATAGGAAATTCCAAGATGTGTGATTATTACGGAATCACAATAATAAAACTAACAGTTCTGTGAACAATAGACCTCACGTCCAAAAAAGTATGTTCCTAATTACTTATATTATAATTAATCAAAACCAAAATTACCTCTGAAATCGTAGAGTTGTAAATAGTCTATTTTGGAAGGCGGCAGGTTGAGGGTATCGCCGCCCCGAGAACCATTTATAGGATAATCAACCCCTCTGCCATCGGTCACTCCAAGTGGTTCACTACGGTTGGTGACTTAGTAGGGGTGCCCGGGTTCATTAGGTGAGGTTTATCAAGGTCTTGGAGGCTGATGTGTCTGCCCACCTGCTGCGAGGCGGGATGGATCGTGAGAGACTGATTGAGGAGGTCTTTGACCTCTCTAGCTAGAATTCTAGACCCATCACGTTGAAGGGATGGATTCATAAGTCCGTCACTCCTAGACACATTGACCCCTAGATTCCTACCTATCTCTCATACCTTTCCTTTAAAAAACCCTCCACACAGCATCCCCTAAGATGAGACAGTTTATTGGACAACCAACACCCCTGACACAGGTCACCCCAAGTGGTTCGCTGCGTTTGGTGACTTAGCAGGGGTGCCCGGGTTCATGGGATGAGGTGTGTCTAGGTCTTGGTGGCGGATACATTTGCCCAACCACTGCGTGGCGGGCTGGATCGAAGGGGACTGATTAAGGGAGGCCTTTTGACCTCTTCAGCAGGATTCTCCTGACCCTTCGCCTTGCACCACAGTGTGAGGAATAGGTTCGTACGTCCGTCACTCCTGGCCACACTGACCCCCAGATTCCTACCCACCCCTGATACCTTTTTCCTTCCCATATCTTCTTCTCCTTCCTCTCCCTTAAAAAACCCTCCACACAGCATCCTCAAAGAAGACATAGGCCCCTAGGGAAATTGTTTTCCTCGGTGCATTCTGTTTGGAGCTAATGTAAAAAAGTGGTAATGACTCATGTGAGGATCTAATGTAAAAAAGTGGTAATGACTCATGTGAGGATCTAATGTAAAAAAGTGGTAATGACTCATGTGAGGATCTAATGTAAAAAAGTAGGTAAGTATATATATATTTATGGAAGCATTTAAAAAAAAAATAAGGAATTTCACCATTTGTCCAAAGAAACGTCACTATTTTAATGTTAATCCTTTTTTTCAAAACATTATTCAGGCAGGTAGATACTATATATTAAAAAACGTGAATCAGGAAGACATTATAAACACGACGATTTCGCACTTCAAAAATAATCCTTATTTTTTTTTACATGAATACCGCACAAGAGTCCCAACTGCTCCCGTCTGGAGCCAGTGAGACTATGGCATCCCCAAAATGGGGTATGCTGTGAGGCTGAAGGTAATGGGGAGGGAAGGAGGCAGGGAAGATGAAGGTGGGGAAGTACCTGGCTATTCAGATCTGGTGACCAAACACGGCTAAAGCCATTTCAGGCAACGTATCAATTCTGAATGGTGGTCTTACACCTGGGCGACACTGAGAGTATCTTCCACTCTGGAACGTGCCGCAAATATACTAGATATATTTTATTTTAAATGAATAAATTGTGAAATACACAAATTAATCAAATAAAATTATTTTCCACGCCGGGATTCGATGAGAGTCAAGCGCCTTACCGCTGCACTACGCCGACCGTCAATTAGCCTTTATTGAACCTTTAAAACGGTCCTCGTCTCGAAACGAAAACGTAAAGGACAGGCGAAATATCAAATCGCTCAGTCAAAAAATATCGCATTTTATAAGAAACTTAATTAAAAAAAAACTTTAGGTATATTTATCACAATCTTGATAGAGTTTTCGGAGTTCTGATAGATTCCAGTGTAATAATTAGTTCTAAAACAATGTTACTTTTGTCTGGGATCAGATAAGGGAATCGTTTTTCATCCCTTATTATATTTCGGAGGCTACGCAATCTTCAAAATAATTCTATGAAAAAGCGTGAAATACTTTTTAAACTGTCCGAAAGATGGCGTTCTTTAATTAGAAAAGTTACGCGGGCCTTTTGTCCGAAAGGAAGAAGAAGAAGTTACAGAAATTGAAAATGGAAAGGAAACACAGTTTTCTTGGAATAATGAAATCTTGTTACAATTAGATTGAGTTCATTTTAGAATTGAAACTCCGTTCTCCAAAATAATGCCATGCTTTTGCATGTCACTGTCATACATAGGCAGCAACGGAGAAAACATTTCAAACACTAGTTAAAATATGTTAAGAGTATATATTATACTCAAAAATTCTAAAACTTCCCACTGACAACCATATATTGGAATTTCTATTTTAATCCATAAATCCCTTTTTCGAGGTACATAAAACAACCGAACCGTTTGTTCTGTCACTTTGCAGCATACATATGTATAATCAATTTTGAGCTATGGAGCTTTGAAATGTTTCGTTTCGAAATGAAAATAAGCTGAGTTCCCGCCGGGATGTCACACATCCAGTTCCTGCTTCTCCCTGATCATCACCGTGCTGGAAAAGTATTCTAATGCAGGAGCAATGACAAGAAAAAATGGTGAAAATTCGAGTGCATTTATTTTAAAAGCAGAAGAGGTTTTCAAACAACCTTGGAAGGAAGTTTGTCGTATAAATTTCGGAAGTGCATAGTAAAGAAGGAATTTGATCAACTTGGAAGTACTTAATATCATTTTGTACTCATTCATTTGTTGTGGTGATTATTACCTGCTAGGGCACATGTTCTGGTTGGTGATCGATGATTATGTTGAGTATTACTTCGCAGCGATTCAGTGGTAAGTGATTGGTCATCCATTTTCTTTGCTTAGCTTATTTTTCATTCATATATTATCACCAAATTTCAGCAAATATAATTTTGTTTCGATTCATTTAAATTTTAAAGCATTTACAGTCAATTTTGAAGAGCAACTGAAGCAGTAATTCGTAAGTAGTTTTAAATGCATTAGTATACATAATTTATTAAATATGTATTACTGAAAAAAAGATAGGCAAGGTGCTTATTTTGTTCGGCACTTATGTTATTTTAGTACGAAAAGGAAATGAAGAAATTGATATTTCCACAATTTAATTCAGTCGCTTTCATGAAAAAACTATACAAACTTTTTCGAATGCCAAAAGTGTTATTAATTTTTTCGAACGTACATAAGTTAGCTTTTAAAATAAAAATGAGGCCCTCTTGTGAATTATTGTAGAAAACGTAAAAAGAAATACGAGAATGCCTAATGATCCTGAGAATTAAAACAATGGAGGAATCTGACAAAAGAATTCCCTTAGAGTGAAAGTTCAAATGGTAATTTCCCTTTTCAAACTTATTTTCTTTAATGGCCTATTTTTTATAAGCACAACCTTACGAAAAGCAATAAATATTCACGGAATATTTTTTCATGACCTACAGTAGTTTTTCTTGAACTGATGTTTGTGCGATTCGTGCCATTAATATTATTAGAAAATGTGCAAAGCTGGTCAAAGGAGAAAAATACTGTTATTTAAGCTTTAGTGTGTGTAGGCGTGTGATGTGATCTTGCAGGTCTTAAATGATAGACGCGTGGTCGAGATGAACATTTATTTGTACAATATAATCGATAAGCTACGTGCTAGTTAACGGAGTTGTCTGTAGGTAAGGAGAGCGAGCAGGAACATTCATCACCTTTTATACTCTCGTTCTGCCGTCTCGCTGTTGCATATTTAAAAAGGTAGGCGTGCCACTAAAACCATTCTCACAAATACATTATAATGTCAGGTGTATGTTAGAATACTGTGATATCAGAAAACTGTGCTTTGTATTGACAAAATTTGTATCACCTATCTTTAAGAGGAATACACAAACCAAAAATGTTATTGTATCTTACTTACAAGAAAATAGGAATCCCTTGGTAAACGGAGTCTAGAAATGGTCGATATTAGCACAAATGTGGTTTTTATTTATTTTATCAATTTTCATAGGAAAGAAAAATATATCAAGCAAAACCGTCATAGATAAAAAATAGATTGGCCAAGAAATTGTTATTACATTTCTAATGAAATGATAGAAGCTTACGCTTATATTTTTAATAAATTAATCAATAATTTTATTTTAATTCTGCTCAAGCAAAAAGATAGTAACGCTTTAATTTACCAAACGCATATTTTTGATATTCGTAATGTAAATCGATTTGTAGCTAATATTTATCTAAAATACTAATTTCACCTAGCATCCCCTTTGATTTTTCATAACAATTAAGTGTTATCAATAGGTGAGTATTTTTGGTTGTTGTTATTAAGCCTTCTTATAACTATATTCTGTGCCGTTGAACGAGACTATATTGCCAACTGTACGCAATCTAGGTACGATGATCAACATTAGTCAAGTCTGATATTTTTGTTGCAATTAAAAAGCATTTTAGATCGGGTAGTTCTTGGGACAAACTCTAGGGGACGCCCACGCCGAGAGTACCTGGAGGACCTGCTGGTAGACGTGCGTTGCTTATCATATGCAGACTTCAAAAGAGCCGCACAAGACAGGGAAGAATGGAAGAGAAGAATAGAGGAAATTGCTGCAAACCAATCCCAGGATTGAAACCAGAGAGAGAGATTGTTGGTGTACGGAAGATAAATCAGATTAATAAATCCGGATCTTATATATAGCACAATTTTAACAACTTTAAAATTAAAAATCAAGTCAGAAATAAATTACTGTGTTCGAAGGAGTCATTAGAGGAAAACTGAGTACGCGAGTGCTCCCTCTTTAAAAGATATCATTTGGGAATTGCGAACACTTGAACTAAAATAAATATTATTTTCCGTAAAACAAGCTCTTGAGGGATTTAACGAAAATAAATAAAGCTCCTAGTTTGTAGTCTAATGTTTTGTAAGAATCTGACTCACTGAACACAAAGTACCTAAATAAAAGAAAATTGATATCACCAATTTACTCAAAACTTTTAGACACCTATGACCCGGACATGCTAATGAAATAGTTCATCCGGTCAAGAAATAATGGAAATGGTTTGCTCAATTGAAATTGAAATAAGCCGAGACTGAGAAAATGAAGAAAGTTTTGGTATAAAACTACTTTATTTTAATTCGTCGAACGGTTTCGGTTGATCTCAACCTTCTTCAGCACAATAAACATTTTATAAATAAAAATGCATTACAGAGGAATATTATGAGATAAACATAAAAGAAAGAGAGAGCATGTAGGAGAGGGAGGTCACATCAGAGATTGATTGGTGGAGGAGTGAGCAGCAGTAAGAAATTGGCAATTATTTTTCTTTGATTTGGATATTTTTTATGCTTCTAAATTATTTAGGCGTAATTCTATTAATTTTTTATGTATTATTGGGACTCCTGTATTTCTATTAAACATGTGGTCAGTTTCAATTAAATGGTCGGAAAATTCTAAGGAACCTGTATTAACAAACATAATTGCAACGATTGTCCAGCAACTTATATAGGTTTTAATCAGCCCGCAATGTAAATATTAGACTTGAAGCACACGTCAGGTATTTAACAAGTACAACGTATTTGCTTTCTTCAATAAGGAAAGATTGAACTAACTTCTGGCACACGGACATGTCATAACACCGAACTATCGGTTTTTCTCTTCAGTGGTCTGACGTCATATTTATAACGATACATAATTTTGTAAAGTAATGGTAAATAAATCAAATAAGGACTTGGGTAAAGTATTTTATACGTGCCTTGAAACATGTTCCGAAGATTACGTCGCATAAACATTAAAATAAAACGTATGTAATTTTATACCGTGGCACGTACCATTTGACGTAGGTACAAATTAATATATTTACGAGTATGTCTTCTAGTTTACGCCCCGTTAACAATATTGAAATAGAAGCTATTGAACTAAATTACCTATTCACCGTATTTTACACTTTAATTTCAAAAATAGTAAATTAGATTCCTACCTTTTTTAACAGAAGATCCTATAGGACATAGGTGGCTACAAGAAAATAAAAACAGAGCCTATGTCAACTTTGAGGATGCTGTGTGGAGGATAATTTTATAGAAAGGGAGGAGACGAAGTTCTGAGAAGGAAAAAGGAATGAGGGGTGGGTAGGAACCTGGGGTCTATGAGTCCAGGAGCGACTTCCCCCACCGCGGTGCAAGGCGGTCGCGAAAATCCGGCTGAACATGACAAAAGTTCTCCCACATCCTCCCCCGATCCGACCGGCAACGAAGTAGATGGGCAAATGCATACGCCGCCAAGATCTAGACAAACCTCACCCGATTGTTCCGGGCACACCTGCGAAGTCACCAAACGTAGTGAAATACTTGGGGCGACCTATGGCAGGGGTGAGGGTTCCAGAGGCAGCGGTACCCGAACCCGCCAACCGCCTATTCGTACCAAATTGTTTTCCTATACCTGTTTCTAATATACGAATAGTCCACATTTATTACATATTATTTATATTTTTATCGCCTGTAATAATTTATAATTTACAACGCAGGTTTTTTTTATTTATTTTTAATTTATTTATCCATAAAAAGTATATTTACATTGGGTTTTCTTGATGCCTGTATCACTAGGATATACCTGTGTCGATACAAATAGAATAGCTTATTTTCGTACTCGATATTTGTCTATACCTTTAGATAAACAAAAGATAAAGTTTATTTGGGTATCTTTGCCTTAAATATTAAGTTAAAATCGAATCTAAAGTCGATAGAAAAAGGCCGTACAAGCGTCCCTTCTACAACCTGACTATTATTCGGTCATTCACAGTAAAACCTTAAAGGGGGTTTTCACCATTCTTTTGATGACTTATTTATAGGATAACGTATACTTTAGATGTCGATCGTCCAGTTAATTTGTCAGACATCTCAAAATACTAAGTTTTGAGATAATGAGGAAAGCAATACTCGAATGCTCACCATTAATCAAATGTTACTTTCACGTGTACATGTTTAACATATAAATGCGCTATAAAAATACATATAAAATAACCCCGGGAGGCATAACAGTCCGGTACATTAGAATGATATTTTGAAAAAAAAAATTTTTTTACATTAGCTCCACACAGGAGGCCATGAGGAAAATAATTCCTCTCAGGGCCTAATTCATCTTTGGGGATGCTGACTCCCTCAACCATTCTCTCTCGATCCGGCCTGCCACGCAGTTGGTGGGCAGACGCATCTGCCGCCAGACAAACCTCACCGCATGAACCCGGGCACCCCAGCTAAGTCATCAAACATAGCGAAACACTTGGGGTGATCTATGGCAGAGGCGTTGGTTATCCAATAAATGGTTCCCGGGGCGGCGGTACCATACTCGCCCCCCAAATCGTAAAACTACTAGTGTCCCAGAAAATATAATTTATTTGTTTAATTCACTACGATTTTTTCTGCATTATATTATATAGATGTGAATTTCGATTTCGATTTTTTCGAAGATATCTGATTAATCAACTGGACGATGTGTATATATATAAATCAAGTACTCCAACTATTCGGATCCAACTTATGAACTGATCCAATATACTCCAACTTATGAACAATGGCCATAATGGGTGTTATGAGACGTGCTTGACTTACTTTAAACAGTGATTCCTGACATTATTTGGAGTAAAAAATGTAAATGAAATTTTGGTCTCTGGTGACTTTTTTTTTCAAAATTATTTTCATAGAATTAAAACCAAAGAAAATTTCTTCCACATTTCATCACTGGTCACTCGACCGAGTAACCGACCTTCCCCTCACCCGCCTCCAACTGTCCAACACCTACCATTTTTTCATGTTTTTGTAGAAAAAATTTAAAAAAAAAAAAAACATCAAAAATGACATCGGAGACAAAAATTTCATTTACATTTTTTAAATGTCAGGAATCACTGGTTAAAGTGAGTCAAGTACGTCCCTTAACACCATGTACATATCGAGTTTCCTGTCTTTATACTATGGATAAGCTAATGAGGTTGGTGAAATATCTCCCAATCGTAAATTTTATTCAAAAGGCAGACATTACTGTAGTTAGAAGTTAGAATTGACTTTTGTCGTTCAAAACATGATTAGGTACTTCGAAGAAAAATATTTTTTGTAGGTATGTTTAAGTATTTTATTCAAACCATTCAGAGTATTGAAATTTAATTGATTGGCAATTTATAACAAAGTTTTTAATAATTTCTAAAGATTTGATGTCTATTGTTATATTGATTAAAGGCAATAGGAATAATCTACCTAAGTTCTTCTACTTTCGAATTTCATGATTTCTTCGTCACAAATGAAAAATAAATTCACTGAATCGTAATAAAATATCGCAAAATTTGATTTAACGTAGACAATGTCCCTTAAGTCGACTGGAAACTTGCCAATAAAGCTTTCTGTTATAATTAAACAGTACGACAAATAATTTTTTTACAAATGTTACCAGTAATGCAAACGTACAGAAAATAATTGGGAAATATAATTCTATATAATATTATCAAATGAGTTAAAATATCATACAGCAATTTTTTTAAATTTTGGAACGGGAAATAAAAGGAAACGGTTTAGCGATCCCTGAGGGACACCTACAAGAAGTGTACTTGGCTACGGTCCCTGCCTGGTCCCTGCGATCATGGGTTCACATTTAAACAAAACTTCGTTTACGATTTTTTGTTAAGGTGTTCTTAAATAAGGTTATGAGACTTAAAGATATTGTTGAAGACCAATGTTGTTTGTTCGGAAGATTACAAAGGATATTTTTTAAACAATCTTTTAGAATTTTGTGAAACGGAACGCATTAAATTACATTAATGTAGAGCTCAACAAAAAACGTAATATAAAAATATCTTCTACGTTTTTTCGTAATTTGTTTTCGGGGTATTATTCCGTGTTGCGCTACCAACTTTTAGCCAACGTTTCGAACAGCGTTGCAGTGTCCATCATCAGAGCAGATCCAGCAGATGTGGAAACAAATAACGAAAATAGTTTCGGCTGTGAAAATCTAAAAACGTATCCATCTTCTACGTTGTTTATAATAAAGTTCAACCCATTACATGGTATTTGATTTGAAATTTGTTATCCTGTTTCATTGACAAATTGGATCTTTTTACTTGAAAATACTAGACCCAGACGAACAATAAATAGCACATTTTTGAAACCTGGATAAAGTCTCGTTGGACAAATAACACGTAAAAAAAGTGTTAAGTTATCGTTATTTATTTTTGGGGTATAATGCCATGTTGCGCTACTTCCTTCTTCAAGTATTATGTACATAGGTACTTCCAAAGTATTAGGAGTTCATTTAAAAAAATACAAGTGTGCAGTTCAGACGCGGTAGAAGTGGAACCTTCAGAAAACTAAAGAGTGGGGAGGCTACTAAGCACCGCACAAAGAGGAAACCGATTATTCTATCTCATCCTCTCGCAGACTAAATCGTGTAGAATTATGAAACACTTTTTAGTTTCATCGATTTTCAATCTTCAACGGTGATAAAGATGTTTTTCATTAAAAAATATCGATTGGTAGTATTTTTTTTCCATAATATCAATTAATCGTTTCATATTTAACATTCTTATTTATTCGATAAATAAATATTTTCAGTCGTAAACATTATTATGATCTGCCAAAATGTTGGAAGTTCATATTTTGTAGATACAGGAAGCTTCCCGCTGAGAAGGATCTACGTAAGTTATGGCAGTTTTTTTTGGCGCGAAACCGAGGGGGAAAAGCCCGCGAAACTAAGCTCGGGCGGGAAGGCAATGATGAAATATGCGCAGAACGAAAACACTAGGGTAGTTTGCATAGATGAAGAAAATAGAATAAGAAGAACTATTTTCTAAACCTATATATGTACGATGGAGATTTCATGGAGGAATGGGTAGCACACTTGACTTTGAGTCTTAAAGTGGTGGTATCGGTTTACGTTGAAGTGTTCCTTAACTTACCTTCATTGTGTTTACAATAAATGACAATCTAAAATTATTAAGGACGGGTTGTTCCACGGAATTTTAACAATTCATCAAATTTCAAAGATAATTTTTAAGTTCTGTGAAAGTCCTATACAAGTTTTGTTATTATGTCATTATCGGCCAGTTGGTTCAAAGAACTGAAATAATAACATAACTTGAATTTTAACTTTAATATTTGATCAATTGTTCGAATTCTGAGAAACATCCGGCACTAATAATTTTTTTTTTATATTAAAAATATTTTAAAGTTGTTGGTGCACGGGTGCACGATTTAAATTGACCTTATAATTCAAATCGGAAAAGCAATAAAATAGGTAAATAGCAACATTATTATATTATTACAGGTTACAAATCAATTTTTAGAATGATTGTTTCCAATAAAAAGCGTAGTTTGCCAAAATATGGAAAAAAGACAAAAAAAAATTGGAAGAAGATGAGATTGTTAATTCTAAAAGTTGAAATATGAGATTGACAAATATGACGGTTTGACAGAAGGCGGCAATGGCGAAATTGGTTAAAGCGCACGTCCCGGTTAGACGAAAGGTCTTTGTTCGAGTCCCAGTTGCGGCCATTATCTTTTTCTTTTTTTTTGTGTCTTGTTCTCTTTCATATTTTCGTTTAGATTATAATTGTTATCTTCCTCTTCAATGATATATTACAGTTAAGTTCCATTTATGATAATTTTGGTTACATACTACATAATTTAAGTTAGGTACCGTAGTTATGGGAGGCGTCCACTAATATCTACAGGAATTCCAAAAACAGAAAAAATCGAACTAATATCTATGAGAACCAAAGTGTTGACGAATATCTACAGCTCAAACTGCTGACTAATATCTATGAGAACCAAAGTGTTGATGAATATCTACAGCACTGGCAGAGGTTGGATTTGCAATTATGTACAGCATATTGGAATAACGTAATATTGCGTATGCAGTTTAAAAAACTTAATTTATGTAAGTATGTATGTAAAAATCCCTAATCCTATTGGACACATTTAACTGATTAGTCCAACCTACGCTCTGTAGATATTAGTTCAACCTACGCTCTGTAGATACTAGTCAACACTGGGACCGTCATAGATATTCGTCCGACCTTAGCTCTGTAGATATTAGTCAACACTCTGAAGTTCGTAGATATTAGTTCAACATATGAGCTGTAGATATTCGTCCGACATACAGGCTGTAGATATTAGTATCTGGAGTCTAGTTAGTACCGGCTTGCAGAACTAACTTGCCAATGGTCATCGATATATTTAACATGAATGAAGCAAAATTTAAACGGCAAGCTTTGTTGCTGTTTAGTTTAAATCTGCTTATCTTATCTTACATATTTAATTTATACTTTATTTTAAAAAAGCTTTGAAATTTCATTTTAAGTAACATTTGAAGATTTCAAGCTTTTAAAAAAATATACTTTATTTTTGAAGATACTATCTATACATTCCCCACGCTGAAACGCAAATTACATGAAATTCCCTCGATAAAAAAAATCGCAAAATATGCTTCGGAAATTATTAACTTCACGTCTCTCAGTTATTTTACACGTTACATGTGTGAAAAAATTCGCAGAGTTTCTTTAAATGATGTTTTAGATAGCCCTCAAGAGATTTTTGCTCTATTTTAAACCAGTCGTGTTTCATTAAACATTTTTACAATTTTCGCTTCATTTTGACTGTTTTAAATATTAGCGCACTCTCTCCAACATTCGTAATTACATATCTCTCCATCTTCTTTTTTTTTGAGTAGGGGTACGGCGCCTGATCTGTCTTTAGGATAGCGAAAGTTCTTAGCGATCAAGTCTTATTCATGGCAATATTTATTGTGCGATTTTTTATATAGTTAAAGTTGACAAGTGAAATTTAAAAAAAAGAATAGTATCTATCTGCAAGTACATACATACATCACAAAGTATCACTCCGATGATAGATCACCATTCTTGAAATTGCCGTGTTTGATGACTGAATAGGCAATCTTCCCCTTCCCCATTTCCTTTCCTCCAGTCTCACAGTTAACCCGTAATTGGGGAGTCTCACTGTTGATTGACCGGCGAGTCTCGAAGCTTCGAGGCAGTATCGCGCGGCGCGTGCATGAAATTCTAGGTTGCCCTACACTGTATTAAGAACTTAAATAAAAAAATAAATTGACTAATGGCCTTGAATGCCGAAACCGCTGTCACAACAAAAAAATACTCACAGAATTTCATAATAAAATGGACTGAAATTGATTAATTAAAAAGTGTAATTCTGCGAATTACACAAACAATAAATAATATTTAACATATTTTAATATTAGGTTCTTACATATGAAATTGGCGTTTTGCCGTACTGGCAACTTTGATCTCAAATATCTTCTCTTTGGTTAGGAATTCAAAATTCAAATTTATACAGCTTTACTCATGTATTTGGGTTTCGAAAATTATAATTCATTTGTTTTTTCCTTAATCGTTTTTTTTCTTTGCGTCGCTTAGTTTACAAAATGGAAAACTTGAAATATCGCGTTATTTACGAGTACGAGTTCCACAGTGGCACCAGTGCTGCAGAAACGGCTCGAAGGATTAATGATGTGTATGGCGACGGTGCCGCAAAAGAAAACACAGTGCGTTTTTGGTTCCAACGTTTTCGTTCTGGAAATTTCTACCTGCAGAACAAGCCCCGTGGACGGCCGGAGACCAAAGTTAATAATGAAGAATTGAAGGCTATTGTGGAAGCGGATTCATCGCAAACCACGTCCGAGTTAGATGCAGGCTGCGGTGTTAGTGATAAAACTCTTTTAATCCACTTGAAGCAAATTGGGAAGGTGAAAAAGCTTGAAAGGTGGGTACCTCACGAGTTGAGTGAAGCAAATCAACAAACGCGCGTTAGAACGCTAGACCACACACTGCACAACAGACGGCTATCAAATTAAAGGAGCTTCAATTGGAATGTCTAAGACATCCACCGTACTCTCCGGACCTTGCCCCAACAGATTACCATTTGGATAACTTCTTGCAAGGGAAAAAATTCAACTCCGATAGGGCAGTCCAAACCGCCTTCAAAGATTTTATTGATTCCCATCCGAATGGTTTTTTTAGTAAAGGGATCGATGAACTACATATGAGATGGCAAACGTGCATAGATAGCAATGATACATACTTTGATTAAATAAATATATTATATTTAAAAAAAATCGACTTTATGTTCCTCCCATACAAAACTCCAATTTCATATGTAAGGACCTAATATTACATATGTAGTAAACATCGTAACATATTGCATCTTCGCAGCGATGTTTACAAAGAGAAGAAAGTTGAGAGTTTGTGAGCCAAATAAAACAATGAGACTCTTAACTTAATAATGAATTATGCATCATGAAGACATTTCTGGAAGTTTGTAACAACATAAATAATAACGTGTGTAACTCGCGCTTGAATTTCTTATTCTGTAATATTACTTTATTAACTTCTTAACTTTTTTACTCGAGGAAGCTCGATAACGGTACCGCGCGTTTTCATCCCGCGACAAAATATCCCCAATACAATTTTCTCCGATAAAATATCCCTCGACATAATATCCCAAGGACAAAATATCCGCTGCACAATATACTCTGACAAAATATCTCTCGACATAGTATCCCAAGGACAAACTATCCCCGACACAATATACTCCGACAAAAAATCCCTCGAGATAATTTCCCCGACACAATATACGACGACAAAATATCCTTCGACATAATATCCCAAAGACAAAATATCCCCGACACAACATACTCCGACCAAATATCCCTCGACATAATATCTCAAGGACAAATTATCCCCGAAACAATATACTCCGACAAAATATCCCTCGACATAATATACCAAGGACAAAATATCCCCGACACAATATATATACTCCAACAAAATATCCCTCGACATAATATCCCAAGGACAAAATATTCCCGACAAAATATCCCTCGACATAAATATCCGTCGACGTAATATCCCAAGGACAAAATATCCGCTACACAATATACTCTGACAAAATATCTCTCGACATAGTATCCCAAGGACAAACTATCCCCGACACAATATACTCCGACAAAAAATCCCTCGAGATAATTTCCCCGACACAATATACGCCGACAAAATATCCTTCGACATACTATCCCAAAGACAAAATATCCCCGACACAACATACTCCGACCAAATATCCCTCGACATAATATCTCAAGGACAAATTATCCCCGAAACAATATACTCCGACAAAATATCCCTCGACATAATATAACAAGGACAAAATATCCCCGACACAATATATATACTCCAACAAAATATCCCTCGACATAATATCCCAAGGACAAAATATTCCCGACAAAATATCCCTCGACATAATATCCCAAGGACAAAATATCCCCGAAACAATATCTCCGACAAAATATCCCTCGACATAATACCCCAAGGACAAAATATCCTACGGACAAGACATCCTCCAACAAAATATCTACTAAAACCTAACCTAACCTAACTTAATCTAATCAAACCTTATTTTATATTTTACTATTTTTTAACAATAATTTACTGTATTTACAAGTTGTCTGTATTATATTGTCCCATTTTTTTGTCAGGTTAGATTAGGTTAGGTTAGGTAGTTTATTAAGTTAGGTTAGGTTATAGCATATATTTTGTTGGGGGATGTTTTGTCCGTAGGATATTTTGTCGGAGGTTGTTTTGTCCTTAGGATATTTTGTCGGAGGACGTTTTGTCGGGGGGGGTATTTGCCGCGGGATGAAAAGTCGCACAACCCTCGATAACTTCTTACACACCGCGATATTACTTTGGCTTTATTCTGGTGATGGTAGCACCCTCCGCTAAGTCTTCGAATCCAGAAATTCAAGAAAGGTAATTATAACAATTCCCTTAAGACCTGCCACATAATGCTCTTGCCTTCGCCGGTCTCCAAACTCTAATCCGAGATTAAAGTATACTGAGATTAAGTAAATGATTTACGAATTGCTAGAATTACCGGTTAAGTGCCGCGTTACGAGGTTACATCAACCTGACATTGGCTCCATTAACTTAGAGGTTAAGGATGGAGTTAAATTACCAAGCCTTTATTTAGTTTCAGAGCTTGAAATTTATTCCTCTCAAATGTTCTTATGTAATCTTTAATGAAATTTTCATGCAGTTCAATAAGTACGTAGAATGTTATTGTTTTTATTTCGCATATCAATATCATAGGAAAGAAGATTTTATTAATTAAATAATTAAAAACCCTTTGTTTTTAGCACGATAATCTTTATTTAAAAAATCAACATGTTTCGAGAACGATGTTCTCTTCATCAGGACAATTTATGAACTAAAAACTAAATTATCAAGTATAGAAAGACAGGCGTGGGTAGAAATGGAAGTAGGGGGGGGGGGAGAGAGGTGGTAAGTTAGTTTAGTTTTTAGCACATGTAATGTCCTGATGAAGAGAACATCATTCTCGAAACATGTTGACTTTTTAAATAAAGATTATCGTGGTAAAAACAATTAGCCTTACTAAAAAAAAAACCACAGCGCGACCGATTAACTGTGTTATTGCAATAATATAAATAAACCCAGTATACACTAAAACACGTTTTATTACCAAAAACGTTTCTTACGTGGTCACGCTGTTAAAACGCATTGAAGATCTGACAACGTTGTAGATGGTTTTAATTTATTAGGAAACAATGTTGTTTTAATTTTTCTCCGCAAAGGGAATTATTGGCACGCCATTAGTTCTTACATTAGTTCTTCGTTCTTCTTCCTTGCATTAGTTCTTCGGCCCGCGACAGCCCGCGATGACAAAACAGCTCGGTGTTTTATGGCGGGATATCGAAAACTTTGTGATTTTACTTAATAATTTCTATTGTAGTGACGAATTTACTCTTCTGTTCACATAATTGATATATTTACCATGTTATTTGTGTGGTTTACATCAGTTTAATCAAGTTATTGTACAAACGCCGTACTTTCAAAGTTCAACTGTCAGAATATTGTTTTATAGGTTACTTAAAAGATAAAATTTTCATTTTAAGATCTTTATTTTAAGAGAATTTCTTAAAAGTGAATATTTTTTATAATATTAAAATCTAATACATGTGTTCGTAAACGTATCAAAAAAATTAAGTCTTTAGAGATGCAAGAAATCTGTTTTAAATTTCGGTATTATTTCTAAGTTATTTTTTTGGCAATAAAAAAAACTTTGAAATTTTTTATTATTTTTTTATTGTATACACGATGAAAAAGTGAGGTAATAGTTTCCTTCCAAATTTATTACATAATTTTATCTAGTTTTCATAAATGGTATTTGTTTTTACGACACCTTCAAAAATAAGAAATATATAGAACATTCAAAATACTTTGGATTTCGTTCTGACATCATTAATAAAACAGAGATAAACTACCCCCTCAAGCCGTGTAAACCACATGTATTTTTACCACGAACAATTTTTTAATTAGTAATGTTTTCACATCCGCGGCCGTTTGTCAATTGAATAAAATTTTCACTGGGTTTTTTAGTAAGGCTGTAAGTGTTTTAAATTATTTCATTAATAAAATAATGGTGCCACAAAGTGAAATCGCAAAATTTGAAGAAGAAGATTTTAGATTATGGTTACTAAAATTTCTTGATTTTACAAAACATATTAAATTAATAATATTGTACGCAGCAAATTTTTTGAGGTTTAAATAAAAGTATGTTCTGTGAAAAGTAGACATCGCGTCCAAAAAGTATTCTTAAATTACAACAAGTTAATAATTAAAACCAAAATTTCCTCTGAAATCATATTTGTAAGTGGTAACTTAAATACCTAGGTACTTAATCATAAACCATATACTTTATGAAACATTAAAAAAAAATAAGGAATTACCTTCTAAAGATTCTTTATTATTTTAATTATAGTCCATCAAGTGCGTGGCAAGCCGAATCGGGAGAGACTGGATAACGACCTCCGTAGTCCAGTGGGTAAGACTCTTGACTCACAATCCGGAGGTCGCGGGTTCGAACCCGGCATGCGCAAAAAAATTTTATGTGATTAATTTGTGTTATTTCACAATTAATTCATTTTAAATAATATATAGTATATTTGCGGCTTGTTCCAGAGTGGAAGATACTATCAGTATCGCCCTGGTGTAAGACCACCATTCAGAATTGAAACGTTGCTTGAAAATGGCTTTAGACGTGTTTGGTGACCAGATCTGAATAGCCAGGTACTTCCCAACCTTCCTCTTCCCCACGGCCTTCCCCTCCCCACTACCTTCAGCCTCACAACATACCCCAATTGGGAATGCCATAGTCTCACTGGCTCCAGACGGGAGCAGTTGAAATTCTTGTGCGGTATTCACTGTAAAAAAAAAAAAAAACCACTCTAACAGGACTCTCGGAATACAGCCATGTACTGCAGTCTGCAGTGGAAGGAATGAATAATTCATACGTCTGTCACTTTTTGAAAACACTGACCTCAAGATTCGTACCCATCCCTCATACCCTTTTCTTTACTAGAATTTCTTTACTTCCTTTCATAAAAATACCCCCCACAGAAGATCACCAATGATGACACTGACCTTAACGGTAATTATTTTTTCTCAGGGCTCCTATTTTTTTTTGAGCTATGTTGTAAAAAAACCTTTCATTGTTTTACCGGTAGAACTAGCAGGCCTATCTGACGTCCGTGCTCTAAAGATTGCAAAAAAATACTTGAATGACAAAAAATATTCTTAAAAACTTAATACATTTCTTAATTGAAACAATAGTTATAAGTTTGACGACACTACCAGTTACCCGTCGCACCCCTTACGGAAAAAGGAAACTAAAAGTACATCTAATAAATGCAAGTTGCACGCTACAAATACCGATTTAAGTATTGACCCATTTCGTTTAATAGTTGAAATTACAGCCCCCACAAGATTAGGTTAACCTCCCTCGTGCCACGGCCCTACCGGCTGCAGCCTATTTATAGCTCAGTGGCAGCTCGTTAATATGGTAATTGGATGAGTGTAATAATTAGAAACTTTCAACATGCAAGTTAAAGCATCCTTGCACGGTTGACATTCAAAGCGATTAGGCCGATTTGCAAGCTTGTTCAAGTGGAATAAAAGGCAGAAAAGTGTGCTTAGGCTGGAGCCATACAAACCGAAGTGTCTCACCTTATCTAAAAACGTATACTGCCATATTGCACGTTACGTGCTTGGCCACCGCCATAAAATTGATTTAATCCTTAAACTCACGGATTTCTTTTTTCATTTTGATGTACAGGACGTTAAACAGGACGGAAATTTTCCACCCTGTTTAATAAATCATGGAATATTAATATGGTGACATATATTATTTTATTTTATTTAGTTTAGTTATTAGGGAAATAAACAGATATACATTATTTATTAAAATTATTGAAGTAAAACTTGACTTGGAGAGTAAGCTGGCGAATGCATGACGAGAGCGTTATGAAAAGCGAGGCGAACGGTGGTTGAGAGGGAGTACGCTTCGTATATTAATGTAGGGGCGAGAGAGAGGTGCGAGCACACATTTTCTTTATCTCTTTCTCTCATAGCCAGTTTTTTGTTTTTTTTTTTTTACATGAGCTCCACACAGGAGGCCCTGAGGAAAATAATTTCCCTCAGGGCCTATGTCATCTTTGGGGATGCTGTGGGGAGGGTTTTTTTTTTAGGAAAGGAAGGAGAGGAGAGTTCTGGGAAGAAAAAGGGTTTAAGGGATGGGTAGGAATCTGAGGTTCAGTGTGTCCTGGTTATCCGCCTCCAAGACCTAGACAAACCTCACCCCATGAACCCGGTTACGTTACACATTGCAGGACTATTGTCTGTATCAGACTGTAGGAGCAAGAGAGAGCAGTGCGCGCGCACATTTTCTTTCTCTCTTCCTATCATATAGAAAATAGATGGAGAAGAAGTTTTATTTCAGTTGTGTGGTCTAACTAAAGCACACTTGTTTTTTCTTCTTATTACATTTTACATGGTTGCATGAACCAGTGAAGCAAAAATTTCATATTATATACAGAAAAACATAAAGGTATGATTAAAGAAAGTGGAGTTGGTAGAAAAAGTTTTCTTTTAAAAGAAAAACAAATAAAAAAAATACAGATTGAAGTACATAGGAAATACAGGAGAAATAATATTATATAAATTTACGCTAACTCCACTCGGGAGGCCCTGAAGAAAATATGTCCTCTGGACCTGTGCCATCTTTGGGGATGTTAAGGGTATTTCTTAATAAAGGAAGGAGAAGAAATTCTGCGAAAGAAAAAGATGTGAGGGATGGATAGAATCTGGTGGTCAGGATGTTCAGAAGTGACGGATGAATCCAACCCTCCCGCTTCGGTACAAGGCGGGTCGAGAGAGTCCAGCAGGAAAGGTAAAAGGGTTTTCCTCTACCGACGTACCCCGATTCGACCCGCCACACCGTATTTTTCTTCTTCTTCCCTTGAGTGACCTTGTATTATACAAATTTGGAATCGTACAAAGTTGGCCCTTGAGTTAAATAATACTTTCGCCAAAATGGCGCTTTAAAATTGGCATGTTTTTTTTAAGTTACTCAAATAATATTTTTAATAAAATAAAATAAGTATTAAGTATTTATATTTCTGTTGTACATCTAAAAGCTTTCGAGTTTGTCACATAGTGGGCAGTGCTAAGAGCTGTCTCGAAAGTCCGCAAGATGGCGTTTAGTTTAATTCGGAGTTTGTGCACCAGGGGGGCCGAGGGCCGGGGTGCAGTTTGCAGGAGCTCACATAATTCAGATCCATTTCAGCTATCTTCTAGTTAGGTTAACTATTCGCAGTCACAACATTTGTAATACGCAAAGTATTAATAAATCGAGATTATTATAAAGAACTCTATTATTCGAAAGAAGTGATCTCCTCCTAAGACGAGTTGGAGGACCTGATTGTGTGAATACAACAAATTGTGAACACAACAATTTCTTAAAATATTCCATATTGTAATACTTGCACAGAATTTCATTTACCTTTGATATTTACCAAATGTTCTTAATTTTATTTACTATCTTTATTGTTGTTTTACACGCTCGTGGCTGTTTATTACCGACGCAATTCTAATTTCTCATGTTATGGTTTACGTCTTTTGCTATAAGATTTTATGTAAAAGTCAAAAGGCGTTACAAATTACGTAACAAATAAATAAATAAAAGATTTTTTTTTTTGCATAGCATATCTTCTTCTTGAAAGCTTCAATCTTCACAACCTTCATACTATTAAAAAGAAAAGAGGCAGCATTACAAGATTAAATTAATGTTAAGTATTTCCTTACAGGTCTCGGATTGAAAATTGTTTCAACGTAAATCAACCTGTTACATAAAAGTTTCTGTAACAAGGTGTGTGCACCCTCTTATATACACTTTATTTATAGTTTCGGTGTGTGGCACCTCTAGTGCTTGCCCATTGACATTTGGGCATTGGTAATATTGCGAGCCCTGCAATATTTTTGAATGCAACAGTTGCTGATCCTGGACAAATTCAAATCAGGAGATTTGAAAGGAGAGCTCCTCATTCTTTGAGCAGCCACAGGTGACCTCGGCCACCGTCCCTGTGGCGGCTCGACGTAATCAAAGAGTCATATTCGCCATTATTTTATCAACATATGAAGATTGATATATATCCGCGCCCATCAGCGGCATCCATCATTGAGGACCATCAGGACAATGATTAAAATCCTGAATCAGCAGCGGAGTACCGTGGGAGCCCATTATTTCTGCTGGTTTAAAAACACATCCAGCATCTGCGGACGCAGACATGACAAGACCTTCCGACTACACCTGGAGCCAGAGGTGCTCGCATAGATGCGGCCGAAGATCGCCCACCTTGGCCGTCATCAACATAGTCGGCTGGCTGGCAACCGCCCTGGGACGGGACGTCGCTGGGAAACCGCGGGACTGGAGGCCTGATTCGTCGCTCCAGCCTGCCGTTCAGCACATGTCAGCAGCGGAGGGAGCTGACCGCACATCTCCGAAGGCAGCAAGCAGCATCATGGAACGCCTACGTATGGCATCACCCATTCATCAACTTTAAACGGTACTAACGCTCCATAACATTGCCCATTCAGATTTACCTGCCAGATTTACCATTCAGATTTTGCCCATTTAATCAAGCCCTGATTTTTAATTGTAATTGTTAATAAAGCAATAATCTCTTTTATTAAATGACCTATCCTCATACAAAGTATTTTATAGCCGCCTGCTTAAGGTCCACGCCTGAGATACACATTCTCCAGAAATAATCTCACTTGTCTCTTGCTCTCCATCTTACATTGGAAGCTTATATATATTCCATAACAAACCTTCATTGACCTTTAGTTAAGTATTAGACCTTGCAAAAAAAACACCAGCGAAATTAAGTATTTTTTGGTTTAATAAAAAAAATACGAAGCCCATGCATACATTATGTAATATTTGGAATCGGGCCACTAACAATAACACTCCTTATGTAAATGGAGATAAAATGAAATTGAAATTCCCGATTAACATCAGCCGCACATTTAAATTTAAGCAAAAAAGGACATCGCCAAAAAATCGCTCAGGAAAAAAATATTAAAATATTTTCTGATCATTTTCTACAGAATTTGATTAGTCACATAAAAAGGAGTTCATGAATAAAAGATATTACACTTTAAATAAGTTTAAAAAGTTTTTTTATTTTTTAGAAAATTTATTAAAATTAAATTTGGTAATCTTATTATCGAGAACTCCATTTTAATTTTTAGAAATTTAATTAAAATTAAATTTGTTTTTTTTTTTACATGAGCTCCACACAGGAGGCCCTGAGGAAAATAATTTCCCTCTGGGCCTATGTCATCTTTGGGGATGCTGCGTGGAGGATTTTTTTAAGGAAAGGAAGGAGAGGAGAGTTCTGGGAAGGAAAAGGGTTTTAGGTGTGGGTAGGAATTTAGGGTTCAGTGAGTCCTGGTCATCCGCCTCCAAGACCTAGACAAACCTCACCCCATCATCCCGGGCACCCCTGCTAAATCACTAAACGTAGCGAACCACTTGGGGTGACTTATGGCAGAGGTGTTGGTTATCCAATAAAGGTTCCCGGGGCGGCGGTACCCATTCCCGCCTCCCAAATTGCCGAGTAAAATGTTATTCTCGAGTTCTGCAAGTATTTTAGTTACAGCTATTGAAAATGACCTTACAAGTCGAAATAGCTGCAAGTAAAATACTTTCTAAAATACTTGCAGAACTCGATAATAACATTATCAAATTTAATTTTAATTAAATTTCTAAAAATTGAAATGGAGTTCTACGAATTAAACACAAAAACAATTTATAGTTTAAACAGACCTGATACTTTATTTTAACTTTACAAACTTTAAATGCTCGATTATTTCAAAAGCCAAGTTAGGGTCTACTCGCAGTATTTAATTAAAGCATCCATAATATGTGCAAGCGATTTTATATTTTTATCCATAAACACACGATTTTGCATTAGTTTGCAGTGTATTGCTAACGTAAGAATTCAATATGTTATAATTAATAGAGAAAAAAAATTAAAGTGGATGTACCAGGATTTTTTGCTCTAGGATAGATGTGTAGGTGTTGTATTTCTGTGATGAAATATAGTTATAATAATTAATGATTAGTAACCTAAATACATTTTATTTTCATTAATACATTTCAAGGACACCCAAATTTTGATTTTGAATAGTCTGGTCTGTAAGTTTAACGCTGTTTGATTCGGATACGCTGATACGAGTATATCACAAACTAATTCCAGTCTTACGTTCAAAATAATTACAGTATTTGATTTGTGGAATGTGGCTTTCAAACACCGAGTCCCCGACGAATTATTCTTGGATTATCTAGGCTGTTTGGCTAGGTAGAAGTAGGTTGTAGTGGGAGGTTGTATGTAGTACGTATAAGCGACGCCTTTAAACTACCGGATTCTCAACGTCGCGAGGCGGCGTCGACGTCGAGACGCTTATGGCTTGTACATGTTTTATAGATGGCAGTAAATACCTACGAGCAATAATAAATTATTAATGGATGGTTTCGCTATTGAACAACAGATGGCAATGCGTGCATAAATTGTGAAAGAAAATTTAATTTGATTACAACTATTGCTCAATACATAAAAATATTTTTTTATAAATTACAAAACATATTTTCTTTTATAAATAAAAGCAAATAATATAAAATGACTTCTTTAACACCAGAAGAGAGGCTTAAAAATGCAAAAGTTCTTGTGAAAAATTTTAACAAAACGTTGACTTCGAATATCTTGTCAAAGGATCAAAAGACCTCCCTAACGGAAGCAATGTGCGAAATGATGAGTCACATTGAGGCCATGGTGCAAGAATGCAAGGCACCAATAAACAATGAGAATGAGGGACTCAACAGATTGTTTCAATCCTTATCTAATATAGATAAGAACATTGAAAATCTCAAATCAAGTATTGTTTCTAAATCGTATGCTGAAGCAACGAAAAATGTTAAAATTATTGAAGAACCAACAAAATGTAAAAAACATGAACCTATCATCATCATAAAGCCAAAAGATAAGGATCAAAAAAATACAGTTACAAAAGATGAAATAAAACAAAATATAGATCCTGTAAATTTTGGTGTGACCGGAATTAGAAATTTCAAACAAGGGGCAGTAATAGTAGAATGCAAAAATGTAGCCTCAACGAAAAAAATGGAAGAACAAATTATTTCTAAGATGGGAAAAAAATATGATGTTAATACCCCAAAACCTAAGTATCCAAAACTAAAAATTATTGGTTTATCTGATAAATATACTCCAGATGAAATTGTTTCAAAAATTAAGATGCAAAATGATTACCTTGAAACAGTTGAATCTAAAATTGAGGTAAAATTTATAAAAGAAGTGAAAACCAAACGAGGCGATGTTAATTACACCATTTTCACGGAAGTTGATGGAATAACGTACGAGAAAATGCTACACGAAGGTAAAGTTAATATAGGATGGGATAGATGTAGAGTTTTCGACAACATCTCTCTTTTAAAATGTTACAAGTGCAATGGCTATATGCACAAAGCACAAGACTGCAGAAGTGAAAAAGCATGCACTCGATGTTCCGAAGCACATGACAATGAAAACTGTAAAAATGATGTTCAGTGCATTAACTGCAAAAAAATTAATGAAAAACTAAAATTAAAATTGCCAACTGACCATTTTGCTTGGAGTGATGAATGTTCAGTACATTTGAGAAAAATTGAAGCAGAAAAAAAGAAAATCGATTTTTTATGCCATTAATAAGCTCCACCAATAAACATTCACACTCCCCTACTTTCTCACACAACGTCATCAAATCAGTAAAGCAGAGGTCAAAACAGAAAAACAGAAGTAATAGGATAAAACTAAACAAAATGAAAATATACTACCAGAATGTCAGAGGCCTTAAAACAAAATTGAATTTTCTTCAGTCTACAATACCAATGTTAGAGCATGACTTTGTACTACTCTCTGAAACGTGGTTAGAGCCAAATATTCATTCTAGTGAATTAGGCTTCATAAATCATAATGTACACAGATTAGATAGAAATACATTGACAAGTGCTAAAAGCAGAGGTGGTGGTGTTTTAATCGCTATCAGCAAGAAATATAAAGCAAACTTAATTACAACTAAACACAAACAACTTGAGCAAATCTTCCTTCAAGTGAATGTTGCCAGGAATAAAAAGATTATTGTGGGCTGTATTTATATCCCACCAAATTCAAGCAATGAAGTATACAGGTGTCATAGTGAGGAAGTGGAAACTATTTTAAAAAGGAATCCTAGTGCAACATTTTTGCTTGCTGGTGATTATAACCTTCCAAAAGTGAACTGGGTGAACAGTGACAATAATATCTGTGTTAGTGAGTCGGAACGCATTATTCTAGACATGGCGTTATTCTTAGGTCTGAATCAGGCAAATACTATACCAAATGAAAATAATCGTACTCTAGACTTATGTTTTTCTAATTTAGAGTCACTAGTAATTGAAGAATGTAGTGAGCCGCTGGTGCCAATTGACACTTATCATCCTCCACTGGAAGTTATTATTTCTAATGTACATGTTAATACTTGTAAACTGTCTTTCAGTTACAAAAATTTTTTCAGAACTGATTATGAGCAAATTTGTAATTATCTTGTCTCTTTTGATTGGTCATCTGTGCAATATGATGATATCAACACAGCTACCAATAAATTTTATTCTGTTTTGGAAAATGCTATTAGCATGTATATACCAACCATGAAATGTAAGCCAAATACCTATCCAAAATGGTACTCCAAAGAACTTATAAATCTACTTGTCACCAAAAAACTTAAACATAAAGAATATAAATTATTTCAAAAATATTCTGATTACATTGAATTTAAAGATTTAAGAACTTCGTGTAAAAAAATGTCTATGACCTGCTACCGTAACTATATAAATGAAATTCAAAATTCCATAATAAATAATGTTAGTTATTTTTGGAAATACTCGAAATCTCTTAAAGAAGATGATTCTGATTTCCCGAGCATTATGCACCTAAATGGCAGCCACAGCAATAATACTAATGGTATTGTTAACTTATTTGCAAAATTTTTTAAAAGTGTTTATACAACAGACTCAAATAATGCTCCTAATCCAACAACAACTCTAGATGAAACTCTTGATATTTCACAGTGTACCATAAGTATCTCTGATGTAATTACTAAAGTGAAATCCTTAGATATCCACAAATCTGCTGGGCCAGATAATATCCCAACAATATTTATCAAAGAATGTATCAATGTAATTGCTCTTCCATTAACCAAACTTTTTAACCTATCTTTATCCAGTGGAATTTTTCCCGATAGGTGGAAAATTAGTTATTTAACTCCAATTTTCAAAAAAGGTGATAAAAGTGATGTTTGTAATTACAGACCAATATGCATTCAATCCACCATACCGAAACTCTTTGAAAGTCTGATACTTGACAAACTTTTATCACAAATAAAACCTATAATATCACCTCACCAGTTTGGATTTATGCCAGGTAGAAGTACTTTGTCCAACTTAATTATTTATGAAAATTTTATAACCAATGCTTTCAAAGAAAAAAAACAAGTAGACTCTATTTATACTGATTTTAGTAAAGCCTTTGACACAGTTTCTCATAAAATTCTCATTTGGAAATTAGAAAAACTTGGTATACGTGGCAATATATTAGCCTGGTTTGAAAGCTATCTTACTGGAAGACAACAAATTGTTAGAATAAAATCCTCTCTGTCGGAAATAATTTATGCAACAAGTGGAGTTCCACAGGGTTCACACCTTGGTCCAATCTTATTTATCTTGTTTATAAATGATCTTACAAAAATATTTTATGATGTAATCATTTTACTTTTTGCTGATGACCTCAAAATTTTTAGAATTATTCAAAATATTCACCATTGCAACATTCTTCAAGATAATATCAATAAATTATTAATTTGGTGTAATGAAAATAGACTTTACCTAAATATCTCAAAATGTCAAATAGTTAGATTTTTTCGAATAAAAAATCCAGTGATTTACAATTACAGCATTGATAACAATGCCCTTCAGACATTAACACAAATTAAAGACTTAGGCATCACTTTTCAATCAAATCTTTCATTTGTTAACCACATAACAGAAATCTCTAATAAGGGCTTAAAAATGTTGGGATTTATAACTAGGCTTACTAGAAATTTTAACAATATAAAGTGTATTAAACTGTTATATTTTGCCTATGTTAGAAGTCAACTTGAGTACAATTCTCCCGTCTGGAATCCACATTATAGTATACATGTTCAAGCTATTGAAAGAATTCAAAACAAATTCTTACGTTTTCTAAATTTTAAAATGGGTATTCCAGCTAATATGTTGAACTACAACACTATTTTAAATGATTTGAATATGCTCAAACTGTCCGACAGAAGAATTTTCTCTGACTTGGTATTTCTATATAAAATTCTAAATGATTTAGTTGATAGTCCGGTATTGCTAGAATTGATAAGCTTCCGGATTCCACAACGTAATACTAGAAGTCAAGATTTATTTCAGTGTAGAAATTCTGGAACTAACTACCATATGTATTCTTCTTTGCCCAGAATACTAATGGAGGGAAACAATTATACCAAGTCAGTGGACATCTTCAATTTATGTTTAAACAAATATAAAATATTGTTACTGAAACAGTTCAGTTATGTACATTGAATGCTTTGTATTTTCTTATTATTCATATGTAATGTAAAAGCCCCGAAAATGGGCGTTAATAAATAAATAAATAAATAAATAAATGAAGTGTTCTGGCGGGGTTTCTTTTAAGATTAAGATATAAAATAAAATTATCCTTTTTTTTAGATTATGTTATATTTATTATCTGAAGGCACAATAATTATTCGTCAATTTAATTATATCGAAATATAAGTAGGAAAAAAAAGTGACATTGGTTGCAAAAAAATTGTAACTAAAAATTAATAAATTGATTTTAATACCCAGTCGTTGGAAAAAAAATGTTACAGCATGAAATTTATTATATTCATTCTACCAACTATCTATATATTTGGAATAAATGGTTACCATTATTTGTTTTTGTGTTTAATTCATAGAACACTATTTAATTAAAAAAAATATACATATTTAATTTAATAATGTTATTGTGCGCAAGTAATTGAGTTTATATTTTTGTGACTGCTGTTTTGTGCTGTTAGTGGCAGCTGTTAAGGCCGGAAAAACGGATACCAAAGTACCCCACACGATAGTGCCTACTGACTCAATTGTTTTCTTTTAGCAAATTGGTTAAACCGGTAATAAATCAATTTAAACACTTTAAAAAAAATTGAAATTTAGAATCGTATAAATAAGTCGTCTCAAAATGGTGAAACCACAGTTTGAAAATTTCCTTATAAGTCCAAACAGCTGTCATAAAAATAAAAAAACTATGATACTTGTAAAACTTAATAATAACATTATTAAATTTAAAAACAAAATAACCACGTCATTCAACGAGCGGTGGTAATTGGTAAAAAAAATAATGTTTTATTATTTTTCATCAAAATAATAGAAAAATTCATTAAGCATCAAAAGGCTTACAAAAATCAGCACCAAAAAAAATTATTTTAATCAATTGCCCTATGGAAGGTGTTGTCCAAGTATGGAGTGAATACACATCTCATACAGGCAATTGCGTCTCCGTACGAGGTAAGCGTTGCATGTGTTAGGGTGAACGGTGATTTTACGGGGTGGTTTGACATCAGAAAGGTGTTAAGCAAGGCTGCGTAGTGTCACCATGGTTATTCAATTTATACATGGATAATTTGTATGTAAGAATTGAAAGATGTGGGATTGGGCGCGAATTGAGTAGTCTGAAAGTATGTTGCCTGTTGTATGCTGATGATGCGGTGCTGATTTCTAACAATATGGAAAATCTACTGTCTCTAGTGTCCACGATGAAAGAAGTATGTATGAAGAATGAGTTAATGATGAATGTAAGTAAGTCTAAAGTCATTAGACATTGAAAGATTACGAAAACAGTGTGCGATATAGTTGTGAATGATGAATACTTGGAGCAGGTGGATGAGTTTGTGTATCTGGCTAGTATGTTTACGAGAGATGGGAAGGCTGATAGAGATATTGAAAGAAGGGTTAATGCCGGTAACTCCATTAATGGAGGAATGAATGCCATTGGCGCTAATACAAAAACTGTCAAAAGAAGTGAAGCTAGCAGTCTACAATGGAGACCTATTACCTACCCTGATTTATGGCAGTGAGGCATGGAACTGGCAGAGGAAGGATGAAAGTAAACTGAATGCTGAAGAAATGAGATCCCCGAGGTGTATATGTGGTAAAACCATGTCTGATCGTGTATGAGAAGTAAGGCTGACGTAAACATAATGAATAAGATTAAGGAAGGGACCCTCAGATGATTTGTGCATGTAGAGCGAATGAACGAAGAAAGTAGTGTAAAAATAATATAAGACAAAAATGTGAATGGTAGAAGAAGTAGGGGACGCCCGAGGAAGACATGGCACGATCAAGTGAATCAGATATTTGAGACGGGCAATTTCAAAGGTACAATAGTATATAGAAGAGTATGTATGAAACGATGTATGAATGTGAGTGAGGCAAAGAGTGTGTGCCAAGACCGAGTTGTTTGGCGGACCATCCTCTCTGCCTACCCCTGCTGGGAAACGGCGTGATGGTTAGTTAGTTAGTTGGTTAACACCCGTAAGAGAATACATAGATCGTTTTTACAACTATTGGGTAAAACTATTGAAACGTGGAACAAGGTATCGGCTAGTTCCTCCTTCATTCAATCTCTTTCCTATAACTATTTTATCAACTCATCTTATAATACCATTTAACCAGATAGAAACAAGTCAGATCTCCTTAAAGAAAATACATTTTGGATATCCATGTTGACCCACGTGTGTACTTCGTTCATACAATTTTTGTAAGGGAATAAATTAAACAATTCAACACACAACAACTTTTCTCAAACTAAAAATATATGCGTAATAAACTACCGGTTTATCATACATATATTATATGTAAATATAAAACCGGTTTCAGTTCATCCTGAACTTTCCTCAGGCGTGAATAAAAATATATTGAACATAATACAGATATGCATTCATTATAAATATGGTATATATACGGCATTTAAAAGAAAATTAGAAGAAGGAGACAGAACATCAACTTAGATCAAAACTTCTAAAAATTGACCAAAACTTAAAATGGACTGAACACATTACGTATTTAAATAATAAAATTAAAAAACTAAGTTATTTTTTCAAAACTATCAGGAATGTCCTCATTAAAAAAGACTTAATCAAGATTTACATGGCTCTCTGCCAAACACTGTTAGAATACGGTATTATCGGATGGGGCGGTGCAAATAAAAACATACTAAATCCACTAATTAAAACTCAAAAAGCTATAATGAAAATTATACTGAAAGTTCCTGTAAGAACTAGCACTGACGAAATCTTCAACAATCTTAACATCATGTCAATTAAACAACTATATTCTAAAACTATACTCATTTACATTCATAAGTACAAAACCCAAGAAATAACAACTAATACGTACATTAGAAACACTAGATCTCATGGTCAAAAACTTATCCAACAAGTAACTACTAACACAACATTTGGGCAAAAAAGCTTCTTATATTATGGCATTAAACTTTACAATAAAATACCACTCTCACTCAAAAACCTCAACATTATAACATTTAAATTTCAAATAAAAAGCTGGATACTAAATATAGGGAGATCAGAAATGGAAAATATACTGATATCAAATACAGACTAAAACCAAATCTAGTAATCTGAATTATTAAAAAAAAACACTATCTTATTTACTTTATAATTATTAAAAAAAAATACTACATGATATATGTTATGTCTAATTCATATCAATTTCTTATAATTAAATTATAATATGTAAATGAAATCCTCAGCACGGGAGATCCCAGTGAGGATATCATTATCTCTACTGTTACTAAGAAATGAAGACAATAAATCATTATTATTATTATTATTATTATATTAGATGGGGGCAAGGAGAGAGGTGCCTAAGAGGGAGGGGTGAACATGAGCGGGGGTAATAGAAATATTTAAAAAATGGGGGTGTTAGGCAAATCTAATTGTTTACTAAGTAAATTGGTTTTATTTATTTTTAATGACTTTTTTTATTTCATGGGCTTCAAGATTATGAAGACGTGGACCTATCCCATTGCTATACAATACATCTATCCCAGAAGATTTATTAAATAAGTGATTTTTATCTATTATGTGGGTGGCGAATTCTGAAAAACCTACACAGTTTAGACATCTCAAGTGTTCGACCACCCTTGTTTGAATGTTTCTAGCCATTTTACCTATGTAAAAGGCTGGACAATCATTACATTTAAGTATATAGATGCCAGAATGGCTTAAGTTATTTTCTATATCTTTATCTTTATCACAATTTGGGAGGCGGGAATGGGTACCGCCGCCCCGGGAACCTTTATTGGATAACCATTACCTCTGCCATAGGTCACCCCAAGTGGTTACGTGGCTACGTTTGGTGATTTAGCAGGGGTGCTCGGGTTCACACACTGAACCCCAGATTCCTACCCACCCCTTAATCCCTTTTTCTTCCCAGAACTCTCCTCTCCTTCCTTTCCGTAAAAAAAAACCCTTCACACAGCATCCCCAAAGACGGCATAGGCCCTGAGGGAAATTATTTTCCTCAGGGCCTCCCGTTTGGAGCTCATGTAAAAAAAAAGAATTATTATAAGTAGGGAATTTAGAAACACATGAAGATAAAAAATTATTTATGAATAAAATTCTACGCCAACCGTGGTTTTTACTATCTCTGAAGTTATGTGTTTTATTATAAAGGAATTTATTAGTTGATAATATGAGATTAAGTTTTTTGTAAGGATTGTATCGATTAAGCTATGGGGGCATCTGGGCTTTACTGAAGAACTCTCGATTGCTATAAATAACTTATACCCCCATAGCTTAATGTGAAGATTTAAAAATATATGCGTTGAATCTCCCTATGAGAACAGAGGTTTATTCTTCTTGGGAGAGAGCGGCAACTAAGTTGGTATAATTTCATACTTTGTCTACCAATTGGCAATAAACCGTAGATGGCGCTCCGCTAAATGAGTATTAGGTACCATTACATTAAATTCACCATTGTTGGAATTCCGTGTCCGTTCGCGACTACAATTGGTGTGGAATTCAATAGACGAAAGAAAAAGGTTTTGAATGCGGATTGGTTGTAAATTGTGAGGGTATTTCTGATGCTTGACTGAAGCGAGAAATTAAAACGAGGTTTGCTGAAAATATATCACTTTCTCACCTTCCTCTTTATGATCCTCTTTCCCTCCCCGTGCCCTTCAGCTTCACAACTCACAACATACCTTAATTCGGGGCTGGCATAGTCTCACTGGCTCCGAACAGCAGAGAGCAGTAGGGACTTAAAAATATGTATTTGATAAAATGATAGGAGGTTAAAAAATATATTTTTGAGAAATTACTAGAAATCGGTGATTATGAGTATACATGATAAATTATGAGATATTAAGATTCTAAGATGTTAAGATATAAATGTTTGAGATATAAGGAAAGATTATATAATACGACATTTTATGAATATCGATCTTTTTATGGATTTTGTAGATATTTGTGGAACGTTATAGATTTTTAAGATATTTTTAGATATTTATGAATACTTTTTGACATGGATATTTAAAAGAAAAACTTCAAGAGTTTTTGTGAAATTAAAAGAAATTATAAGAGACTGTTAAAAATAATGATAAATTAAGAAAATTTTTAGTAACTTTGAGAAATTATTCTAAATTATGAGTGATTGACATAAATTTTGTCAATTTTTTTAAAATGTGAATTTTTGATTATGGTTTATTATGTCTATGAAATTGATTTATTTAATTTATTTCTATAAATTACGGTTTTTACCTAATTATTAACATTTTTACAAGAAATATTTTGAAAACATTTTTACGTATTAATATTACATTTCATTATGTTGGGTGTAAAGTAGGTTTGAAAAGGTGAAACTGTTGGTTGGTAATATTATATTTTTCGTGAACACCTCACTAGGAGAACCTGTGCTGAGGTGTTTACGTGTTTATGATTAAGAGACAAGGACCAGTATTTATGTGTTGTAGTAGAAAGTTATTTTTTTTCTTTTTACTTTACATTTTTATGTAATTGTATATTGATCATTTAGAAGAAAAAAAATATATAGGGTATATATATCTACATATGAATAGTTGGTAAATTCGTGAAAGACATGATTTTTTTCATATTTTTAATGAAAATTTAAGGGCCTAAATATAACTAAATAATTTTATGAATATTATTGGAGGAGGCTAACGCGGGTTTTTAATGCAAGCTCCGCAGACGGTTTTCTTTCGGCAAGATAAATTCTGAGATTAAAGAAACCGGTTCCTAAAAAAACATTTTGTCGCCTTTTTACAATAATATTCGAAAAGGAATCAGTTCACAATTTAACCGATTCAACATATAAATAATATCGATCCTTGGAAACCGCGACAGAAATATCGATTATATCTACGTTGTATTAGTTTAGAATTAGATATCTACTGTCGAGGTTCTGTCATTGTCTAAATTCTACCAAATAAACCCTAAAACATTATAATTACATAGTATAAAATCTTTTAAACTACGCAACGGATTTTCATACGGTTTTCACCAATTGATAAAGTGATTGAAGAGGAATGTTTATATGTATAATACATGTAAATTATATTTGAGAAAAGCCGAGAAATTCAAAGAAAACATATTTTTGTGCGATTTAAAACGGCTGGCGGGCCGTACTATAGTCACTTTTGAAATTCGTTCTACGGAAGAAAGTGGAAAATAGATGTCCCAGAGTAAGTAGGTATTTGATTTTCTCTTTTCAAATATCCAGTGTTGCATTGCAAGCATTGTATAATTAGTGGCGAGTTAATTAGTTTATATGTATAATACTTATTTTTATTTTAAATACATTATTACATGCTTATTATAGTAGAGAAAAGCCGAGAAATTCAAATATTCAATTCAGGCAGCGGGCAGCTGGCAAGCGGGTGGTGTGGATTTTATAAAGATTGGGTAATGGCGTTGTGTTTTGTTAGCCAGAGCAGCGTGTGGCCGGGTCTGCTAGTAATTTGTAAATTGACATATTAAATGGTCATGAAAAGTTTAGTACGAATTTTTTAAACTGTCAGTATTATTTTCTAAACTTAAATCTGCGATGTATATGAAACTGTTAAGTTTGTCAACATAATACAAAAGAGAGAATTTCTCAAGTTTCACGTTGGCAGCACACCGTTTGAAATTTTTTTTCTGTTTCAGAAAATCGATTTTCCGCATAATATTCACGATATCTGATTAACCTTCAAACCAAAAATACCACCCCACCATCTTTGAAGAGACAATACGACCATGATAAAACCCTTCGTAGTTTCTCAGTCTCGTTATCATAGATGATTAATCTCCTTATCCCTGTCTGATGATGAACTATTTCCCTCCAGTAAGGCCCACATCTCCGTGACAGAAGACATGATATGGGTAGGATTCTGGATGTTCCCTGACGTGGTATTAGCATTTCCATAGCGGGATATCACACTCAAGACATTTTAGAAATTTTATACTGGCTGGTATGTTTTAAATTTTAAGATGTTTTAAAAGTTGTAAATAAAATGTGGAATCTTTTATTATTAAACGTGGTGGGTTTTTTAACGTCTCTCTGGAGCTCGTGGGGACTATGACAACCCCAATGGGGTATTTCATAAACTGTTAAGGCTCTGCAACCGGGCCCGAAAAGAAGAAGATGGAGAGATACGAAATTACGAGTTAGAGGAGAGCGCTAACATTTACAGCGACAAAATCGCGAAAATTGCGAAAATTCTTAATAAAACACAACTCGTTTAAAATAGAGCAAAAATTTCGCGGGCTTTATCTTAAACAGCATTTAAAGAAACACTGTGAATTTTTTCATACTTATAACTTGTAAAATAACTGAAACAAACGTGTTAATAATAATTTTTGGAGCATACTTTGCGATTTTTTCAATAGAGGGAATTTTATATAATTTGCGTTTCGGCGCGGGCAAAGTCTATCAAAGATATTATTTTCAAGAATGACATATATTTTTTTAAGAGCTTTAAAACTTACCGTGTTTAAGGGAAATATGTAATAAATCGGTACAAATCCGGGTTGCGGGCCCTTAACACCGCGCCGTTAAAAATGCGTGGAAAATGAAGAATTTATTTTTCTAATTCTCATCGTCGTACGTAAATAATAAAAAGAAAATTTTCATTCACATATTTTTAGTTGATTTCTGTTGAGTTTGTTTTTTAGCTGTTTAAGTTTAAATTAGGCAAGCAGATTTCCAATCTGCGGTTGTTTTTTTTTTCTATCAAATCAGATTTTTTCTCTGCAGCTTGTCAATGTGATTACTCCATAGAATCTAGGCAAGCACGATTTTTTTACATGAGCTCCACATCAGGCCCTCCAGAAAGAAAAAAATCTATCAGGTCAATGTCATCTTTGCAGATGCTGTGTAGAGGATCTTTTTAGAGATAGGAAGGAGAGGATGTTCTGCAAAAAAAGGTATAAGGGATGGGTTGGAATCTTGGGGAGGATGTGTCTGGGAGTGACGGAGTTCATCCCTTCCACCGTGGAGCAAGGCGATGGGCCGAGAGGTTGGAGAGTGGAAAAGGTCTCCCTTTCGACAAACATCGTTTTGGCGGCAAATAAATGTGGCACAATTTAAATCGTTGGGGAAAATGTATTCGTCAATATAAAAAAAAATCCAAAAACAATACAAAGCAGTGAAAATACTTAACTGTGAGTTTACCATGGCATCCACAAATTGGGGTATGTTGTGAAGCTGAAGCGAGTGAAGTGGAGTGAATAGATGAAGGGATAAGGTATAAGAATTTTGAAACGAACCTAGCTATTCAGATTAGTCCTGGGTCGGTCGTGAAAAACCCGCTCATTGAAACCCGCTCACGGACCACCAAAGAGCGAGCGGGTCATTTTTTCATCAGCACCCGGGTCTCGCGACCCACTTCTCGCAACCGCTCTACTACTACAACCTGGGTTTCGGATGTGGCGGGGCGAGCAACGACAGATAGATGTATGAGAGAGCGAACGGGTTGTCAACACCCGGGTTTCGCCACCCGCTCTCTCGATTCAGGTAGTAGAAAGCAGCTGGGTGAAACGTAATCGACTTTCATATTTTGTGTCGCGAAAAGAGCGGGTCTTCGCGACCCGATCGTGACGCCAGTGTATTGTGAGCGACCCGAGTCGTGTAAAAGGATCGATCGACCCAGGACTAATTCAGATCTGGTCGTCTAAGAAGCCATGAGGCCATTTCAAGTAATGTTTCGATTGTGGATGGTAGTCATTCACAAAGGAAACTCTAAGAGTACCTAATGATCTTGAGCATCTCTGCTAAATCACCTATTACTGAGAGAAAAGCAAATTGTCTGGTTTTGAACCTGGAACGTTCAATGATTCGGATAATTGTTCCATCAATTGAGCAAATCCGCCAATCGGTCTTCTCGCCAAATTAATGAATAAATCGACGCGCCTTGTGCAAAGTAGGTACTCTATTTGCAAAGCCGTTACTTCACGTCAACGAACTTTGCGGGAAGTTAGTAGTTATTTTCTCACAAATTTCCAGAAAAATGATCTCCGTCCCGAAATTAACTATTTTATTTAATTAATAAAACAAAAAATACAAGTGTGCAGTTCACACCCAGTCATCGTGAAACCTTCAGAAAACTAAACTAGACAAGAGTGGGAGGCTACGAAGCACCGCAAAAAGAGGAGACCGATTATTCTATTTCATTCTCTTAGGCTAAATCCTATAGACATATGTGTTTTGTCTCTTTTTAGTGTCGCTTTTTCGTTTCATCGAGTTTCAAATAACAACGGTGCTAAAGAAGTTTTCACTTAAAAAATATTAAAATATGTATTTTCAAATATCATGGTACGAAATTTTGAAGCGAAGCTGACTTCGCACCGTTGTGATTTGAAACTAAATAAAACGGAAATGACTCTAAAAAGAGACAAACACATACATCTATTGGATTTAGCCTGCGAGAGAATGAGAAAATTTAAACCGTATCTACATGGAATGTCAACACCTGTTGAAAATAAAAATAAACTTTTGGTGAGTGATGACGTCACACGATACATACGGTGATTTTCGGGGAATCTTGAAAAATTAAAACTTTGACAATTATTTTAACCATTAAAACTAACTAAAATAAAATTAAATGTGCAGTTGTTTAAGTTAGACGGTCATTATTCATTAAAAAAAGAAATTGTACTGGAGTTCCTTATTGTTTACAATTTAAAAATTAATCTCACTAGTACAGTTTAAATTAAAGTTAGTAATTTTATAAAGTAATAAAAATAACACAAAAAAATATAGGTATTGAAATAACAACATTGTTACCTTAATATGTCTTTCAGTTAATGCGTGTAAGGGTGACCACGGCATGTCAATTAACATAGGACCTTTCTTCTCCTAGGTCTCAGATCATGAACGTATTTCTGCTCAAGAAAGAAATTCGATATTTGAAAACGCCAGTAGTTTAAGAACAAAGAAAAAGTTAAGCTAAATTCGGGCATACGGAAACGCCCACTAGACACTTATATCGGTAAATCCCGCAAATCTGTAGGATCAAATATTGTTCTAATCCTGTGGGATTGCGGGATGCGGGATTGCGGAATTGCAAACCCCAAATATCAAGTACTAATTACTGTTTTAACTACCCTTATCGATTACAAATTTCAAGTAAAGACGTGAAAGTATACATTATCTAATGAAAAAATACGATCGCAACCTAATGCCCAATACTCATGCGGGAGGATTTATTTTGGGTTTACTGTTATACTTGCGAAATCTGCTCAATGTTGAAATATTTTTCTTTTCTCAGAATAAACATTTTCTAGTGAGACAGGTAATATACGATAATGTTTTTTTTAAAATTTTATTTTTATTTTTAAATGAATACCTCACAAAGTCCCTCCCAACTGCTCCCGTCTGGAGACGGCGAGACTATGGCATCCCTGATTGCGGTATGTTGTGAGGCTGAAGGTAGTGGGGTGGGGAAGGAGATGGGATAGAGGAAGGTGGGGAAGTATCTGGCTTTTCAGATCTGGTCATTAACGCCATTTTAAGCAACGTTTCAATTCTAAATGGTGGTCTTACACCAGGGCTATATTAAGAGTATCTTCCACTCTGGAATGTGCCTCAAATATACTACTTATATCTACATTATTTTATATGAATTAATTGTGAACTAACACAAACTTTTCAAATAAAATTTATTTTTCCACGCCGGGATTTATCCGGCAACCTTCGGATTGCGAGTCAAGATCCTTACCCCTAGTTCACGCCGGCCGTCAAGAATGTAATGCAAGGAAAGATTTTAATTATAAACCCTTTTCCCAAATTAGTAATTTAAAATTGCACGAATTTTGATATAATATTCCTCAAAAACGAGTTTTTTTGTCTAATTTTGCTATCCACTTGATGACGTAGTGCTGCATTTGTCACAAAACATCACAATCCGTGGGAGTCACGTTGTGCTATATCTGTCACAAAATGACACGTAATTTTACTTTTTTTTATAAAGAAAGACAAACATTCCCGGGTAACGAATAACCCAACAATGTTTGAAAATCTCCAACTACCACCACAGAAAGCCGAAAATGTTGCTTGTGTTGTGATGGAGGACTTAGCCAGCCGAGAAATCGAACACGCGACGCTCGGGTGGGACCCAAGCGCTATGCCCACTCAACCACTGCCCGGTCAAAATGTCAAAACACTTCTTTTATCTTCTTTCGTAATATTTTCAGATATATGAAATAAACAGTTTTAAAAAGAGAGAACAAATTTCAGCCTTATAAAATAACCTCTTTTACAAATTATAATTTATAAGAGCACGATTTATGATCAAATATTACTCAAAAACGAGAAAATCAATTAAAGAGTTTATAATTTGTATCTACTTTTGTTTTTTTGTATCAATTTTTGCTCATCACTTGAATCACGTAGTGCTGCATTTATTACGAAACATCACAATCCGATGGAGTCACGTTATTCTATATCTGTCACAAAATGACACGTCTTCTTAAAACACGTTTTATCTTCTTTCCTAATATTGTCAGATATATTAAATAAATAGTTTTAAAAAGAGCGCACACTAAACATTTTCTTTGTATTTGATAGTTCACCATGTATAAATGAATCAGTAAAAAAAACATATTTTAAAAAAAAATATTCTCTTTTCTGACAGATTACGTTAACACCGTGATATTTATCATATTGTCTGTGGTCAAGGACGTATCATAAATATACACATCAACCATCGTTAAAAGTGACATTGAGTTTATTTGCGATTAAAATGTAATAATAATTTACTTTAAAGAATGAAATATGTGAGAAACAAGTCTGAATTTTTCTCTCACAAACTCTGACAAAAATAGGTGAGCGTATTTTTGTCTAGAAACGTAAAAAATGTATGAAATAGAAAGTTTTTCTAAAATATTCCTTTCAAGATTCCAGACAGTCTACGAAAACCGTAGCATTTAAATTCGGCATTTCTGAAAACCATCAAAAGATCGGTGTAGGAATATCTGATATTCCACGCAATTGAGAACTTATTACATATAAGATTGACATTTTTGGAGTCAGAAATTCTTTTCCCTTGGGACACTATTTGAATAAAATCTAAATCCAACCGAGTGAGGAAATCAGAGGTTCTTTTACATCTTCTTTCTAGGGGTCCAAAACAAACCACGTCCACTCGAACATGCAAATACCCGAACCTTATTGAAAACCATTTCATCTGAGCATATAAATTTGTTTAAGGGTCGAAAACCGTAAAATAAGTGAAGGGTACGCAATTTTCTCAATAAATGGGAAGGAATTGTAATAATAATATTATTTGCATTGTTTTTATATCACCATTTTTATGAAATATTATCAGGTTAGGAAAGAGCTTAAAACCCGTAGGTTCAAGCTACTTATAATAAAATGTATCTATACAGGGTGTGAAGGGACGCACTTAACCTTTAGCTGCTGACTTAGGGCCACTCAGGCCCAGCAATAATAATAATATCGAAATACTCCGTACCCCCGCGCGTGAAGCATACGCCGCGGCCGCTTCCAGTAGCTTCGAATTTAGTGACGCCAGAGCCTTAAGTTTAAAATTTTGAAAGTTAAATATCTGTAAGTAAATTCTTTAAAATTTTTTTGCGGGTATCTTTGACCCATCGTCAAACTTATGTGACTTTTTAAAGTTGATTTTTACTACATGAAAATAAACATAAACAACTTTACTAAGTTTTATAACACAGTTTATTCGAGACACTACCGAAATATTATTATAAAATTGAGTTCATTGTTTTTATTTAGTTTAAAGATAATGCAGACTGATTTCTGATCTCAAGTGATTTTTATTATAAAATATCCAATTTGTCAAATATAAGTTACTTAACAATAAAAAAGTATGTTATTTTATTTAAATATATATAAATTGTCCAATAAATAATAATTTGGACCTCAAAAATTTCGTGGATCTCTAATATATAAACATTTAAAGTAATGGGCCGCCCAGGCTCAACTTCAGAGAATTCGTAAAAAAAATCACGTCGCCAGTTAAAGGTTAAATGACCCTAACCAGCGTTTCATGTGCAATATTTCGTCACCTTGGTTGGATAGGGTTCTAACTTCACCTTACAATGGAAATGACTTACCAAGGCGATTTTAGAATCCTATCCAACCAAGGTGACGTTTTGGAGTAAAACATGTACATGAATTTTTGGTCGGTGGTGACTATTTTGAAGTTTTTTTTTCAAAAATATTGTTTTCAAAATCAAACAAAAATTGGTTGGGGATGGTTCAGTTCGATGGGCGGTTTAGTCGGGACGTATACATTGAGGTAAATGTTACGGATAATAATGAATATTATTTAAACAAAACTTATAATAATAATAAGTTTATTCCAGAATGTATGCAGGGGAAGTGCAATGCAATACATTCCATAATGTAAAATAACAAAAAAAGATAAGTAATAAGTTAAGGTAAAAAATAAATAACAACACATAAATTAAATAAAATAAACGAATAAGCATGAAAAATGAAACTGAGAAAAAAAATTATGTATGTATCAAACACTAAAATGAATGTAAATAGCCCTTTACGGAGGGTATTTCATCGTCTCCCGTCTCCAGAGGGTCATCAGGGGAGATTCGATCCATGCAGTCATGGCAGTTATGTGCTCTCGTCTCCTAACTCCCGTCCCAGCTGCTCTCAATGAGACTGTGGCATCCCCAATAGGGGTAAGTTGTGAGGCTGTGGGTAGTGGAGGCTGTGTGTTATAGGTAATGGGGAGGGAAAGAATATGGGGAAGAGGAAGGTGAAGAAGTACCTAACTACTCAGATCTGGTCACCAAACACGGCTAAAGCGATTGTAAGCAACGTTTTAATTGCGAATGGTGATCTTACACTAGGGGGAAACTGAGAGTATCTTCCACTCGCAAATATACCACATATTTATGTAATCAGTTGCGAAATAATACCAATTAATCAAATAAAATTTATTTAAGGAGTGCTAGTCTAGCCTTACCCATCGACCACGGAGGCCTGCAAATGACCTCCCCTATCACCCCTCTTGGTTTTATTAATAGCTTATGGAACACCCTGTGCGAATGAATCGAGGAGGTGTGTCAATACAGATTGATAAATGTGACCTTCCAGGAAGTTTCGACAGGGATTAGACAGTAGTCTGTTTTTCCAAATTGTTAACACGGAAAATTTTCACTCATCAAATCGAACATCAAAGAGGATACCAGTCGAATGGCCTTCTTTGTCACCTCCAGTACACCCATATCCTCGGATAAGTCCTTGGGGTCTTACACACTATTCATCAATATGTCCGATGAAATGAACCAGCCATTCAAAAGGGAAACACTGCCTTTTTATACCAATCGATATTGACAGGATATATTTGCGAGGAAACATACGATATTATAAAGTGGTTTATCAACTTCAAATACTTGTTGGTTTTGTTCTATGATAAATGATATATTGTGGGGGTAACTAACACATGCGGGTTTAATTACAAAAAAATGAAAACTTCGATTAATTCTTCATTGGAATCATAAATGTGTGGCTATCAGATATTGGCGTAACTTGGAAGGAAACGCACGATCAAGCAGGTCCTAACTAAACTTGTGACAAAAAATCAAAATTATCCCAAATAAATGTCCATTCCTAAATATAGCCAATTTCATTACATAATTTTATTTTCCTAATTTTTTAATTTGAAATTTAATAAACGTGTATTTATATATATTATGAAAAAAATCAGGGTTGTGGTGTAAAAACATGTATATTTTTTTATCTGGGGTTTTTTCTTTATCTACTCTAGTGCTCGTGTTTCAAAGCTAAAAGCGTATCTAGATAAATTGACCGAATAGCAATTTTACGAAATCAATTTTTCGAATTCAATTGTTCGAAATGCAATTTTTCGAACATCAATTTTTCGAAAACATATTTTTCGAACATCAGTTGATCGAAACACTAGTTTTTCGAATTAATATTACCTAATATATACAGTACGTATAAGAGTATTTTGTTACAGAATGGAAGATATCAACTAACCTAACCTAACAGCATCTCGTTAGTCATAAGAAAGTGAAATACTTTTAACCTTTTTAATTTGAAATTTAATGTATATTTCTATTAAGAAAAAAATTAGGGTTGTGGTATAAGAACATAGAATATATATTTTTTTAGATCTGGGGTTTTTTCTTTACTTACGCTAGTTTCAAAGTTAAAAGCGGGTCCAGGTAAATTGACCGAATTGCAATTTTTCGAAATCAATTTTTCGAATTCAATTGTTTGCAATGCAATTTTTCGAATATCAATTGATCGAAACACTAGTTTTTCGAATTGATATAAGTATATATATATATACAGTACGTACAAGAGTATTTTATTATAGAATGAAAAACATCAACAAACCTAAAGGTTTGGTTAGGTTAGGTTAGTATAAGAAAGTGAAATGTATATTTTAAAAGTTGATTAACAAATTCGAACTCCATTCTTCAAATAAGTTAAATTTCATTTTGTTTTTGAACTAATTACAATATTTCTAGTTACATTATCCAAATAGTAAAATTGTTTGATAGTAGATAAATACTTATAGTGACATAACACCGAACTTACAACTTATTGTTTTCTAACTTCACATTGTAATTTAAGTAGGTACTTATAAAATAATATAGGCACTAGCACTAAAAAATGTACACTACTCTTTCAGACACAAGCTAATGCTTCCATGGAAGAGTGGTATTAAGATATTTGAATGTGAACAATTAACATGTACGCAAATTATTACATCATCTAATTGTACATTATATTTTATATGGTAAAATAATAAAAAAATAATAAAAAAAAAAAAAAATGTCCTTCGGCCAATTGCTGTTCGAAAAAATAGTCTTTCGAAAAACTGAAATTCGAACAATCAATAGTCTTTCGAAAAACTGAAATTCGAACAATTAATAGTCTTTCCAAAAACTGAAATTCGAACAATTGATTTCGAAAAATTGAATTCGAAAAACATGTCTGCTCCCGCTAAAAGCGAGTGCTCCCGGGTTAAGTTCCGTTCTTATTGATACTGTTGTTATGTATACTGGTAAAAATGAGTACATATTTATTTATTGCGTAAAGCGATATAATATTTCATTTTAAATAGACAAATATAACTGTTACTACATCAACCGAATATTCTCCAATTCCTCCATTTCCGTTTCGCAAGTCACCGGAAGCACCGTGCCATTGACCTTGTGCGGGAGAGGGGGAGGAGGGAGGGGGAGGTTGAGCCTAACATTTGTCACCCTGGGTATCAGGCTACCAGGCTAGCAGAAGAGATGAGGTGGTGGGAGATAGCGAGGGATGCGGGGAGAGTGCGGCGAAGCCTGCTTAGTACAACAAGCTACCCTTACGGCGTGCGGCAATTATTATTACGCATAGGAATGGTGGCAGAGTTTCATGTAACTTTACACAGTGATAAAGAAAACGATAGATTCCTTATCAATCTGGTTGAGATTTTTTAAAGTGAAACTTTTTTAGCGCCGGTAGTGATTTGAAATTCGAAATGCGTCACAACTCACAACTCAGTTCTACACAAATACTCGGTTCTAATATATGTAATGCGGAAAATTCGCACCTCGGCGCGTGCCTCCCATAGCGCAGTGGACAAGACGCCTGACAACTTTGGCGACCAGAGAGTCAGACATCAAGCGAACGTAGGTTCGAATCCTACGAAATCCAAAAAAAAACATTTTTAATTTTTGTGAAATCATTATCCAATCTTTAAACCACTTTCAAAGAAACAGGTAAAATAAAGGAATTATTATTTTTTTTTTTAATTGTAAAACTAACGTTTTTAAGACAAGATTTTTTATGCGTAGCACAAAGGGTAACAATTATTATAAGCAATAATTATCAGCCTAAAACACTCATCCACATTGAAAAATCTTCCGAGAAAAGATACATGACGCCAACGGGACTTGAACCCGTGTCCTCTCGATTGCCGGTCGATTGCTCTTGACCACTGAGCTATGGCGGCTTATCTCATACCCGCCAAATGATTCAATATATGCTAGTGTTTCATTCAACAATTACTGCTTATTATATTTTTTCCACCTGAAAACAACCAACTTTATTTTTGCGAGAGAAACATTGTAAGTGTTAACTCCCTCGCTAGGTGGCGTCGAGACAAATTATGTCTTCATTTTATTGGGGAAATACTTAAACTTGTCAAATATTAATTATTATTTTTTTTAATTGTAAAACTAACGTTTTTAAGACAAGATTTTTTATGCATAGCACAAAGGGTAACAATTATTATAAGCAATAATTATCAGCCTAAAACACTCATCCACATTGAAAAATCTTCCGAGAAAAGATACATGACGCCAACGGGACTTGAACCCGTGTCCTCTCGATTGCCGGTCGATTGCTCTTGACCACTGAGCTATGGCGGCTTATCTCATACCCGCCAAATGATTCAATATATGCTAGTGTTTCATTCAACAATTACTGCTTATTATATTTTTTCCACCTGAAAAAATAAAGGAAAGCGACATCTAGCGACTTTCTAGTTTTATTTCTACCGCGTATGAATTACACACTCTGATTTTTTTCTGTCTATCTAAATGTAAAGGCAGGCATGTAAAATAAACCCATTAATAATATTATTGTAAAATACTTTTTAAAGTTTTTTTTGTTAATTCAATAAAGTCACCAGAAAAATGTAAATTTTCACACACTAAAGATATTATTACGGTTTTCCCGTACTGTTTCTGATTTTTGGGATGAATTATACTATCAAATTGAAATGCACAAACAAAGACGATATTATTTAATAATACAAACAGGATTGTTATCCTGGTAAAATAGATAATTTCGGCACTACGGGTGCCTATTTGAAAGAAGGATATGAACTTTATTACTTATGAGTCCATTTCAATTTTTTTGTAATGTAAGCATTATAACTGCACAAGAGTTCCAATTGCCCGGGGATAGGGTCTATGGACTCAGGACTATTTTTGTTGCGATGCCTAATGGAATGGGAATGGAGAAATATGATGAAGGTGAAGAGGAAGGATAAGCTGGCTGTTCAGATCTGGCCACTAAATACGACTATATCCATCGTAAGAATAAAGAATCACCAGGACAATAAATTATTAAGGGCCTTTAACCAGCCAGTGGCCGAAAATCCACATTTCGTCGAAAGATGTTTTTACGATCGTACAGGGTGGTTCCAATGAGAAAGATTAATTATTCTCCGTATCAGCTTTTTAAAATTATATCTCAATATCGATTTTATTTCATTTCAAATTTGCTTTAATTTATACCTACACCCAAAAATGCTGAAAAGCGTGATGATAAAACTATTAAAATTATGTACTTTTTGTATTTTTTTATCGTAAGTATAAATAACTTGTAAGACCATAAATAGATAAAGAAATTTTCGTCATAAATAAGTGTTCGGATATATTTTTTAATGATTTTATTTTAACTAAAATTAAAATTTTGAAACATGCGTTTACTAGATAACGTATTGATTTACAATAATGTGTGATTACAAATATGTCTTGTAAAATAAGATTTTTCGTTTTGAAAATTTAACAAATCTGCCGACGACCTATGGTGTAAACTTATTATACTAAAAATAAACATTTTATTCTCAAAATTTAAAACATGCGTTTACTATATAAAAGAACAATCTTTTGAAATCAATTTATATTTTTTGTGGAAAAGAGTCAATACGTCTAAAATTTGATTTAAAAATGACATATTTCAGGTTTTCTCTGGTCTCTTAATCTTTGTCCTTATTTAAACATAAACAAAAATTTTAACAAAACAAAAAAACGACTTAAAAAAATGCACTAAAAAGTAAAAAAATAATTTCGTATTCTTCTACAACTTTATAATCAACTTACCTTTTCTACTCATCAATATGTACATACGATTGTTATTTTCGGAGCCGGTGTCGGCGGGAGAGGAGCAGTCAAGTGAACACGCCGGGCCGCGGGTACCTTGGTTGACACCGACTCCAAAATTAACAATCGTACCTACATATTGATGAGTAGAAAAGGTAAGTTGATTATAAAGTTGTAGAAGAATACGAAATTATTTTTTTACTTTTTAGTGCATTTTTTGAAGTCGTTTTTTTGTTTTGTTAAAATTTTTGTTTATTTTTTGATTTTTAGTGAATCTGAAGATCACTAACTAATTCGATTAAGATTCGACCGAGTATCGTAAATTTGTTCTTCAAAATTGGAGAGTTCCGTTACTTTGTCGTGGATCCCATAATCAGAACCAAACCAAACTCTCATCAAACTACCCTTGAAGTACATCCTTTCCAATAAAAAAAGAATCATCGAAATCGGTTGGCGTGATATTGAGTTATTCGTCCATTTGTCGCGCACATACTTGATGCAAATTTAAGACTTATATGATTTTCTCATGGATGCCATTGTCAGAACTGGACCAAATTAAAATGGGACCACACGGAAAGCACCAGCTTTCAAATAAAAAAATAATAATCAATATTGGTTCACCCAGTCGAAAGTTCTGAGGTAATAAACATAAAAAAAAAAAAAAAAAATACAGTCGAATTGAGAACCTCCTCCTTTTCGAAGTCGTTTAAAAATAAGCCTGAACAAAGTAATTTGTCATTATCAACAAAAACAGCTAATATTAATTTTCAATGGGTTAAATTTATTATTAGCTGCTTCAAATGTGTTAATTTTTTACCAATAAAAGCAGTTAATAATAGTTTTAAATATTTAATTACATTAGTAGATCCATACAATAAAGAAGAAAAATAAATAATTATTTTAGTAGGTCTCTAGAATTGGTGTACCCAAAGGTTATAATGTATATATTTTTTATCCAAAAACAGGAAAACTTATCTAGTGTATTCAGTATCAATGTAATTTGATTGTAACAACTAGTTGTACGGGAATTTCAGGAGAAATTTCGGGATGAAAATGAGAATTACCAAATGGGAATCGTACGGCAAATTATTCTTCATTTGAGAAACACGTTTTGGGATGAAATTAAACGGTCCTCGCCACAGACCATTTGGATTATACCATTTTGGAACAGTATTCTACATCGCTTTATTTTTAGATTTAGTCAAAGTAAACTTAATTACGATTAGATTGCGAATTTCGTCTTATTCCTTTACAATGGATGGTTTAATGCCAATATCGTGTATCTTAAATGAAAAAAAATATATTTTTTGTTTTCACGAATACATGGGGTTTGCCCATCTATTGCTTAGCGGGCACTTGGGGAAGACTTAATCTAGACTTCTCCAGCCGGACTCTCTCGAACCCATCGCCTTACACCGCAGTGGGAGGGATGGATTCATACGTACATCACTCCAGGAACCATCCACCCCGTGTACCTTTTTTCTTTCCATAATTTTCTCCCCTTCCTTTCCCTGAAAAGACCCTCCACACAGTATCCTCAAAGATAACATAGATGTGTGGAGCTAATGAAAAAAGCTCTCACCCTGACAAACAACTAAAATTGTGCTTTTAAAATAGTGGGTCTGGGCGGCCTGTTAATTATTTTATTTTATTTTTTTTTACATGAGCTCCACACAGGAGGTCCTGAAAAAAAAAGGTTTTCCTCAGGGCATTTATCATCTTTGGGAATGCTGTGTGGAGGGTTTTTTAAGGGAAGGAGAGGAGAGTTCTGGGAAGGAAAAGGGTTTAAGGGGTGGGTATAAATCTGGGTTCAGTGTGTCCTGGTCATCCGCCTCCAAGACCCAGACAAACCTCACCCCGTGAACCCGGGCACCCCTGCTAAATCACCAAACGTAGCGCACCACTTGGGGTGACCTATGGCAGAGGTGTTGGTTATCCAACAAAGGTTCCCGGGGCGGCGGTACCCATTCCCGCCTCCCAAATTGAAATGTTTATATATTACAGCTGAATGTTTACAAATTAGAGATCCAAAAAAATTTTGAGGTTCAAATTAAAATACTTTTTTATTGTCAAGTAACTTATATTTGACAATTTAAATATTATTTAATAATTTTTGGCAAAAATAACTTGAGATTAAAAGAGAGTCTGTATTATCTATTAAAGTAAATAAAAACAATGAACTCAATTTTATTATAATATTTTAATAGTGTCTCGAATAAACTATATATATAAAACTTTGGTAAAGTTGTTTTTGTTTATTTTTGTATAGTAAAAATCAACTTTAAAAAAGTCACGTAGGTCAGAGAGGCCGACAAATAAAATTGAAATGAATTTACTAACAGAACTTTAACTTTGAAAATTAAAAACTTACGGCTCTGGCGTCACTAAATTCGAAGCTACTGGAAGCGGCTTACGCGTCGCGCGCGTGGTAGGGGAGTATTTCGATATTATTATTGTTGCTAGGACGGAAAGGCCCCCACGCCAGCATTTAAGGGTTAAGTGAGTATCAAACCAGCTGGAGCCAGTGAGTCTTTGGTATCCTCAATTAGGGTACGCTGTGAGGCTAAAGGTTGTAGTAAGATGAAGGAGATGGGGAAGAGAAATGTAGAGAAGTACCTGGCTATCCATGTATAATTAAGACCACGACTAAAGCCATTTAAAGCAACATCTGATTCTGAATGGTGGTCTAAAAGTATAAGAACCAGGGCGATACTCAAAGTGTCTACCGTGGAAGGCGCCGCAAATATACTTTATTTTATTTTTAACGATTAAATTGTCAAATAAAATTTACTTTTTCGACCCGCGACCTCCGGATTCATAACCAAGAATAGTAACCACAGAACCACGGAGGCGGTCAAAAAATACGGATTTGGTGAAATGTCTAAAGTTTTTGAAATGACTTTAACAGCGTTTGGTGACCAAATCTGAATATCCAGTAACTTTACGACCTTCATTTTCCCATCTCTTTTCCTTACTCACTCTCTTCAACCTAACAAGATAAATAATTGGGGATGCCTTAGTGACATAGACTCTGGACAGAATATATAGATGGAATTTTTGTGCGGTATTAAGTAACAAAAAAAAAACGAAACCAAAAAACAAGGGTTTCCAAAAAATTGTCACGCAAAACCTAAAACATGACAGTTTTCCTAAACGGAAATTTAAAGTAAAAACATTATAAACTGAATTTTCACAATCCATACCGTAATTTGTAATTAAATCAGTATTTCTCTTTGCGGACGGAGAGAATCGTTTAAAACACAGGGTTTAGAATGTTATGGAGATTGCTTGTTGTTCAAAAAAAAGTAAGCCAATTTTCATTTTTTTTTACAAATAAATGTAATGCAAGTAGATATGCCACTGATGATTGGATGTTATAGGGAACCCGCTTGCATAGCGCGGGTGTAAATTGTGCGCCTTAATGTTTAAGTTTAGACAGAATTCAATATTTCGTTTGCGTGAAAGCAATATAAAACAATACATGATACAGTTTTCAAATGTATTATAAGGTCCAAAATTGAATACGCATATGCTGAACGGGCCCCATACCAGAAAAAAAGGTTGAGAAATTAGAACAGATTCATAAGAAGTTTCTTAGATACCTGTATATGAGAATCCACGGAGAGTACCCGTGATTCATGTATCATAAAGATCTGCTCGCCGAAACGTGCTACCAAAGTCAACCGTCGAGGAAAGGTAGGGCCTTTGAAGTAAAAGCGTATAAAATCATTTATGTAATTTAATAGATAGCCCGTGCCTGGAATGATATAAGTTTTTCATACCGAACAACTAAAGCCAGGGACGGCACCATGATCTGCTGTGTGTGTGGCATACACAGCTCAACTGAAGTACTGGCCCGGCATAGCATGACACGAGGTAAGGCGCTGTTAAATAACGCTTCCAAAAGTGTCGACATCTTTAACAATAAATAGCCTTGAATAATTCAAGAGGCATTTAAATGCCACACAATACCCGCTATAATAGGTATCTTATGTTTATATTTCAGAGTTTAGTAGCCAGGGACTTACCTTCCCTCCTCTACCTCACCTCCTTCTATTTCAATCTACCTTCAGCATCACAACATACCTCAACTGGCAATGCTGTAGACTCACTGGCTCCAGACAGTTGGGAGAAGTTGGGCGTCACTAAAGCGGTGATTGATAAAAAAGCAACCATGATTTAGCCATAATATTCCATTGATCCAGTTTTGTCATTCGTCCCGGTTACGCATATTATTCTAATCGCGTAGTATTTCCCGGAAACTAGCCTAATTAATTGTAAAAATTAGAAGCCTCAAAGTAATTATACTTATTTTTAATGGATTAGATCCAACGGGAAGGACCGGCAGTTTTATGACTGCCTACAGAGCCTGTACTGCCTACTACCTACTAGTTCCCATTTATTAAATTACCAACCAACCCCAAGGGTAGTTCGCTTTATTGAAAGTTATGTTTTCGGAGTTGGAGAAGTCACTGTTTAATTAGATTAAAGTTATAAGAAAATTTAAGGCTCGCACAGAAATTGTTGAGTATTAAATTGGGGAGGTAAGATTTTTGTTAACTAGTATGAAAGGGAGTAAAATCATGTATCTATTTTGAACGTTTAAGAAGAAGTACTCAGATTTCAAATAAAATTGCATGGATATTGGTTGTTGCATCCAAAACTGCTTATGAATTAGAGCTTTCAGATGCACTAAACCAGGGGTGGGGAACTAAGTCCAGAAAAAGTATACACCTATGTTTCTAGACATCAAGTTAGACAAAATAGTACGTGATCTAACATCCTTTTTTAGTTTTATTTTAATTTCTTATTATTATCGGGAAATTAATATTGAAAAAACATCGTTGTAATGATGACAACTCTAATAAGGAAAGAAAAAAATCTTTCTTCATATATTGCCACACTTCTGCCATAAAAAATAGTTATTAAAAAAATCTTTCGTTAATTTGTTATGAAAATTTTATTGCAGTTAATAAATTTGGTGTAAAATGCACGAAAACCATTAAGATGTTCTGAGTACAATATTACGCAGATGCATTCCTATGTTAAATTATCCATTTTTGTATTTATAATGGAAATTCCTGTTTCGGATTCATCTGCTGACGCATTACAAGGAAAAGGAAACCGTCCATGTGTTCCAAGTTCAAAACTCGGAGGAAAATCATTTTCGTGTTCTGGGTGTAGTATCAATTAGGGCTGGGGACTTGCTTGCAGATTCATTCTTAAGTTAAAACCAGTTTCGTATCCTGAATGATCCGTCAAAATTCCAGTTACGGAATCTGATCTGTTGGCCCATTTCAAACAAATCCGTTCTAATGTTTCGTGAGTTCAAATTTTTTATTCAAACCATATGCTGCGAATTCCTTATTCGTAGGATTAATTAGTTTTACTCACATATAATGAGAGTAATACTAATTTAAGCTGGGGATTCGCATGCAGATTCATTATTAATAACCAGTTTTTTGTGTTCACAGTGAAACGATTAAATTCCAGCTGTGGATTCATCTGTTGACACATTTCAAGGAAACGATTCTCTTATTCGAAGTACAGTTAATTCTAGTTGCAAAACCATTTTCATGATCTGAGTGTAGTTGAATTCCCTGCATACAGATTTAATTTAAACCAGTTTTGTGTTCGAAACATAACGATAAATCAATTAATAATAATAAAAAACTATTATTTAAACTTGTGGACTATTACGCAGAATCAATTTTTAAATTTTAAACTTGCCTAAAATCCGCCGTGTTCCAAAGGACTCCAGATACTAATATCTACAGCCTGTATGTCGGACGAATATCTACAGCTCATATGTTGAACTAATATCTACGAACTTCAGAGTGTTGATTAATATCTACAGAGAGTAGGTTGAACTAATATCTACAGAGCGTAGGTTGGACTAATCAGCTAAATGTGTCCAATAGTCCGATATTAGGGATTTTTACATACATACTTACATAAATTAAGTTTTTTAAACTGCATACGCAATATTACGTTATTCCAATATGCTATACATAATTGCAAATCCAACCTCTGCCAGTGCTGTAGATATTCGTCAACACTTTGGTTCTCATAGATATTAATCAACAGTTTGAGCTGTAGATATTCGTCAACACTTTGATTCTCATAGATATTAGTTCGATTTTTTCTGTTTTTGGAATTCCTGTAGATATTAGTAGACGCCTCCTTCCAAAGACCATATAAAAATTTACTGACTATTTTTAATGACGCAATTCGAGGGTCGTCATTCACGATTTCGAGAGCAGTTATAAATTTCAAGGTGCAGAATTGAGATGTTTGTTTTTTTTTGGAGAATACTCGTCACATGTGATATGAAAAATGAAAAAAAAGTGAATATATAAAAAAATACATAATCGTTTTGTTTTCATTAATTGTAATATATTTCTATTTTTTTAAATATCTCTAGGTGCAGAATATGTGCAATAGCCCAGACAACTAAGGCCAAAAAATACCAAATAGGGGAAATAATTCATGTAGAAGCCAATTTTGGCACAGTTGTAGGGGAAGGTGTCCTTAACAAAATACTAAAAGTACTGGGGGGTGGGGGTGGAGCTAAGGGGGAGAGGGGGGTTTAAAGGTCCCTTTTTTCAGTTTTTCGTTAATAACTCAAAAACTACTGCCTCTAGCGAAAAAGTGTTCAGGTACTAAATTATCTCCATAAAATTCTCTACAAAAAAGGTTCTATAACTTTTTTTGTTAGGATCAATGCTTAAGCAGATAGGGAGGGGGGAAAATGTAAAATTAAAAAAAAAACTGTTTTAATTTTTAAAAATGAAATGTTTGTCGGTAAAAATCAAATGCTTATTGTAAAAAAATCAAATATTTAATGCTTAGGGGTCGTCCATTAATCACGTGACTCTCGAAAGGGGGGGGGGGGGGGTTCGGAAAAAATCACCAAATATCACCGGGGGGGGGGGGGGGTGTAATGAGATATCACGTGTATTTATTTTTCGTGATAATATTCTGAAAATTTCAAAATACTTTGTACTAAAAAAAATACACGTGATTTTGGGGGGGGGGGGGGTTAGTCTAAAACCTCACCACATATCACCACGGGGGGGGGGGAGGGTTAAAAAGTTGCTAAAAAAACATCACGTGATTAATGGACGACCCTTTAGGGATGTACCTTGAACATTAAATTTCGTCGAAATCTAAACATTCATCGTCATCAATGCTGTCTTCGACGGGGGCTCCGTTCATACATGAGCCGAGGCAGCCGCAGGCACCGGAGCAGGCAATCCCTGCTTTGCGGCAACCGCAGCGCATCCCACACCCAGTCGTGCATCGGCAAAAGATCATGTTCAAAATGGAGATGGGTGCCACAGGGTCGTTCGTGTTAACTGGGTTAAGGATCCCATCTTCTCCCTTGACCCAACTCCATTGGATGGGTAGTAGAGGGTTGCCTAGCCACTGTTGTATCTGTAAAAAAGTAATGAGACCAAGGTAAGCATTCATCACAAATTAATATTTGTAATAAGAAAGCAGTATTTAAAACTATATGCAACTGGATTTAATTACCTGTAGATATATTCTGAGCGAGTGTTGCTTTGAAGCTCTTCTGGTGGGAGGAAGAGTGGCCATGTCTGATTTGGGCTTCATTGACGCTTTCAAAAATGCCGAGTACCGATGTTTGTTTAGGTTGTCTTAATGAGCAGGCGCTTTGTATACAACCAAAAAAAGTTTCTCGTCAGCCTGTTCAATATTCTCAGGTGATGCTGAGGGATCAGAGAATATTGGTGAAATGTCTTGGGTGAGGCCAGGATTTTCTGCGAAGAGCTTTACATTTACATTCCCACTTTACACTTTCCATATATCGCCGAGGTGGTGTCGCATCCGGAGAAGCTATGGAGAAGGAGAATTGTTTTGGCGATTGGAAGCTGTTGAAGTTGTCGCACCGAAAACAATTTGGTCTCCACATTCCCACGGCCCGGCTTTATGAAATATATATTGATTGATGGTGGTGCCAATCCAATGAGGAGAACTAACAAGTCCACATCCTCCGCAACTATTGCTACATTTGAATGTAGAGCAGCTTCATCCAACCCACACCTCACAATAGTGCTATCAGCATCCCCTGTAGCAACAGTTGTTTTAATCACGGCTGCTGTCATTTTCTCGCTGAGCAAGTGAATCAACCTTGTTTCGTTTCTTTCGAGCGGAGCAGAAGCAAAGGAGGCTCACAAAAACTTCTGTTGACATCAACTTTCACGAAAAAACGACCATCACCATTCAACAAGAACATTTTCTTGCTAACAGCTTCCAATCGCTAAAACGATTCTCCTTCTCCATAGCTTCTCCGGATGCGACACCACCTCGGCGATATATGTAAAGAGTAAAGTGGGAATCGCTAAGCTCTTCACAGAAAATCCTGGCCTCACGCAAGATATTTCACCAATATTCTCTGATCCCTCAGCATCACCTGAGAATATTGAACAGGCTGGCGAGAAACTTTTTTTGGCTGTATACAAAGCGCCTGCTCATTAAGACAACCTAAACAAACATCGGTACTCGGCATTTTTGAAAGCGTCAATGAAGCCCAAATCAGACATGGCCACTCTTCCTCCCACCAGAGGAGCTTCAAAACAACACTCGCTCAGAATATATCTACAGGTAATTAAATCCAGTTGCATATAGTTTTAAATACTGCTTTCTTATTACAAATATTAATTTGTGATGAATGCTTACCTTGGTCTCATTACTTTTTTACAGATACAACAGTGGCTAGGCAACCCTCTACTACCCATCCAATGGAGTTGGGTCAAGGGAGAAGATGGGATCCTTAACCCAGTTAACACGAACGACCCTGTGGCACCCATCTCCATTTTGAACATGATCTTTTGCCGATGCACGACTGGGTGTGGGATGCGCTGCGGTTGCCGCAAAGCAGGGATTGCCTGCTCCGGTGCCTGCGGCTGCCTCGGCTCATGTATGAACGGAGCTCCCGTCGAAGACAGCATTGATGACGATGAATGTTTAGATTTCGACGAAATTTAATGTTCAAGGTACATCCCTAAAGGGTCGTCCATTAATCACGTGATGTTTTTTAGCAACTTTTTAACCCTCCCCCCCCCCGTGGTGATATGTGGTGAGGTTTTAGACTAACCCCCCCCCCCCAAAATCACGTGTATTTTTTTTAGTACAAAGTATTTTGAAATTTTCAGAATATTATCACGAAAAATAAATACACGTGATATCTCATTACAGCCCCCCCCCCCCGTGAAATTTGGTGATTTTTTCCGAACCCCCCCCCCCCCCCTTTCGAGAGTCACGTGATTAATGGACGACCCCTAAGCATTAAATATTTGATTTTTTTACAATAAGCATTTGATTTTTACCGACAAACATTTCATTTTTAAAAATTAAAACAGTTTTTTTTTTAATTTTACATTTTCCCCCCTCCCTATCTGCTTAAGCATTGATCCTAACAAAAAAGTTTATAGAACCTTTTTTGTAGAGAATTTTATGGAGATAATTTAGTACCTGAACACTTTTTCGCTAGAGGTAGTAGTTTTTGAGTTATTAACGAAAAACTGAAAAAAGGGACCTTTAAACCCCCCCCCCTCCCCCTTAGCTCCACCCCCACCCCCCAGTACTTTTAGTATTTTGTTAAGGACACCTTCCCCTACAACTGTGCCAAAATTGGCTTCTACATGAATTATTTCCCCTATTTTTCCTTCGTTGCCTGGGCTACAAATGATTTCTAATTTTGTGTGATATAAAAAAATATCGTTATAATTTTTTATAAGATTTATACCCCCCCTCCCACCCTCCCGGCGCTTGAAAATCTGTGTGCGGCCCGCGGGTGATACAACAAACATCAAAATTGGCCCCCGACGTCACAAAGGTTCCCCACCCCTGCACTAAACGAAACGAGATGAAATGGTGTTTGTAGGAATTCGGTGAAAGTATGTGTAGGAAAAAAAAAGTGTGCAAGGAAAAAGACCAATAATTTACCACTGCATCTCTGCGAAGGAGCACACGACACAACCACAATATTGTTTTATAGTTCCAACGCTTTAAGTCGAGCTAGTTGCATTCCCGTTCGCGTAGTTTTTATACGTTTTTCATTAAACTTGTAATTTACATTTTAAGATTTTCAAGCCAAAAGTATTTTCGTTTTTTTGTTTTTGGGGTGTTATGCCGTTTTGCGCTACCTCCTTCTTTAGCTAACGTTTCGGACAACTGTCAACTGCAACTGCAACGCTGTCCGAAACGTTGGCTCAAGAAGGAGGTAGCGCAACACGGCATAACACCCCAAAAACAAATAACGAAAAATCTTGTAATTATTTACAAACTCTTAGCATTCTTGAAAACACCTAAAAACTCAAAGAAGTATCCCAATCACAGCGATTTCAAGATCATTACGCTTAAATTTTTGTAAAGATACCCATCAATTTTTTCAAGTACAGAATATGAATAATTTCAACAAAACGACGGAAAAATGCTAACATTCCATTCCGAAAAATCTCGAAAAACCTTTCAATTAGTAATTTTCATGAAATATTTTTATTTTTATGGTATGTAATTCAGGTAGGTCGCAAATTTCAAAGATTTATTCAAAGCAATTGTGGGTAGTACCTAAGCACAGCAGCCAACAGCCATAAAAATATTATTATAGAATGGCAACACTGACATTCCAGCTCATTCTACCGGTCGCTGTCAGAATAGAAAATTTATCAAATATCATTCTTGATTATTCGTTGGTTCTGGCTGCTGTGTGCGAAGGTTACTATCCTCATAGTTCAACCCACGATTTAAATTTTATTGTCGCATTATAATTTACCAAGTCTTAAATATATCGGAGTCAGATAATGCGACAATAAAATTTAAACCGTGGGTTGAACTATGAGGATAGTAACCTTCGCACACAGCAGCCAGAACCAACGAATAATTAAGAATGATATTTGATAAAATTTCTATTCTGACAGCGACCGGTAGAATGAGCTGGAATGTCAGTGTTGCCATTCTATAATAATATTTTTATGGCTGTTGGCTGCTGTGCTTAGGTACTACCCACACAATCATATTTGGATATAAACTCCTACAGTTCTTTTCTACCATATTTTTTCGTACTTGTCAGGAAATTATGGATTTTTTAAAAGTTTTTCAGGTAGATTCTTCCCATATATTTAAAGATGAAAATGCCAAGACGTTTTATTTAGAAAGAGTGGATACGCCGTCCATACGATCTACAGTGCGTAGTGCGCTAACAGGTTGACAAATAATGGTAAAAGAAGAACTAACAACCGAATCAACAATCACGTTTTACTACACGTAGAATGAAGGTCCAATATCTGCAGTGGCGATTCCTCACCTAAATAACGTAATACGTTACAAAGAGATGTAAGTTTAAAATGTAATAACACATACTATGAGTTCTTACATTTTAAACTTACATCTCTTTTGAGTTTTCAAAATTCTAATTGCTAAAGTTGATTTGAGGCCGAAGGGAGTTGGGAAGCAGATGTTGAAGGAAATAGGTACTAGAGATGGGTAGGAAACTGGGGGTCAGTGTGTCCAGGAGTGACGGACGTATGAATCCATCCGTCCAACCGCGGTGCAAGGCGACGGGTCGAGAAATTCCGGCGGGAGAGGATAAAAGACCTCCTCCAATCAGTCTCTCACGATTCTGCCCACCCCACACGGTAGGTTGTCAGATGCATCGGCCGCCAAGACCTGGACAAACCTCACCCCATTAACCCGGGCTGCTAAGTTATCAAAAGCAGCGAACCACTTGGAACCAATAGCAGAGGTGTTGATTATCAAATAAATGGTTCCTGGGGCGGCCTCTCAAGTCCCAAATTGAGCTTAAGTCATTTCAAGCAACGTTTGGATTCTTACCGGTGGATACTGTCTTTCACCAGAGCGATACTGATAATATCTACCACTCTGAATCTTAACTGCTAGGTCACGGAGGTATTTACACTCTATTTTATTTCCAAAACCACAAAGCATCTATTTGTTTCGATTTTTATTACTTCACATTTATTACTTTTAACAGCTAATCATTCTTGTTGGAATTCCATTTGATTGTGTTTTTTTTTAACACCAAAAATTCACGTAATTCAATAATACTTCAACTGAAAAAGATATCCTTTGATTAAAAAGTCGGAGCGATTCTGCGTAATGCGTCGAAAACCCGAAATAATCGTAGCTTCGAGCGTTTATATGGGGTCAAAGACTCCATTCCTGCAACTTCGCCGCCTGAATTTACGACCTACCCTTACCGGATTATCCCACCCCATCGGGCCAGGGTAAACAGTCCCACGTTAAGCTAAGGGTACGCTAAAGTTGGAAGGGGTGTTTCCCAACCTTGAACCCTAAATTGATCCAACTCCAGACCCCTTTCGGATCCTTGTGGTACGCCGCTTTTACTCAAAGAATAGGCCATTGCGTTTCTACGGGACGATTTTAATTTAGATTGGAGTTAATTGTTTTATTTCAATTGCTTTCCAATTGATTTAAGAACAATCGAATGAACATAAATTTACCTTTTTATGCATTACACACTGAATTGGAACATTAAGTACCGTTTGAAACTGTTACCCGTTTAAGTTGAAAGATTAATTGAAAGTGAATTAAATTAATTGATTTTTTTGAACATACTGAAATAATGTTTATTAATTAATTAATACCTTTTTATTTTAAACATAGTTCTTTAGCGACATATTTTATTGACTCTGAATTCAGAGGTCACCATTCAAAAACCGGCGAGAGAAAAACAGAAAAAAACGGGAAGCTGTTCTATCATAAAACTTTTTTTTTCATTTGCATATTATACTCGCGTTATTTTTTTTTAAATAAATCAAGTCCGCAGATACTTAAGTACTACCTACTTAACTTTAAACCATACAAATTTTATGTCGAAAAAAAAAACATTATCAAAAAAAGAATTATACAATTTGTACAAACATGTATCACCATCACAATCACTATTCTTTTTTCACATTTTCGTAAGGCCGATAGGCACCATACTATTAATTAGGTATTCTTTTTTGACAGATCGTAGTAAATTTCATACTCATGCGAACTCTGTCGGGATAAAAAGATAGTTTCAAATACGGCTACCAACTTAAACCGAATTAAAACAATTCGCTACGCTCAGTCAACAAAACGTCAAATGTGGGTAAATATTTCCTCCCGGATTTAATTAAACGATTTGTATTTTCAACATAGCCCAAACACATTATACCCCAATTTTCCACCACATATATATTTACTAACCTTACAGTTTTGTTTCGGCCAAAAAAACAGTCCCATTATTTGTTCTTCGAGTGATTTATGACCCGTGGTCAGGAATGTAATTATTTTTAGTTAATAACTTCACCGCGTGGTGGCACGCATGTATGGCGCGTGGTGTTGGACGTAGGGTTTAGGGTGTTGGGTTTACGCACTACATAGGTTAAGGACAATGTTGTTCGCGGGTTAAGGGTGGGAATCCACATAAAAAGGCACATGGAATGTGCGACTGTAAATGGGAAGACCAAAATTCTTTTTCGATTCGGGAAAAACAATTTCAACAGAAAATTGTAAGCATGGTTTGGTGATTATTCTTCAAATAATCGCATTAAAAATTAAGGTTAGTATTTAATTTGAAGGTTTGTTTTTCATTCTTTAAAAATAAAAATTTACAATACTTTATGAATTGGCTCATTTTAAAATCCTTGAAAACGTCCACAGTATTTCATTATTGTTTTTACGCCAACGGAGAAAATATGTACGTTTTCACATAAATATGAAATTATAAATAAAGTTCATCAAGAGTTATTTCACTTTGTAGATTGGTCTATTATTGATGCAAAATCGTTCCACAACAGTTAATCCCCCCTCGCCGGCATACTTATATGCAATATTCAATCGGCTTAGGAAAAATACGGTATACCTTCTTACACAAAATATTATCTACTGTAAAACTAAGTGTCATTAAGTGTCACAGAACATGTACCGCCGAAAAAAAAAATATTAAATATATTTCCATTCAAATGCATTAAGGAAAAAAACTAGATGTATTTATTCTGTATATTCCAGCGTGTAAGTATAAAATATTGACAATGTTAATAAATTCATTTGATATATTATATATACCAACTTCTTAAAGATATTTTGGAACATATTTGTAAAAAGCATTAACTTTGTTTCTCGCTATAATTTACAATAAAAACACATATAAATTTGTTGTAGACCACATTTATTTTATAAACACTCTACCGGTTTCAGAAGCACCCTTCCTTCGTCTGGAGGATATCATAACTAACCTATGATAAAAAATATTGACAGATATACAAATTTCAAGTGTTTGAGTAGGAGGTAAGCAAAGGGGTGGGGTAATTGCGGGATTTCCCGAAAGAACAGAGCGGTTTATTAAAAAAATATTTTGAATTGGACTGAAAGATAAATTAATTTGGTTATTCAAAATACTAGAATTACTACTTATAAAACTTGATTATATAACTTGATTATGACAACTTGATTATGACAACTTGATTATGAACTTGATTTATAGAACTTATTATTTATGAACATCATTATTTATAGATTTGATTCAATATTAGCATTATTATTAGATATTTTGGAAGTCGATTTTCGGTTTGCAATTGGTAAATAATGCGCAAAAAATATAATTTTATAATAAATATCATTTCTGGGGGCCAACTGTTGGGGGATAAACTATCGGGTCACCATGCAAAATACGCCTTTTAAGACAGGATTAAGGAACGTTCACAGTATTTTGAATATACTCTATTTAAAATGTCATTAATTAATTATATAATTGCCTTATGTACTAGGTAAGTACATAGGTAGGGAAAACAAATGCTAATATATTTTTGGATAATTATGGCAGTCCCGCTCTACCAAAACGAATAGTGGTCACCCCCGCAATGCCCCCGTGACCTTGTCGAATTCCCGAGCTATAAAACCAAAAAGCGCGCGAACAACCGTAAAAAGGGCGCCAAAAACGTATTCGCCGTGAAAAATGTCACGAACAATGGGCACAATGTAGCAAGTGGTAATAATAACTGCCTATTATTGGATATTTACTACTTTTGTTTTCAGAAAAACATGTCACGATCGTCCATTTTATACATTTCAACGGCTATTTTTTTTTGAGAAATAACTTATCGTGTCTTAATAATAATGTTATTTTGTCGCCAGAAAAGTATGAAATGTTTAATAATTTAACCGTTATGTTATTTTTATTTAGGATTCTTTTCAAACATTTTATTTCGACAAAATATTTCATGAAATAGGCACTTGAAAATCTAATTCCTAAAATATTTATTAGACTAACCTCTGAGAGGTCTGTTAGAATAACCTCTCATTCTATTTCAGTTCTTAGAGGGCGCAGTAAAAAAATCAATCTCTTCACTAACAAACTAAAAAATTGAGAGAAAAAATGTTGTCAAAAGCATGACTATCAAAAAGAAAATCATTATTGTAATATGACGCGGTTGTTTTCCGTTACCTAACGGGCCAGATATATAAAAATCCGAAAACTTCAACATCTTGGACATGTGATGAGACATTCAGAGATGTATGAGATCTTGCATCTTATAATGGAAGGAAAGACTGCCGGCAGACGGGGCCCTGGAGGAAGGAGAACCTCATGGCTGAAAAACCTGAAACAGCGGTTTGACCAGTCTACTATAGAGCTGTTCCGGGCGGCCGTAAACAAAGTCCGCGTAGCCAACATGATAGCCAACAGGGCACAAGAAGAAGAAGAATGGGCCCGAGAGAAGGAATTTTTTCTCATCTTGAACATTTTGATCGCGATGCAAGGTTGCACGCCATACACGATTATTATACAAGGAAGCGTATTAACTGTAGAAAGAAAATACGCAATTTGGCAGAGCTTCATGGTCGTATGACTGACACAATAAAAACTCTTCGTAAAATATTACAGGCACTTAGTAACTTTGTAAGACCTGATAATGCTCTCACAGACACAGAAACGGTGAACGACTTTATATTTAGAGAGATTTGGGAATCATATTTGATACGCACCTAACATTTCACGTCCACGCAGAAACGATATGCAGCAAAGCTTTAAGAATTCTAGGGTTTGTGCTAAGCAACTCCAGATATTTTTGCAGCTCGGCCGCGATTCGTGTGCTATACTATAGTTTAGTACGTAGCATTTTGGAAAGTGGTTCAGTAATATGGGGACCAGTCGATTTAACTTACTCTCAAATAATAGAGAAAGTGCCAAAGAAGTTTCTGAGATATTTATATCTTAGGGACTTCGGATATTATCCCTGGTTATATCCATCAGCCTTTTTGTCCGGCATGCTGGTTATTAATAGTCTCGCCAATAGAAGGAAAACTGCTTTGCTGACAACAGAATATAAACATTTAAACAGTAACATCCGATCTGTATTCCCGATACAATACAAAATTTTGAGTTTTATGTCCCCGACAACTTTACAAGAGCGCGCAGACACAAAACTTTTGTTGTTCCGAGATGCAGAACAAACTTACCATTATTTATTTATTTTTTCAGGTTCTCCATAAAACAGTTATACACCAAATTATTGCGGAGAAGATTACAAAATACAAGAGAAAAAAAAGGCCAAGGGGGCAGTTTCACTATGTTGAGACATATGTCAAAAGATAGTTACTGAACTCTCTATAGGTAACATTGAAGATGTCAATGTTCAATGCAGAATCGTTAAGCAGTTGAATTGCTCTATTTAATGGGGCATTCTGAAAGGAAGAAGTTCTCGCTTTCGGAGCATAAAAAAGTATGTGGGATCTCCCACGAGTATACGCGTTAGGGACATATAGGTTAATCTCCTTCAACATAGGTGGATTCAGTACAGTACCGGAGATCAGTTTAAAAAAATGTTTACCCAAAAATATTTTTCGGCGGGCTTCTAACGTATTAAGATCGAGCATTCCTGTTAAGAACAAGGATGGATACAGGAATGGGTATTATGTATATTCCCTCATATACAGGTAATGCATAAACCTTTTTTGTACTTTTTCTATTAGTAATGCCGCTCGGAAAAATGCTTTGTTTGGTCTACGAATGATGAAGGAGGTTGTGTAACGGAAGTGAAAAGAAGAATTTGCATGACATAATATGCCATGAGTAAAATGCAAAAGACATGGAGTAATAAGGCATAACGAAGACCACTAAGACGAGACTCGTCCGGGCGTTGATTATCTCCGTAAGGTGCGAAAATATGAATAGTTAGAGTCAACAAAAGCAAACGGACAGAATCCCTCAAAATGTGTTGCTGGAGAAAAATACTCAGGTTTCCATGGACAGTCAGATATGTACAAATGTGTCCATTCTGGAAGAGGTAGGCATCCACAGCAGGCTTTCAACTATCTGTATCGTATCTAAATGCACGTATCTTAATGGACACGTTGCTCAAACTGTGGACTCCAACTCGGAAAAACTCAGTAACTGGCAAAGTAGTTGGCCGGCGTAGTCCAGCGGTAAGGCTCTTAACTCGCACACCGAAGGTCGCGGGATCGAATCCTGGGGTGGCAAATAAATTTTATTTGGTTAATTTATGTTATTTCTCAATTTATTCATTAAAAATAATATAAAGTATATTTGCGGCACGTTCCAGAGTGGAAGATGCTTTCAGTATCGCCCTGGTGTAAGACCACCATTCAGAATTGAAACGTTGCTTGAACACCTTCCTCTTCCCTATCTCCTTCCCCTCCTCGCTACCTTCAGCCTCACAACATACCCGAATTGGGGATGCCATAGTCTCACTGGCTTCAGACGGGAGAAGTTGGGACTCTTGTGCGGTAAACATATAAAAAATAAAATAAAAAGTGGAAGGCAGAAGAAGCAGAGGAAGGTCACCAATGGAGTGACGATGTATCACTGGCGTCCGGTACGTCAGTGTCCAAAGCTCTCTACTCAGCGCAAGACCGCAAGGAGTGGAGTCTTGTGTGTGATTTCCTGAATATAAAATTGGAGTGGGGTCACGATCCTTAGCAATGAGGAGGAACCGATTTGAGAAGAAGTAACATGTATTGTCTTCCGGTGGATGTCACCTGAGCTACCCATGAATTCCACGGCGATTTCGTCTAACCGAACAATCGAGCAAGGTGGTCAGAGCAAAAGGTAATTTGACTGCAAATTTGATCACGTAATTTGATTACGTAGCTCTGTTTTTGGTGCATAACATTTCAAACCCATCGGGAACCAATAGCATAGGCCATCACGAAACAATTGTAATAAAGGCAAAATATCCAGATGGCCGCCCAAAACTGAAGAAACCAGATGCACAGGCTCTAAAGGGAATCATTAGGTATGCAATGGACCAAGAACGCAGAATTTTAGCATTAAAGGGACATTATATTATATGCAATGTCCCCATAAATCGATTAACAGAAGGGACCGAATTACATAATGTTGGCGATCTTACAAAATTTAAAATTACGTAAGTAATTTTGAACCCTCGCTGGCACTTTAAAAATCACTTAGAGACATCCATTAGCCCAATTCTTAATGCATTCTCTGCAATACTGGCATTCTTTTTACTGACATTCCCAGATGCCAACACTATGACATCATTATATAACCACAAAATGAGCCTCCTGAAAGACGCCAAAATTCACTCGTTTTTTCAGGCAAATTCATAAAAATACCCAGACCGTCTCAGAAGAATGAATACACTACCCACAAAACTTTTATTACGAGAAGATAAGAAGTTTTATGCGAGACAAAATGTACAGACAGTGTGTAATATATTTTTTAGGATAAGCGCATTTGCTTATAAGCTTAAAGAATAAGCACGTTAATTATTTGACTTTGTAATGCAAAGCCTGTGTTTAGACCTTGATATTTTTTTACAGCATTCAAAATATGCTAATTGAGGAAAGTACGGCGGAAATTGTATGCAAAATGCGAAGGCTCAAAACTTGCGAAATTTTGTAAAGGCATTAATATTCTAAGGTGTTGTCGGTAGGTATCTTTAAGAAACAGGTTCAACCTTTCCTCTATACAATTTGTACACCTTTTCCAAAAATGACACAGACCCCGAATGAAGTCTAAGGGGGCATACATTAATTACGTGAGCAGTTTTTCTTTCCATCTAGACCCCCCCCTTGGTGAGATAAATTTGGGTCACTTCGTATATTCTTTTCAAGTAACCTTTTGAGCTCAAGAAATTAATGTATGCCCCCTAAGGACCTCCCTTGCAGTTTTAAATGTCAAACAAATACATAAAAAAATAATTCACCCAGCTACATAACGATTTACAATGCCGCTAAAAATATAAGAACCATCTGAAACCAGATTAGTCTCATATTATGTATCTTGGAACCCCAACTGTGGCTAAAATGATTTTTTTAATATTAGCTCCACATTAGACGTGGGCAAAATGATTCCCAAAAGTGAATAGATCCCGTCTAATTCCCCCGGCCTTTAGAATTAATTCCTTCTATTTATTCCTTTAATTCAATTAATTCAAAAAAAAAAAAAAACTAGAGTGAATGGGTAGACTATGAAACACCGCAGCACTGATAGGCTACCAAGCACCGCACAAAGAGGAGACCGATTATTCTATCTCACTAACTCGCAGGCTAAAACCTGTAGATTAATGTGTTAGTCTCTTTTTAGTGTCGCTTTTTCGTTTCATTTTAAATCACAATAAGTGGGGAGGCTACGAAGCATCACACAAAGAGAGGACCGATTATTCTATCTCATTATCTCGCAGGCTAAATCCTTTACTTAGATGTATATGTCAGTGGCGGACTAAGCCCGTCAGAGGCCCGGGGCGGCACAGCTGAATGAGGCCCCCCCTTAAAAAGTTGATGTAATTTTACAAGATTTTTATTCAGTTCACACGAGCCTCTGGTCCTGGGGGACGTCCAAGCGCCTCCGTGTTCGTTTGATCAAATCCTAAACAAGGCTTTAAGGCACCAGGGCACTGTAAAAAAAAATTGTCATATTTTTTTTCATTTTCTAAAAAATGCATTTGTTAATAATGCTATCACCTAAAGTTTCATGGAAATTCTAAGAAAATTTAATGAAAGATTTAAACAGTTTGTATGATGAATTATCCTTCAGCAAAACCTTCAACGCGTTTTTCTCGAAACTACGTTTTTCAACCTGGTTGACAATATATTAGAAAAACTATACATCTGGCTAGCATGCACCAAGTCTTAAACTGTTAGAAAATCCAGTCACTATGGCACCACATTGGAATTTTTTCATAAAGGGCCCCCTTCTATATTTTTTAAGAACGCTGAAAATTTTCCATAAAAATTCGAATATAAAATTCGCTGGTTCGCCATTTTTCCTTTTTTTAAGATATCAAAATTCCTCTACGTGGTGCCATAGACACTGGATTTTCGAATAGTTTGTAGATGCAAAAGTAAATGCAAGTGGAATAAAATGCTTAATAATTCAACATGCACACTATTTCAAACGGTTTCACATAAAATGCTATAAAAACATTTCGTGAAAGCATTGTTAACTTCAGAAAATGAAATTAAAAAAAATTACAAACATTTTTTTACAGTGTCTTGGTGCTTTAAATTTTAAATCATTATTTAGGATTCGATCAAGGAAACATGGAGGCGTTTGGAGGCCCCCGGGGACCAGAGGCCACCCCTTCCGCCCCCCTCCCCCCCTTTAGTTCGCCACTGAATCCTTTTAATTACCTATTTTATTACTATCTTTATTATCTGTAATGATAAGATAGCCTTCAGCAAAAGGCCTAAGATAGTAAAAAAATATGAAGTGCAATACATAAGTGAAACTGGAACTAAAAGTATACAGACATTAGAAATATTAGTAGTAGTAATTTTATTTTAAAAATTGTAGAATACCGGTTCAGGCTGTATTTATTTATTCCTATTTTATATGTATAGGATGATGTTGGTATGGGTCCTCCCTACTCCAAACCACCTCTTAGATAGGTACTAAGCATATTTTGAAGGCACCTGGACTCTAAAAAAAATTGTTACTTTTTATTTCATTTTCCAAAAGATGCATTTGCTAATAATGCTTTCACCAAATTCGTAAAATTGACAGAGATACAGCATCTTATATGAAACTGGTTCAAACAGTTTGTATGTTGAATTATCCTTCAGCAAAACTTTGAACGCCTTTTTCTCACAACTACGCTTTTCAACCTGGTTGACAACATATTAGAAAATCCTATACATCTTATTTGCATGCACCATGCACCAAGTCTTAAACTGTTCGATAATCAAGTCACTATAGCCATTACAGTATTATTCATAAGACGTGTAGGCAACTGCCTAGGGGCCCCGCGGTAGGGGATTCTAGGATAAAGGGCCCCGAGACGTGCATTGCCTAGGGGGCCCCCCATGGGTAGGGGATTCTAGGGTAAAGGGCCCCGAGACGTGCGTTGCCTAGGGGCCCCGCATTGGGTAGGGGATTCTAGGGTAAAGGGCCCCGAGACGTGCATTGCCTAGGGGCCCCGCATTGGGTAGGGAATTCTAGGGTAAAGGGCCCCTGACGTGCATTGCCTAGAGGCCCCGACATGTTTAACCAAGCCCTGGAAGGGCCGTATTTTCCACAAGGCAGTGTAGGCCACTGCCTAGGGGCCACGCATCGGCTAGGGCCCCCTATGGTAAAGGGGCCCCGAGATGTGCATTGAGTTAGGGCCCCGACATGTTTAATCCGGCCCTGACTATGATACCAGACGAGGAAAATTTACCATAAAAAATAGAAAATAAAATTCATTAAAAAATAAAACGCATTCAAAATTTGCTGAAGGATAATTCAACATACAAACTGTTCCAAACGGTTCCAAACAGATTCATATAAAATGCTGTATCTCCGTCAATTTTTCGAATTTCCTTAAAAAATTGGTGAAAGCATTCTTAACAAGTGCATCTATCATAAAATTAAGTAAAAATTACAAAAATATTTACAGTAGTGTCTTAAAGCCTTGTTTAGTGTTTGATCAAGGGAACATGGAGGCGTTTGGGGGCCTCCCAAGATTGGGGGCCCGGGGCGGACCGCCCCCCCCGCCCCCCCCTTAGTCCGCCACTGGTATATGTTTGTCTTTTTTTAGTATCGTTATTTTTCGTATGTAAAATGTATTTATAGCTAGCAATTAAATCTTTAAATTTTACAGTTTTTTGTTTCACCCTTAAAGTATTTTATTTATTAAACTTAAAAGTATTTTATGACAGCTGACAACAGCTGACAACAGCTGATTGGACTTATAATATATATGCAAATTTACATTTTACATCTACCCAAGATCCACGTCTAAAAGTAGGTATGTATTTGTATTCCAATATCTTTCATACGTGCCAAAAAAACGATTACAAGTGCACAATTTTTGCTTCTCACTTTTCTAGCCGATGCCGCGATGTTCGGATTCAATGTCGAAAGTTTTCGGCTAACTATGTAATGAAATTGAAGGCTTGGCCCGCCGAGGAATTGGTGAACCGCTGCGCTCGGACGGATTAAGGGCCGGCATTGAGGAATGAAAGAGTAACTTTTGACTAGTGTCTTGTGTCTTACCCCGCAGAGACTTGATCAACTCGCGAGCCGAGATTGACGTGAAACGATGGCGATGTAAGACGATGACATCTGACGTCATTTCTAGGTCTGAGGTTAACTAGAGACAACAACGTCACAAGTGAAAAAGACTTTTAGTTTTAATTCGTGAATAAAGCGCTTCGGACAATTTCCGATAGCGACAGACTAGCTACGAGTACCTGGGACGCGGACGGGACGGGACGCGCGGGGACCTTAGGACGATCTCAGGACATTGACTACGACAAATGATTAATTCCTTGCGTGAAAGGGACGCTCGGACAATTCGGCTGAATCGCGGCCGCGTTTTGATCTACGGGTTTTTAGAACGGCGGCCGGCGGTAGCGGGATACGAGTCGTTCACAATACCGTCGACAACTTCGCGGCGCGCCGCCCATTGAATAATATTTAAATACGGTATTTAATATATTTTAAAAATACCTATGAAACATTATAATATTTAAATCGTTTACGGAACACATTATTCATTGAAATAATTTAACAGTAAAATAAATGGAAATTAAACATTTAGGTATGTTGCCGTTAAAAATCGTACGATACAAGGCCAAAGGTAAGGAATGAAGAATCAATTCCTTTTGAAATTGAGAATCAGATCAAGTGTGTCACAAGATTGAATTTATTCATTTAATTCGGTCATTCAATTTTGCCCATGTCTACTCCACATAGAAGGCCGTGCGGAAAATAATTTCACTCGTCACTTTTTCAGACGGGACTCGAACCCGCGTGCTTCTGATTTTTCCATTTTTACATTTTTCCACCTGCAAACAATCAACTTTATTTTTATACTCGGTGGACAGAGCAGTTGACCGGAAATCAGAAGGACGCGGGTTCGAGTCCCGTCGGCGGCATGTATCTTTTCTCCGAAGATTTCTTTCATTGTAGATGAGTGTTTCGGGTTAATAATTATTACTTATAATAATTGTCACCCTTTGTGCTACGCATAAAAATCTTGTCTTAAACATTAGTTCATCAATTAAAAATAATAATGTAAACTTCACAATTCATGATGAAATAAGTGGAAATTTTTCAAAAAAAATTGCGAAAGCTTAAAACTATTTTTTTATGAGAGTGTATAAATTTGGCTTTTGTAACCAAAGTTTATGGAGGTTTTTAAATAATTAAATTAGCATATTACATAAAATAAGGTGGAGGATTTATATTTAAGGCCCTGAATGGGGCTGGCGATGGCGGGGGTCAATTTTAATTACCAGCGGTCTCTTGTGCGAATGCCTCGTTTTACGGGAAAAAGCAAAAGTGATCATAAAGAAGCATTAAAGGGAATATTATTCATTGTCCGTTGGTTGGGAATCTGTGCGGAAAAAAGATATGCGGTAAGAGTAAGAAGATTGAGAAAAGGAAGGATTCAGAGGTCGTCATTTCTCAGATCTAACACTGTATCTGTGGAATGGTTCCAGATGTCTTTGGTTACAATCTCACCGAAGTGAGGACAAACTGTACAATGCATCTGTCGGGATGTCATGTTGAAGAAAGATAATAATTATCTTTCTTCAACACGACATTATAATGCATTAACAATGTAAGTACGAAATAAAATAGAAATACAATATGCGATATCAAAAATTTTTATGCTCTGTTAACGATACCTTTATTGGTATAGAAAATGTAAGTTATTGTATGGCTTAGTTCCCGGTAAAATAAAATAAAACAACCTAGATTGAGCACTTTTAAATAAAGTTAATAAGAAGCAAGTAAAATAAACTTACATATATTTTTATACAAGGATTTAAAAATTATGCTTGTAATAAATTTAACATTAGAAGTAGTGTCCGACCGAAACAGGTATTTCTACCGAAACCAAAACAGAAACCGAATTTTCGGTATCTGTCTTAGTTTCGGCCGAAACTGATATCGAAACTTTTTTTAGTAATGTTAAAAATCTATTTGAGTTATTTTTTACACATATATACAGACAGTTAACCGGTGTTAAATGAAATAAAAATAACAATAATTGAAGTATGGTACAAAAAATAATTATTACTGCCATAAAGCAAATAAAAATTGTAAAAATTAACCAAACATGTTATCTACTTCTTAGAACAAAAATTTGTCAATAAACATCACTTACATTATAAAGGAAGGACCTCATTAAGTTATTTTTTATTTTTATTGCGTTTACAACCAAAACATTCTTATAACACGGGTTAAATGAAATAAAAAAAAAACAATAATTGGAGTGCAAAAAAAAAATATTTATTTTATAAATATGTATCTGTAAAACAAACAAAAATTAACAAATATGTTAACTACTCCTTGGAACAAAAATTTGTCAATAATATAATCAACATTTACATTATAAAGGAAGGACCTCATTAATTGAGTATTTTAACCGGCTTATGCGAACTCAGCTTATGATGGCGGGTGACACACGAGCCACGAACTCACCCGAAGCCAGTCGAACGACGCGCGATAATTCACGAACGCAGAGTTTCGGTGCTGCCGAAGGCTCGGCAGATTTTCTGCTGAAACCGAAACTGATCCCGAAACTTGATTTTTTTGCCGAAACTTGCCGAAACCGAAACCGAACCTTCGGTCGGTCACTAATTAGAAGTATTCACCACACAGCGGCCCCAAAGATGACATGTGCCCTGAGAGTAATTATTTTTTTATGAGGGTCTCCTGTGCGAAGCTAATGTAAAAAAAAAAAAATGGATTTATTTAAATCACTAAGATTGGGAGTGGAGTGGACCATTCATTGAAATAATTGCTTTTTTAAAAATGTAGTATATTTTAGTTGATTTAAGCAGATAATAATGAAAACGTAGCGATTTATTGAATACAACTAAACTTTTATTTATTTTATTTCTTGGGAATGGCGCCTAATTATTCGTAGCCAATCCAAATTGCTCACACTTAAAACAGAATTAGTGAAAACCACTATAAAAAAAATACTGAATCCTGGTCTCAAAGTTTATAGACAAGATCTCAATTTAGATTGTCCTTTTCACTTTCAAATCGTATCTTTCACTCTTTGAAAGCGAGGCAAATAAGCTGCAATGAAATAAAAAAAGCTATAAAAAATAAATAGACCTATAAAATAAATTTCACTTCATCCAATTTATTTACGTTTCAATCATTTTTTCATTTACGAAAAGCTTTGTAACTGGGCGTATTTTTTCTGTTTTCTATCTGTAGTGTTAGTGAATCGAAAAGCATCCTGCGTAACAATTCCCATTCTAAGTGTGTCATTCTGGAAAAGGGTTAAGTGAAACATAAAACTGAGAAATAAATAATATAAGTGACAAAATTGATAAAATGCTGGAGCTTTGTGAATTGTTTATCACCGATCTTTCATTTTCTGCCTGGTTGCAAAGTGTTTGATGTATTGTAAAAATAAGTGTTTTTCGGGCATTATAATGACAACCAATTCACTCATGCTACAAATTTGATTTCCTGAAAACCATATCCCTATAAATATATATATATATATATATTTTTTTAAGTGAAAACTTCGTTAGCACCGTTCCATAGGATTTGGCCTACGAGAGATTTTTTTTTATGGTGATACCTCACAAGAGGCTCAGCTGCTCCCGTTTGCAGCCAGTGAGACTATGGCATTCCCAATTGGGGTATGTTGTGAGGCTGAAGGAAGTGGGGAGGGAAGGAGATAGGGAAGATGAAGGTGGGGAAGTACCTGGCTATTAAGATCTGGTCACCAAACACGGCTAATGCCATTTCAAGTAAAGTTTCAATTCTGAATGGTGGTCTTACACCAGGGCGATACTTAGAGCATTTTCTACTCTGGAACGTGCCGCAAATATACTGTATATTATTTTAAATGAATAAATTGTGAAATAACACAAATTAATCAAATAAAATTTATTTGCCACGCCGGGATTCGATCCCGCGATCTTCGGAATGCTAGTCAAGACCCTTACCGCTGGACTACGCTGGCCGTCAAATGAGACAGACTAATCGGCCTTCTCTTTGTGCGATGCTTCGTAGAATAAAATGTAAAATAAATATTAAACTTAAACAATAACTTAAACGGTAACAATATTATAATAAATAAACCCTACAAATATCCGGGAACCTTTATTGGATAACCAACACCTCTGTCATAGGTCACCCCAAGTGGTTCGCTACGTTTGGTGACTTAGCAGGGGTGCCCGGGTTCATGAGTTGAGGTTTGACTAGGTCTTGGAGGCGGATGACCAGGACATACTGAACCCCAGGACATATCCACCCCTTAAACCCTTTTCCTTCCCAGAACTCTCCTCTCCTTCCTATCCTTAAAAAAAAAACCCTCCACACAGCATTCCCAAAGATGACATAGGCCCTGAGGGAAATTATCTTCCTCAGGGCCTCCTGTGTGGAGCTCATGTAAAAAAAATCCTACTTCTGATATTCTGCATTCGTCTCATTCTCTCGAAATTTAGTTTTCTGAAGGTATCACTTCTACCGCGTGTGAGCTGCACACATTTTTTTTTGTTACAACATCTGAAACCTCATTTTTGACACAAAACTTTAATACGCTAAAGTGGATAAAGTTCAAAATGTGGCTTAATTGCAAAGAAATTGTTACAAGGTTCACTGAACTAGAGTTACAGACAAACACACTTGTATTTATTTATTCGTTACGATTGTATAATTAATGCCCTTTATCTTTCTTAAAAGGTTTGAGCCTTCGGTAAGAGTGCCTTTATTTACCGACAGGTTGTGTGACGGTAAAGCAGGCTGCTGTTGAGCGTCCAGATGTCGCTTCTTGTAAAATATATTTAATGTCTGACAGTTTTTGTGTGTTGATTGTTATGAAAAGGCCAGTTCCCGTAATTCTTTTCCTTATTCTGTAAATAATATGAAAAAAAACAAGGCTAATTCTGCCTTTCGTTCTATTGAACTGGAAACCGGCCCGCAAGTGTAATTTGAAGAGCATTTTAAAGCGCCCTGTCATGTTAACCTAAAATTGTGAATAAAAAAAACTCAGTTCAATCTTGTAGAGTGTTTATTATTTGAAGGTAGGACCTACGTACGTACCTACGAAATTAATATTTTTAATAATTTGGGTTAAAAATTTTCGAAATATTATTTGTGACTAGCTTGTTTATCATCTACCGTAGGTACAGCGTTTACTAGTACACTTTGTAACCAGGCACAAATTGAAAGACGGGTGATAAACAATCCACAAAAGAACCGATATACACCCCACCATAATACGTACGGATATTCCCACAAAAAAGATATACTCGTTACATGGTTCTTCCAGTAAAAAGGACATAACACGATTATCCCTACAAAAAGGGGACAAAACCGATTCAACCCACAAAAAAGACAAGTAGAGAAAACAAGGACTTCCACATAGCATGGTTCAGGAATTTTGGATACATTTATACAGAGGAATTGGGCTATTGCAATGGCTTAATTTTGGTTTTTTCATTGCACCGAGCGTACCGACTAAGTCAATTCAGCAATTAACAAATCTTTAAAAAAATATGAAGGTATATTTTATTAATTTTAATGATAGCTGAGCTACGCTATTTTTATTAATTTATCGTATAAGTGCATATATAGATTGAATAACCATCTATATATGGATATTCAATCTATATATGGATAATTGTATGCAAGAATTGAAAGAGATGGGATTGGGTGCGAAATCGAGTAATCTAGAAGTATGTTGCCTGTTGTATGCTGATGATGCGGTGCTGATATCTAACAGTATGGAAGATCTACAGTCTCTCGTGTCAAGAATGAACGAAGTATGCATGAAGAATGAGTTAATGATGAATGTAAGTAAGTCTAAAGTCATGGTGTTTGAAAGAGAGAGTACGAAAACAGTATGCAATATAGTTGTGAATGATGAATACTTGGAGCAGGTGGATGAGTTTGTTTATTTGGGAAGTATGTTTACGAGAGATGGGAAGGCTGATAGAGATATTGTAAGAAGGGTGAATGCAGGTAACTCTATTAATGGAGGACTGAACGCCGTTGGCAGCAACAAAAAACTGTCCAAAGACGCGAAACTAGCCGTCCATAATGGAGTACTGGTACCTACCCTGATGTATGGCAGTGAGGCATGGAACTGGCAGAGGAAGGATGAAAGTAGACTGAATGCTGTAGAAATGAGATTCCTGAGGCGTATGTGTGGTAAAACCATGTATGATCGTGTGAGAAATGTGGAAATCCGCAAAGAATGCAAGGCTGATGTAAGCGTGATGAGTAAGATCAAGAAAGGAACGCTCCGATGGTTTGGGCATGTAGAGCGAATGAACGAGGAAAGGAGTGTAAGGAGAATATATGACGCAAATGTGAATGGTAGAAGAAGTCGAGGACGCCCAAGAAAGACATGGCACGACCAAGTGAATCAGATACTTGAGTCGGGCCATGTCAAGAGTCAGATTAATAGAAGAGAATGTATGAGACGTTGTATGAATGTAAACGAGGCAAGGAATGTGTGCCAAGACCGGGATGTTTGGCGGTCCGTCCTCTCTGCCTACCCCTGCGGGGAAACGGCGTGATGGTTAGTTAGTTAGTTATAAGTGCAGGAAAATCATTTAAGACACATTTTTGTATTTGTTCACAACTAAAGTACCAACAGTTTAAAAAGTTTTTTCGTTTTTTTGGAACGCCCGCTCACAGTTCCCTCTCACCCCACAAATTAATCATAAGATAATCGATGTGCATCGAAGTTCATTATCCTTTATTTTTTTATATTCCTTTATTTTTTTATATATTTATTTCATTGAATATAATAACATGCAATATAATATAAGATATACAATATTAATACCTAATATAAGATTTAGGATAGATAAATATGTTGTTCATTTATTAACCACTTTTTTGTCAGTTCCTCATTATTTATTAAATTAATGCAGGGTTCCTCATTATTTATTAAATTAATGTTTTGATTTAACATGTTGTAAATCAAGGGTATCATATATTCGAGCGTTCTGGTGCCATACTTATTTGATATTCGTGGTATTTTTAGGCCTTTGTTTTCGGTATATCTTATTGTGTGACTATGCACCAATAAATTTTTATTCGTGCTTTCTCCCGAATTATCCATAATTTTAATGTACCAGAGAAACCCTTTAATTTTAAGTAGGCCCTCAGACCCATACAGTAATTTTAAGTTGTTTCTTTGTTTGTAAATGCTTTCTTATGTGAGTACCGCACAAGAGTCCCAACTGCTCCTGTCTGGAATAAATGAAAAAGGTCTATGCCATCCCCAAATTGGGGTACGTAATGAGGTTGAAGGTAGCGGGGAAGGGAAGGAGATGGTGAAGAAGAAGATTTGGAAGAACTTGGCTTTTCAGATCAGGTCACCAAACACGGCTAAAGAGATTTTAAGCAACGTTACAATTTTAAATGGTGGTCTATACCAGAGCGATACTGTGAGTATCTTCCATTCTGGAACGTGTCACAAATATAAAGAAATATAGTATATAAAGAAATCGTATTATTTTATACTAACGAATACCACAAATTAATTAAAACATATATATTTGCGCACGCCGGGATTCGATCCCGCGACCTTCAGATTGCGAGTCAAGAACCTTACCCCTCGACCATGGAGGCCGTCAAATTCGATAATGTTCTTTTTATGCTATTTTTATTGCATCTATTTTTAGCTTCCTAACAAACAAAATTACTATTTAAATTATTATTTATCAATCAATGGGCGATTTTATAACTCCTTCGACGACGGCACGACAATGGCAAAAATACACAAAAATGTACGTTTTTTATCATAGTGATGAGCAGATCTTTCTTACATACAAAATAATTGTAGACAGACAATGTTCGCATGTATACTTCCTCCAGAGGAATTATTTTCTTGCACCTCCCTCACTCGTATTAAGGAAATGAGATGCCGCGTGCCATCGCCGTACCGTTGCCGTGAGAATATGGAAACAGCCACTCAGAACATCACTTAAAGAGATTTATCTATGTTTATGTACCTACATATATTTAATAATGTTTCAAATTTTGAATTTCAATCATCTGATAGTGGTAGAATTATAATATCAAAAATCTAATCAAAATACTACAAACAGAGTTTTCACATAGATAATTACATAATACGTGATACAATCATCTTTTCTGATTATTTCTAACTGATACCAGAGGTGAATGTGAGGTAAAACCATGTAAACCATGTGTGAAAATGTATAGATCCGCAAAGAATGAAAGGGTGATGTAAGCGTAACAAATCGTGCTAATAAAGGGACGCTTAACTAAGAAATGAGTGTAGGAAGAATATATGATGTGAAAGTGATTGATAGAAAAAGTCGGAGACGCCCAAGGCATGGCACAATCAAATTAAACAAATACATGAGTCGGGACATGCAGATTCAGAATACCTAAATGATTATGTGTGAGAAGATGTTTGAATGTGACTAAAGCAAAGGGCGTTTGCCAAGACAAAGTGCCTAAGTTAGTTAGTTTATATAGAGGGTTAGAAAGTGGAAACAGGGGTGCAATTTAAAATGGATTTATTGTTGGCTTTTGCTTTCTTCAGAAAAGAAAAAATGTTTTAAAATACATCTAAATTATTATGAGATTAATTTTATCTCGCATTGTTTTCAGAAACACTATAAATAAAATCCTTTGAATGGCCGCCGATAAAGAAGGCATAAAAAAAGAATAAAGAACAAATAACGAACAAATGGAGAACAAATAAAGAAAGAAGAATTGAAATGACATTTTTATGATTCCATCTGATTTCTGCCTTCTCTGGAATATGACAATACGCCTCCGGTTTTGAGTAAAAGCTCGGCCAAAACACGAAGGTTATTTTTTTATGAGATGGTTTTTACGATCGGCGATTAGACGAAGTAATTTAAAAATAATTAATTTATTAAAAATGAGAATTTGAGGGCGGTACGCTGCTTATTCCAAAGTTTTTTTTTTTAAATGCCCTTATTATTTATTTACATTAATTTTTATAATTAAGTTCGTTTAAACTGACGGATATCAGTTTGTTAACGGGTCCTTTAAAAATTTACTTTTAAATTGAGTCGGGTACAAAAAATAACACAAAAACATATAACTTATTATAAAAAAAGAACAGAAAAAAAAAAGATAATGGAAAAACATAAAAACGAAAAGCGGCATAGAGATTAGTACAAAACGTTTATTTTGATATTTCCATTTTTGAAACTGGTAATTCATGGTGGAATTCCATAATAATATATTATAATGAAACAAATATAAAACTTATTTCCATTTTAATTTTTTGACTACAACCGGTTTCAGCCTGTTAAGGCCATCTTCAGAATGGCACAAATTATTAATAACTCAAGGTTTATATACACAAATATGGGGGAGGGGGAGAGGGGTGGTCTACAAACTCATATATTCGAATCAAATCTTTGTAAATATGTTCCATTTTGAGCTGATTTTTGGAAAATTATTTGTATAATAATTGCACACAGGAGGAAAAATTATTCGTGCTTTTTTAGAGAAACGAAGGAAAACTACAGTGTTTTGGTATCAGTAAGCCATTTAACAGAGCTTTTAAGCCTTTTTAATATTTTACTGAAAGGTATCCTAATGATTGTAGACCAGAGCTTGAATTGAATGAAGAACTCTGGTTCACCATCAAAAGGACAAGGTGCTCCCATAGTCGCTTTGTCAACATGATGCATAGATGGGACCTTAAAGAGTCGGCGATGTGTGAATGCAGGGCGGTGCAGACCACCGAACATGCGGTCAACGAATGCAAGTTCCATTCATTCTCCGCGGGATTGATAAGGTTCACTGGGCGATGCCTAAGGCCTGGTTTGCAGACCTAGATGTCCCCTCTGACCCCCTCCCACCATACTAAGTCACTATTAAGTCATAAATAGTTTAAATATGATTTTGAACGCAGAGGAATCAGAATCGAAGACGGTATAACTCATAGTTTACTGTACCATCTTTTCAGAAGGTTTGGAAATGTTGAAGTGATATAAATCGATTCATTTCAAATGATTTAATCACGTAATCGTTAAAAACTTTCACTATTATCTATCGGAACTACGTATTTTCTCTACCGTTAAATACCATAAATCTTACCTGACTAGAACGACGTTTTGTCCTTTTTACGGGCGAAGAATAAAGCTAAATCACTATTTTACATTAATCTTTACTAAGAATCGGTTTACATTATAATAAGATAAAAATAGGCTTTGAATAAATTTAAGCTTTTCCTCCCGTTCCATTGGAAAAAAATTATAATAAAAATGTTAATTACTTGAAAAAAATACAAGCGTAAACTACTAAGAAACACCCTTTTAAAAATACTATGGCTTAAATTTAATGTGACAGTTTCCATTGATTAACTTTTTTCTTTCTTATAAAAATTATCACAAAATAAAAAAAAGACTTCCTGGGCACTAAAAATCGTGATGCTTTGCCAAACGGTTTTTATTCCTATTATCTTTTATTCGTGGCGATATGTCACGCCAAGAATACCTACATATTTGGCTTGTGGCTTCCTTTTAACAGTACACAATGAGGTATATAATTTCCCTAAATGCCTGGATGTGGATGTTCTCTTTAAAGAAAGAAAGAGGAAATTCTTGGAAGGAAAATGTTATGCGGGTGGGTAGAAAGCGAGGGGTCAGTGTGTCCTGAAGTGACAGACAAATGAATCTATCCCTCCCGCTACGCTGCAAGACGATGGGTCGAGAGAGAGCAGCTGGCGATCAATGTATATTATAGAACCAATAAATTATATGTTATGAAAATTAATCTGTGAGTATGTTTTTGGTTGACTTAATAATCTTCTATATAAATAAAAATGAATCGCCAAGATGTATATACGCGCACAACTTCCGAACGACTGCACCAAATTGGATAATTCATTTTTTGTGTGTTCGTTATTGTTAGGACAAAGTTTGTATAAAATTACTGGTGAACTCTGGCATTATGAAATTTGTATAAAAAATTGCAATAGGTGGCACGCGAGCTGTTTGAAAAATGAATGTACGGGGGTGGGGGGAGTGGAGTGGGGAGAGGAAAGGTGGAGGAGGCGGAGTGGGAACGCGAGAGGGGAAGTGGACATGGGAGGGAAAGGGAGACGGAAGGAGAACGGGACGAATGGGAAATGACACGCGGGTAGAAACAATTTCTTTATTAATGGCATAGCAACGCATGCCGGGAACTCGCTAGTATTCTATAAAAAATAAAGAATCTTGCATACTTAAACGACATTAATAGATGCAATAACTTCGTGGATATTTATAATTCATTACCAAGCGTCCCCAAAAAAGGGCGAAGAAATTAAGTACTCGAATCAAAATCCTTAACGACGCACTTCACCGATATAAGCTATATAAGCGATATATTTTACATCGTTATTTTTCACTACCACAGAGCTTGAATGCGCCACCATAATAAAATATCATTTTTATTACACTTAATTTTGACGAGATGCATAAAAACAAGACCAGAAAAAAAGTCTGTCATTTCTACCAGCACAATCCCTTTGTAATGCGTTTCCATTGGAAATTTTTGACATAAAATTTAAACTATGTTTTGCATCACAGGAAAAAAAAAACTCTTTTCAATTGTCATAATCAAAACGATGGAATGTAAAAAAAATATTTCGTACTCCTAAAGTATAAATTTTTGCTTCTGAAAATTGTCACCGCCGCGCCGTTTTAACGTTATTTAACATTTAAGGTCCCGTGGGAGTTATGTCCATTTCCCAACTTGAAAATGTGTTTTAATTTTAAATTAATTTGCGTAATTTTTAAATAAATGTTTGTACTTTGTAGTAGAATACTCGCGTTTAAAGGTTGTATTTTTTTCTATGTGATATATTATGTTCAGTCGAGTACATTTTATACATTTATTGTTTCTTCATAAAGTCATGGTATTTATGACACGAAAGAGAGAGTACGAAAACAATGTGCAACGTAGTTATGATTGATGAATTTTTGGAGCAGGTGGATGAGTTTGTGTATTTGGGAAGTATGTTTACGAGAGATGGCAAGGCTGTTCGAGGTATTGAAAGAAGGGTGAATGCAGGTAATTCTATTAATGGATGTCTGAACGCCGTTGGCACCAACAAAAAACTGTCCAAAGAAGCGAAGCTAGCCGTCCACAATCGAGTACAGGTACTTTTCTTGATGTATGGCAGTGAGGCATAGAACTGGCAGAGGAAGGATGAAAGTAGACTGAACGCTGTAGAAATGAGATCCCTGAGGCGGATTTGCGATAAAACCATGATTGATCGTGTGAGAAACGTGGAGATCGGCAAAGAATGCAAGGCTGATGAAAGCGTAATGAATAAGATCAATAAAGGAAAGGTTTGGGCATGTGGAGCGAATGAACGAGGAAATAGTAGAAGAAGTTGGGGACGCCCGAGAAAGACATGGCACGACCAAGTGAATCAGATAATTGAGTCCGTCCATGTCAAGAGCCTGAATAATAGAAGAACATGTATGAGGCGAGGCCGATGTATGAATTTGAACGAGGCAAGGAGTGTGTGCCAAGACCGAGTTGTTTGGCGGTCCGTCCTCTCTGCCTACCCCTGCGGGAAACGGCGTGATGGTTAGTTAGTTGTTTCTTTACATGGTAGGTATTATTGTTTACAATTCAATTCCCCACTATGAAAAGCCTGTATTGATGTTAATAATTTTATAAAATAACAATATTATTTCATGTTTCTTACTGATGGGGACCCATTAAGCTGAAGGAAACTAATACATTATTAAGTAAATATATAGAACGACTATGTGTTGAAATAAATTGATATAATATGTTATGCTTTTAATGGAAAAGGGCACATAAAAATAAAATATACACATTATATTGTTAGGCTATTATAATAAAAAAGACAAAGATGAAAAAAAATGTTGTAAATCCTTGGCTGATACAAATAATTTAACAATCTTTTTAAAAGTGTCAAGGGATTGGATGAATACATTTTTTTTTACATTAGCTTAACCCAAGAGACCCGAGGAAAATAACTTCCCTCAGGGCTTATGTCATCTTAGGGGATGTTGTGTGGAGGGTTTTTTAAAGGAAAGGAAGGAGAGGAGGTTCTGGGAACGAAATAGGTATGATGAGTGGGTAGGAATCTGAGGGTCAGTGACCAGGAGTGACGGACGTACCAATCCATCCTTCCAACTGCGGTGCAAGGTGATGTGTCGAAGGATTCTGGCTGGAGAAATCAAAAGACCTCCCTCAACCAGTCTCTCTCGATCCGGAACGCCACGCAGCAGATGCGCAGACACATCGGCCACCAAGACCTGGATAAACATCACCCCATGATAAACGAACCCGGGCACCCCCGTAAGTGACCTATGGCAAAGGTGTTGGTTATCCAATAAATGGTTCCCGGGGTGGTGGTACCCATTCCCGCCTCCCATAATGAAATATGTTTCTAAGGCTAATAAATTAAATTACACGTATCATTACCACATTTTACATCGTAATTGGTCATCTACGATATGGAATTAGAAATTAAAAATTGAATTTAAATTAAGTTTATTAAATTTGAATGAAGTTCTACGAATTAAATCCAAAAACCATTAATAATAATTAATTTTAAAATATATCCTAGATTTAGCTTTGATTATTATTATTATTGTTAGTTAAACCCATAGTTAGAAAGTAAAGTAAAGGTAAAGTAAATATGTGCAGATGCACCCGGGCAGAGATGAAAATGACTTGCAACTTGCAACTTCTAGTTTATCTTGTTATCGGCAGCGCCGCGCATACGATAATTGACGGATGCATTTTCCCGCATTACGATGAACACTGTGTGATGCCAGAATAAATGCAAAGACGGCATCATCTTGTCGATTCCTAGAACATTTTGGTATTTTATAATAATCTATCGCAGACCCGTGAAAAATCTCGACAAACCTTGATAAATAAAATCTTGACAAACTAGTTCCAAGTTGGAAAATAAGTATCAGAAGAGATTGTAAAATTCTGTAGGACTTGAAAGAAATTGAAAAATTCAGGAAAAATCACAGCAAATTGAAATGTAATGAAATAGGTGAAGAAAAAATTATTGATGAGGTTTAATTTGAAGTTTAATTGTTAGTTGAAAGAATTATTAATGGTAGGAGCATATAATATCTTGTTGCCTGTGGGTGGAAGTATTGGGATGTTACAAGAAGGTATAACGCGATCAAAATGACGCAATGTGTCTGCACAACCTCAGCAGCAGAGCAATAAACTCCTTCATTCCGGGCCAAGATTTCAGAAATAAAAACATATAAAGCGCGTGCACCACTTACTAACATGGTAGATTCTCTCAGTATATCCTTGATGAGAGGGCCACCACTCAAGTTCGAAATTTTGTTTGAAATTAATTTAGCTCTGTTCAGTTACCAGATCTTTATAGCCAGGTAGGTAGGTACTTCTCAACTTTCCTCTTTCGCAATTCCTTCCTCTCCCCATTTCATTTAGCCAAATAAATTAGCCAAAATAGGAATGAAGTATTAACGAAGATGTTCAAAGTATTAACATGAAAAATGAATAATTGTGATGAGTCTTGCCAAGAATTGTAAAAACAGAATAAAAAAAACGAGTGTGCTTTAGATCACACGACTGAAGTAAAACTTCTTTAGCTCCGTCTATGTATATGATTGGAAGAGAGAAAGAAAATGTGCGCGCACACTACTCTCTCTTGCTCCTATAGTGTGATACAGGCAACAGGCCTGCACTGTGTCTTAGATATACGAAACGTAACTGGCTATGAGCGAAAGAGAGAAAGAAAATGTGCTCGCACCTTTCACTCTTGCCCCTACAGTAATATACGAAACGTAACTTTCTCTCTTTTACATTTCCCTTATATCTCCCTCTCAACTACCGTTCGCCTCGCTTTTCGTAACGCTCTCGTCACGCATTCACCTGCTTACACCCCAAGTCAAGCGTGCGTAAAGAAGTTTTACTTCAAAAATATGATACGATGAAAATGGATAAAGTAAATAGTGTGTTCTAGGACAGAGAATTACTCCATGTTGCAGATTGGAAGAAGATGGCCGAGGACAGAGGGCGGTGGAGGCTTATTTTGAAGGAGGCCAAGGCTCGAAATGGGCTGTAGCGCCATTGAAGAAAAAAAAAAAAAAGGACAGAGAATTATAGCATGTTATTATTTATATCTCTGCTAAAATTATATGTTTTTTTTGTAATATTATGCAACGAAGATATTTAAAGTGTCTCTTTTCTTTGTTGATGCGAATCTGAATAAGAAACTAAATGAAAACGGTGGTGTTGAAAAGTGATGAGATTTTTCCTTGTTATAACTTTCAGAGCGATGGGCAACATGTGGCACGAATCTTGATTAACGTCTTTTTGACTTGGTCCCGTCGCCGTCGGTACAAACTGTGGACGACGGATGACTTTTAAGAATTTAGATAAGAATACTGCGGAACTATTGGCATAAAAATATTACTGGATATGTTCCGCTTGTTACATACGAAGGCAACTGTTTCGTATATTTTATTTTATTATTTATTTATTTAACGAAATAAAAAGGCGTTTAAATTACAATGATAAGATTAGGCATAAAGATGGATATCAGTAGATAGTATTAAGGACAAAATAAGAATGAATGATACAAAAATAATATATGCTCTGCAACCGGGCCCGAAAAGAAGATGATGGAGAGATACGAAATAACGAATGTTAGAGGAGAGCGCTAACATTTTCAGCGATAAAATCGATGCGAAAATTGCGAAAATGTTTAATAAAACACGACTCGTTTAAAATAGAGCAAAAATCTCGAGGGCATTATCTTAAACAGCATTTAAAGAAACACTGTGAATTTTTTCAGACATATAACTTATAAAATAACTGAAACAAACGTGTTAATAATAATTTTTGGAGCATACTTTGCGATTTTTTCTATCGACGGAATTGTATATAATTTGAGTTTCGGCGCGGGCAAAGTCTAGATATTATCTTCAAGAATAACATATATTTTTTAAGAGCTTTAAAACTTACCGTGTTTAAGGGAAATATGTAATAAATCGTTACAAATCCGGGTTGCGGGTCCTTAAGGGCCGTTGGTGACTTGAAATTCGGGTGAAACGGAAATGCGTCACAACAGTTCTACACGAATACTCGGTTTTAATATAATGCTGTAAATTCGCACCTCGGCGGGTGCCTTCCACAGCGTCGTTGCTAAGTTGCCTGACAAGTCTCAGCAGTCAGAGTCACAGACATCACTCGAACGGGGGTTCGAATCCTACGAAATCCAAAAAAAAAAAAATATTTTAAATCAATATCCACTCTTCAAACCGCTTTAAAAAAAAACAAGCAAAAAAAAAAGAAAGCGACATGTAGCGACTTTCTAGTTTCACTTCTACCGCGTGTGAATTACACTCTGATTTTATTTAATTATCAAATTATGTTAACTATTAATTTAACTACTGTGGGTTGCTTACTAAAAATATTTTTATTTTTATTTAAAAACATCAACGAATATTTGAATTTCACTTTTGTTTGTTTGAATGAATGAATGAAGTGGAATCTTGCAAGTGGAAATTAACCCACTTTCCGACCACCGATCAATCTGAAACTCGGCAAATAGACTTTTTGTCATTGACCATGCATTCTACCGACCATTCTATGTTTGCAATCACGCATATATACGCATATATACATATATTTTTCGGAAATTCGATGGCATTACAGCAGTTAACATGTCGGTATTATCCATTTGGGGCTTAGCGCGGTAGATAGAGTTGTCGACTTAAGTTCCTTTCTTTCAGGGTAAGAAGGTTCAATTCTCGTACAAAAAAAAACTTTTTTTAAAGGTTTAAAAGACAAATTCAGATTTCTTAAAGTAATTTTTTTTCAAGTTGATTTTATTTGAATACCACAACGCTACACAAACCGGAGCCTTCTTAAGAGAAGTTTGTTGAGGCTGGGGGTATAAGGAAGAAGTAGAAGGAAGGTGAGGATGTATACTTTAACCTACGGATCTTGAAACACGAAAAGATCCTTAGTCATTATTTCCAATTGCCAATGTTTGGAAAATATTTGTAACAATCTGACTGGAAAATGCAACCGAAATATCGTAGGACTTGATTTTTTTGCAAACATTTTAGCTATTTCAAATGGTGACCCGACAGTAGTTCCCGGGGACAGTTGGTCCGGCGACGGTTGGTCCGGCGACAGTTGGTCCGGCCGACAGTTCGTCCGGCCGCATTTGGTCCGGCGACAATTGGTCCGGCGACAATTGGTCCGGCTGAAAGTTTAGAAGATGTTTTCTTGCATCTTGCAGCATCTTGAGTGAAAATCCGCAGTAAAAATATTTTTACTAATAATTTCGACTCTCCTAAGTAGCATGCGGCAATCATTATACGTGCAGTCGGCTTAGCAAAAAACGCTAAAGATTCCTACTTGTTGTTATGTTGGTAATAATAATTATCAGCTGTCAAATGCTGATAGTTGGCAGGTCTGTCGCGTCACTTGATGTATAACCTTGAACTTGTCAACAGTGTCAATAAACGTCTTACAAATGAATCAGTTCTTGCATTTAATTACGAAACCTCAAACATTATAATTGGCGACGAGGAAAATCAGTTTATCAGTTAAAACGTGTGTGAATAGTATTAACAGTGATTTCGCCGTGGAAAAAACCTTTTTTTCAACATGTCGAGTAGTACCTTGCCAGTGCCTCATTTCGAACCAGATTGCGAAAGTTTCAATATGTTTTTGGAACGCATACAAATGTATCTAAAAATTATTAATATCGCAGAGAAAGAAAAAATTGGATATTTGTGTATATTGATCGGTGCGGAGAAATTTAAAATTTTAAAAGAAACGGTGCATCCGAAAAATCTAGAAGATTTAACCTTCAACGATATTGTAACAACACTGAGGAGTAAATATGAAGAAAAAAGGTGTACAATTGCGCAAAGATATAAATTTTATAACCGGAAACAACATTCTAACGAAGGAATCGATGATTATATTACGGATATAAAAAGTCTGTCAATATCATGCAATTTTGGTGCTTTTCTAGACCAAGCTCTGAGAGATAAATTGGTGTGTGGTTTAAAAGATGATGCAATGACTAGAAGATTGCTATCTGAAGATGAATCGTTAACTTTTGAGAAAGCAAAATTAATTGTCAAAAATATTGAGACAGTAAGTCACAGCTCAGAGCAAATTTTACACAAAGAAAATGTTACATCGGAAATCTGTGAAGTCAAGTCAAAAATGTCACATAAAAAAACATGTCATGTCTCAAAGGATCGCCCTTCACGTCAGAATAGTCCTAGTAGGCGATTTCATCAGGGTGAAAGGACTGGATTCAAGGGTCAAAGGAGTTCAAGGTCATCAAGTCAACTGTCATCTCCATCACGTCAAGGGTCCAGAAGATGCGAGAGGTGTTTTATAACTCATCAACCGGAGTTATGTCCTTCAAAAAAGTGGAAATGTTACAAGTGTAATATTTACGGGCATACGTCGAAATTTTGTCCAAATGCAAAATCAATCATCAATCACGTAAAATGTGTCAATAATGTAAATGTATTAAATATGTCAGTGTCTGATACAGCGAAAATTAATTTAATTGTAAATGGTATCAATATGTCTTTTATGATTGACACAGGAAGTTCTTCGACATTAATAAGTAACAAAATGTATTTAAAATTTTTCAAAACTTGTCAGTTAAGTCAATTCTACGGTAACTTGTTCACAGCAAATAGTCAAAATTTATTTTGTTTTGGATTTTTTATGGCAAAAGTAAATGTTGTGGATTCTAATGTTGTAATGGATTTACCAGTATTGGTTATAAAAAATCTGTCGTCTGATGCTATTTTGGGTAGAAATTGGTTAAAAGTGTTTGATCCATCTTGGGAAAATACTTTCATAAGTTCTTTAATGTCAAATATGCATAATAATACTGTAAATTCAGTGTCTGTCAGCGAGAAAAATAAAACAAATATTGTTAAAAAATTGTCACAAAAATATTTAAATTCTTTTTCGATTACTAATAACGATTTACCAATTAAAGAATTTTCTGTGAATTTAAGTTTAAAAAATAATGCTACTCCTGTCTTTCACAAAGCATATGAAGTTCCTTATGCACTTCGTGCTGAAGTATGTCAAGAGCTAAGTCGTCTTGAAAGCGAAGGCATTATTTCAAAAGTTAAATATAGTAGTTGGTCTTCTCCAATAGTTTGTGTACCTAAACAAAATGGAAAATTACGTTTATGTGCAGATTTGAAATCTACAGTCAATCCACAATTGAGAATTGATCAATATCCTATTCCACGTCCAGAGGATATTTTTAATAAATTTTCAGGTTGTCAAGTATTCTGTAAATTAGATTTAACAAACGCATATTTACAGTTGTCTGTGTCAGATTCTAGTAAAGAATTACTTACAATTAATACATGTAATGGTTTATATGTCTATAATCGTTTAACTTATGGATTGTCATCGGCTCCTGCCGTTTTTCAAATGGTAATTGATACAGTTTTGTGTGGCATAAAAAACTGTGCTGCATATATTGATGATATTTGTATAGGTGGTAAAGACGAGAAAGAGTGTTCTGATACATTGGATAAAGTTTTGTCAAAATTAAATGAGTTTAATATAAAAATTAATGTGTCAAAAAGTGAATTTTTTGTAAATTCTTTCGAATTTTTAGGTTTTACTTTGTCAGGTCAAGGCAAAAGTCCGTCTTTGTCGAAAGTTGAGAAAATTAAGTCTACTGGGTGTCCAGAAAATATTACTCAACTAAAGTCATATTTGTCAATGTTGAATTTTTATAGGAATTTTATTCCTATGTGTCCTACAGTGCTAGAACCACTTCATAATTTATTAAGAAAAAATGTAAAATGGTGTTGGTCTGATGAATGCGAAAAGGCATTTGTAAATAGTAAGTCTCTTTTGTCAGATAAAACTATGTTAGTTTTATTTGATCCGTCAAAACCATTGTGTCTTACAGTCGATTCCAGTGCATACGGTGTCGGTTGTGTCTTAAGTCATGTCGTAAAGAATCAAGAATTTCCTATAGCTTTTGAGTCTGCAACATTAAATTCAGCTCAAAGAAATTATAGCCAATTGCACAAGGAAGCCCTTGCTATTATTTTTGGAATTAAGAAATTTCACAAATATTTAATTGGTCGTCATTTTACGATATATACTGATCATGCTCCATTGTTGTCTTTATTTGCTGAAAACAAAAAAGTCCCCGTTTTAGCAGCATCACGTCTTATAAGATGGTCTATAATATTGTCTGCGTACAATTATAAATTGGAATATAAAAAAGGATTGAAAATTCCTCAAGCAGATGTAATGTCACGTTTGCCAAGTAAACAACAATTCAATGTTGAGGAATGTAATTTTGTATACATGTCTACACCATTAATTCCATTCTCAGAAGTTGAAAGTCATTCTGAAAAAGATGAAACATTATGTAAAGTCATTAAGTATGTTTCAATCGGTTGGATTGAAAACTTGTCAAGTCCAGAAATTAAAAAATATTTCAAGTTTAAAAATTTACTGTCGGTCAAAGGAAAATGTCTTTTATTTGGTGACAGAATTGTAATACCAGAATCTCTTAAGTCCAAAGTCCTAAATTTAATACATTATGGTCATCCTGGTATAGTCAGATCAAAATTCTTGCTCGTTCATATGTATGGTGGTTAGGTATGAATCAAGATATTGAAGATGTTATTTCTAGATGTGAAATGTGTCAGTCTGTACAAAATGCTAACAAAAATGTACGTCATAGTTGGCCTATTGCTGAAAGTCCATGGGAAAGAGTCCATTTGGATTTTTTTGATTTAAAAGGTTCAAAATACTTATTAGTTTGCGACTCATATTCAAAGTGGGTAGAATGTTTTTACATGAAAAATACTAAATATTCGGATTTGTTATCTAAATTAAGTGAAGTTTTTTCCAGATTCGCTTTTCCGAAAACTATTGTTTGTGATAATGGTCCCCCATTTTCATGCAAAGAATTTTCTATTTTTTGTAAAGAAAAATCAATTAAATTATTATTTTGTCCGCCGTATAATCCCGAGTCAAATGGATTAGCGGAACGGTCTGTTCAAACTTTCAAAAAAATATTAATTAAATTTATGTTTTCGAAAAATTCTAAATTTTTATCGCCAGCTCAACGTCTAATAGATTGTCTGTACAGTTATCGTTCCACTCCTACTTCTGTTACGGGTGTATCTCCAATGGCTAAAATATTTTCATATGAGCCACGTACACCACTACATATTTTGTCAGAAGAAAGACATGTCAATAAAAGTAAACAATCACAAAATGTCAAACAATCAACAAAAAATGCATTGAAAGAATTTAAAGAAAATGATAATGTTTTGGTCTATTTAAGACATGTGAAAGGTCCTATGAAATGGTTTCAGGGAACTGTTAAGTTGAAATTAAGTTCATGGGTGTATCTAATTCAATTAATCGGAGGAGAGGTGAAAAAGGTTCATGTTAACCAAATAAAAAAAAGTTGTCTTAAGTCAAAATCAAGTTATGAGAATCCCGATAAATGGCAAGACTTTACAAGTCAGGAAAATGAAATTGTTATTGAACCTTTACCCAGCACTAGTGGAAATAATGATATTATAACTAGGTCTGGCAGAGTTGTGAAACCCCCTGTACGATTTAGTCATAGTGATTACTCTTAAGTTTCTTTGTCATTGTTATTTGGTTTGATATAAAAATAATAAAAAAATGGAAGGAGGAAAGGATGTTATGTTGGTAATAATAATTATCAGCTGTCAAATGCTGATAGTTGGCAGGTCTGTCGCGTCACTTGATGTATAACCTTGAACTTGTCAACAGTGTCAATAAACGTCTTACAAATGAATCAGTTCTTGCATTTAATTACGAAACCTCAAATATTATACTTGTATATAACGTAACTTTTATATCTGAATATAACATAAGAGTCCCACTGCCCCCAACCGTCTCGAACCAATGAGACTATGGAGGCTAATTTCCCCAATTTTGGTCTGATACTGAAGGTAGTGGGGAGGGGAAGGAGATGTTGAAAATGTACGTGGCTATTCAGATATAGTCATTAAACACGGCTAAAGCCATTTTAAGTAACGTTACAATTCTGAATGCCTTCAGATATACATAAGTATATCGACTTCGGTTGTACGGCCGTATATCCTCTTTGCATACTTACTTGAAGCAAATATCTTCTAAACTTTCGGCCGGACCAATTGTCGCCGGACCAACTGTCGCCGGACCAACTGTGGCCGGACCAACTGTCATGGAACCATTTCAAATCCCTATTCATAATTCAATCGTGTGTTTTTGTTCTAACCATTTAAAACAAAAAGGTATTAAAATTCACTGTATATGTAAATATTTTATTTAAATTAGTTTTTCTTTCTATAATCCGGAATTGAATTCTAATTATTAAAAGTGAGACACTAAATCATTTTGATAACTTCATCCCTTTTCACTTACATAATACCCTAACACTTAAATAATACCAAAACCGCGTGTGTTGCTGATGCATATTTTATGTACCAGCGCACGTGGAGTTCAGCGTGTCACAACTTAAGTAACACAAACATGTCGCTCGCTGATTCGATACCGCCACAGCTGCCGCGTTAAGGATAATGCCAGCATTATAAGGGTATAAGGATACCTTCATAAGGATATATTGTATGACACAAAATGGAACTTCCACATCTTTACATGCTGAGGTTTTCAAAAATGGTGAAGGTTTGAAAATACGGAAATTGAAAATCTGTTCGCAGAACATGTCATTTTTATTTGTCTTAGCACGAATGTTTAAGTTTATGTACAAGAGAATTTAACCAGCCAGCAGCTGAAAATCCACATTTCGACGAAAGTTGTTCTTACGATCGTGCAGGGTGGTTACAATGAGAAAGATTAATTATCCTCCGTACCAGCTTTTTAAAATTATAATTCAATATCGATTTTATTTCATTCCAAATTTGCTTTAATTTATACCTACATCCAAAAATGCTGAAAGGCGTGATGATAAAACTATTTAAATGATGTAGTTTTTGTAATTATTTTATGATTATAAGTATTTATCATTTTTCAATAATGTCTAAGTTAAATAAGAATGTCAAAAAAATTGAAATATATTAGTGTGTAAGTGCGCAAATAAATACACAAACGGACCAATTTTCGTCAAGAAACACATGTACATATTATATATTTTTTAATGATTTTATTTTAACTAAAATTAAAATTCGTATTAATTAAAACAGATAATGTATTGAATTATTTTACTGCATGATTGTATGATTTGAAATGGGTGTGGTATAATAAAAAATCTTTTTTTAAAATTTAACAAATCTGCCAACGACCTATGGTATAATCTTATTAGGTATACTAAAAATAAACATTTTTTCTCAAAATAAAACATGCGAATGCTAGATAAAAGAACAATCTTTCTAAATCCATTTATAATTTTTTGTGGAAAAGAGTCAATATGTCTAAAATCTACTTTAAAGATGACATATTTCTGGTTTTCTCTGGTAATACCGTCTTAAAGCACGAATTTTGTAATTTGAATGTACTTTTGTGTGTTTACATGCTTAAGCGTATCCGCGCCCTTGAGGTGAATGTTCACAAAAACGGCGCTCTGTAAATTATTCAATTATTATTATTATCCGTTTACGACCACACCAACATCAAATTTGTATCTAAAAGCTTTCTTTTTTTTAGGTGTATCATACTAGAGTTCCATTTGTCCGGTGCTAGTGAGAGTAAGGCGTCCTTAATTTTAATTTATTGTTAGGCTGAAGGTGGAAAAGGAGAAGAGGAAGGTTGGGAAAAGGAAGTGAGATAGAGAAGAAGAAGATTGGTAATGGCTATTCAAATTTGGTTTCAAAACATGGTTAATTAAAGCCAATTGAAGACGCGTTTGGATTCCGAATGGTGATCACTAGGGCGATATTGAGAGTTCATTTCTACCACTCTAAAATGCTACAATAAAATAAAATTAAAGTTAAATAAATTATTATTTAAGGCTCTGCAACCGGGCCCGAAAAGAAGAAGATGGAGAGATACGAAATGATGAATGTTAGACGAGAGTGCTAACATTTACAGCGACAAAATCGATGCGAAAATTGTGAAAATGTTAAATAAAACATGACTCATTTAAAATAGAGCAAAAATCTCGCGGGCATTATCTTAAACAGCATTTAAAGAAATACTGTGAATTTTAACATACATATAACTTGTAAAATAACTTAAACAAACGTGTTAATAGTAATTTTTGGAGCATACTTTGCGATTTTTTTCTATCGAGTGAATTTTATATAATTTGCGTTTCGGCGCGGGCAAAGTCTAGATATTATCTTCAAGAATAATATTTTTTTAAGAGCTTTAAAACTTTCCGTGTTTAAGGGAAATATGTAATAAATCGGTACAAATCCGGGTTGCGGGCCCTTAAGTATTATTAGTATGGTTCAAAAGTTAATAATTCAATGGTGAAATCTAAAAATCATTAAATTGAAAGATTTTTCAAGACTTCATAAACCATACGCCGGAAGTCTGTGATGTGCATTAGTTCTGCGTGAAATCTGGTTAAATTAACTCAAATTTGCTTTGAAAGTAAGTCTTTGGAACTGACAGTGTGGAAAATTAGGACGAGAAATAATGTTAGTACCTTTAATATGATATTATTATTTACAAATTTTCTGAATTAAAACTGATTTGTTATTAAAACTTTCTCAGAACCAACAAAATGATGCCATTTATGCATTTATCCCGGCAAAACAAAGTTATCATTGTAATGCAGAATAATTAATGCACTTGTCAATTATTAAGTCATACATTATTTTACAAAAATCTTCTGATAATATCTAACTAAGTTCAAATGCATTAAGTCTTCACTTTCTTATGTCTATACTTTCAACCATTCTCTGTTAGTTCCAAACCTCCCCAACACATTCGGTAGTTTTCACAAATTCATTGTTCTGCAAGCCTCGCTTCTTCAACAAAATTTTATTAGAGGCTGCTTCACACAGTCCTCAATTAATTGAATTTCCTGTTTGCACCCTTACGTAAACAACCCTCTAAGCAAGGGAGGCTCTCTCGTGAATATACTACCAAAGCACACAAAATCATGCACTTGCACTAAGGAACCACTGTTCATACTATAATATTACACACTGTTTTCGGATCTCCTTTCAAACTCTAGGAATTTAAATTACAAGTACGTACACACATTCACAATTAAACCACTGCAAACAAACTTTGATCACTCCACGAGAGATTGCGCCTACAAAGCTTTAGAATGAGGACTGCATCATCCACTTACAGAATATAGGTTAAATAAATTTGTGCATGAGCTTAAAGAACTTTATAATTTTCCCAGTTGGGTATTTCCACAAACGAGGGGAAACTGTTGAAAGTGTTTGGACTAAACATGTTTTTAATTCTGCTTTTGCACAAAAATTATACTCATATTTTACCATCTCTGTGGTCAGGCGGTTAACCCCTCAGGCTAATTCGTTCGCTTTTCTATAAAATGTGACGTCATCATTCTTGTCCTGACCAACGTCGAGCTCACATCGTACATTTTACGAAATAATACGGCAAAAATGATAGCTTGTGCTGTACATTATTCCTAAAATGTGTCGTTCATAACGAATGTGGGCGGTTCTCCAGTGAGCTCGTCGCTGGTTACAGGGGTATGTAAATTATGAAGCATTTGTAAAAGTGTCTTAACTAAATACGGCAACAAAATATTCGGCTGTGAAAAGTGGCGAACTTTACTTTGACGTATTTGGACTTCACAAATATGTTAAAAACGTGGCGAGCAATTCGCGCTCCCATGTAAAAAGGTCTATTCATTCAAAAGCAGATTTTGCTTTTAAGAACTAAATGGTGATATTATAATGCGAGATGCCTATATACTGTCAGATTGATTTTTTAACGAATCACAGTTATCTTTTCCCTCTTCGCCCCCCATAGTTTTGTTTTACCCCTCATCTGTATCTTCTCGTCTATTAAATTTGGATGTCTATGGTTTCAAGTAATTTTTATTAGAATAAATGTAAGATGAACCTTTTTTAAAACTTTTTAAAGCTTGCATTCAAATTTTTTATATAAAAAAAATTACATGGTTAATTCTAGTAAATTAAATAAAAATTTGTTTTTGGATACATACACTAATATTCCATTTATTTGGATTTTATAGCAAAGAGGAAAAATTCTGACCTACCGGTGCTACTAATATGGTCAAGACCTGACGGGTTAAGAACCTAAACATAAGTTAAACGCGTGTTAAAATGTCAGCGTACCCCAGTAAATTGCGTTATTTCAATGCTGTTCCCAAGTAAATTAAGTTATTCCACACATATACATGCCTGCCTTCTTAAAATATTTGCAGCACTCCAGACTTGAAGATAATTTCAATATCGCTCCGGTGAGAAACTACCATCCAGAATAGAAACGTTGCTTGAACCAGAATAGAAACGTTGCTTGAAACAGGTGACCAGATACGAAGAGCTCGGTACTTCCCAACCTTCATCTTACCTATTTTATTCCCTAACCCACTCCCTTCTGTTGGTAACGGTTTGGACTATCGTGCAATTTTTACAAGAAGACCACAGGGAAAGAACAAAGAAAGTCAGTTATAATCCAAATTAAAGTAAAAATGCCATCTTGTGGCATTACTGTGAATATTTTATAAAAATATTTTAAAAATAATCATCACTGTCAAAAACTATGTAACTATGCACGCAGGTAGACCAACATGGAGTTTATTTCCTAAGAAATAGCAAAATAACCAAATATATATGCAAATTTGTCTTGAATTGACATTCCTCGTTTTTTCCCCGTACGTCGTCTTTGCTTTGTTTTCTTCTTTATTGTGGATGACTTATAGGAAACACTGACAACTGTTTTTAATACGACTTTATTATTTCAGATTTTGACATTAAGCCTCGATTACATTGAGCGAGTTTGCAGGCTAATAGCTGGTAAGTTTAAAAGCTGGTGACTCGGCGAGTGAGATTGTCATTATGACACACAAAACTGTCTACTCGCTCCGTAGCCTCAGTAGCAGCTAAAATAACGGCTTCCACGCGAACCAATTCTGTCGACATTTTGTAAAATAGTTGAGCTCACAGCTAGCGCCACACGCTACACAGTAGCGAGAATTATGACTCCCGCGAGAACTAATTCGGACAGTAACGAAAACAGCTGTTGGTGGGCCGCATCTTGGGCGAGTAGCGAGTTAAGTTGAATACCTTTCAACTTTTTTCGTAGATTGTCCACAATATTAAGAGCTAGTAATACAATTACACTGAGCGAGTTTACTAACAGATAGTGAATTTTCCAGATAGTGGCTTGTGAACTCGCTCAATTTTGTTGATGTTGCCATGGTAACTTTAAAAAACGCGCGTTCCATAAAGTGCGATTTAAACACGCTAGAGCATACTTTAAATGAGTAAAAAAGGACACCAATAAAAAAAAATATTTTACGTCAGTGCCTACTAACCAGCTCATGTAAATAATATATTTGGGGGTTGAATTTTCTTCATGGTGTTCCAAATTTGATATTCATGTGGCCATTTGTCGTTTGATTTTGGAATGTGAAGCTGAATATCGCGTGTGGCGAGGCCTTAGACGTGTTTTAGAGATAACAATATAATAGGCCACTTGCATCACATTTTAAAAAAAAAAATCCGGTTTAGGAAAATATTCTAAGATATTCTGTATTTTTTTTTTAAACCGTATTTTTGAAACCCTGACGATTTTTTTAAAATTTCAATCAGGAAAATCAGACCATTTTTTATAAACCGGAAAGGCGGGACATAATTTTATAGTTGCGAAAAGCGATAATTACATAGCCGAAAATCATTTAAAAAAAATAACGTTTTCCACAACAAAGGGCACAGGAGAATAACGAGGCGTACCAAAAATATTACGTCTCATAAATATTTTTTCCTTGATCCATCTTATTGATCATAAATCATTATAATGTTCAACGTCTATATTACTAAATCCAATGTAATATACTTTTACTTGTAAATTATAATATTAATAAAAAAAATATATATTATAAAATTTGATTTTGTTCAAATCAGCACCATTAAAGAGTGTTTTAGAGGTATAATGGTAGTGGTGCTAACAAGTTCTCTTCATAACGTCTGTCAAAAAGTCAAATCAAATGATAAGTTCGCAGAGCACAAACAATAAATCTAGTGAACGTTAAATGTCAAATTCAAAAATTCGCCTGAAATCAAAGTGTTGCCATATAAAAAAAATAAATCAGTGCAGAATTTTACAAAATTAATAGGAACATTTTCGGAGACGGGACATTTTCATGTAGTGATCACCGGCCCAAAAATGGATTTATTTATTTAAAAATAAAAAAATAAAACTGTACATTTCTAAAAATTTTTAGTAACATTTTGGTAATCTTAGTAAAAAAATCTATCCACACGATTTTTTCCAAGTCGTCATGAAATCCAGGGAAGTGGCCTATTCTATAACAAAACAATAATATAATCATCGCTAGTGATGTGACAAACATCACAACTAAAGTGACGTTACAGTCTTCGTATGTAAAAGGTATAGCTTTGCAATAATTTAACACTTGCTTCAAGCTTGAGAGGCGTGATGCAGCCAGGTGTCGCTTTAACCAGTCGAACGATGGGGATTTTCGGGTGATCGATTTTAAATTCGGCCATTCGATTAAATTACTTTCATACCTCCAAATATTAAAAAGTAAACATATGTCCTACTTACTGCGGTTTAAAGACAATGAATCCTACCAGATTTCCTACTAGTTTTTCCTATATTTTTAAGGATTTATAACAAAAATTAAAAAAAAAAAAACAAAAAAATTAAAATCGCTTAGATAAATTTGGGCAGCCATCAATCGAATGGTTAAACAGTACGATTACCTGATTTTTTTCTTTATTATAAATTTGCCCCACGCAAGTGTTAAGCGGTCCATCAACAGTCGCGTAAACCACCTACTTAAAACACTTCAAAGATAAATTGTCTTATTTTTTACACTACAAGTTCTACAAATGCTTTGTACATAGATAACAATCAAGAATTTATTATTAGGTATACGAATTTGTTCTCAGAATACGAAGACATTATAGTGGGATGAAAAATTAAACGCAACGTATCTTATTGTGTCATTAGCAAGTTGTCAACTATCAACCTGGGAAGAAATATGCAGTATCACTGAAAAGGATGCCTGGAGTTTATGAATAAGTAAAAATATTAAATTTTGAGGAAAATCTTCGTAGATAAGACTGGTTTATTAAACGTCCAAAGAATTGGCGTCATTGATCTCTTCGGCACCGGTGCATAGTCGGGATATGCGCCAAAGGCGCACGCAACATTTATTGCATACGTTACTCATGTCGTCGTTTCTTGACTCAATACCGGAAATGTGTCATATTTAAATCAAATTTTAGACGTATTGACTCTTTTCTACAAAAAATCATAAATTGATTTCGAAAGACTGTTCTTCTATCTAGTAAAGTTAGGTTTTAAATTAAGAGAAAATATATTAATTTTTAGTACAATAAGGTTTTACCGTAGGTCGTTGGCAGATTTGTCAAATTTTCAAACAAAATTTTGTATTATCCAACACACGTTTCAAATCTTATAATCATGCAGTAAAATAAATCAATAAATTATTTGGGAAAGCTTTCAGAATTTTAATTTAAGAGCGTTTAACCAGCCAGCGGACGAAAATCCACATTTCGTCGAAAGTTGTTCTTCCGATCGTGCAGGGCGGTTACAATGAGAAAGATTGATTATTCTCCGTACCAGCTTTTTTAAATTATAACTCAATATCGAATTTATTTCAATCCAAATTAGCTTTAATTTATACCTTCATCCAAAAATGCTGAAAGGCGTGATGATAAAACTATTAAAATAGTGTACTTTTTGTAGTTATTTTTTGATTATAAGTATTTATCATTTTTCAATAATGTCTAAATTTAATAAGAATGTTAAAAAAATCTGAAATATATTAGTTTGTAAGTGCGCAAATAAATACACAAATGGACCAATTTTTGTCAAGAAACACATGTACGTACATATTTTTTAATGATTTTATTGAAACTTAAATTAAAATTCTAATACATAACTTTGCTAGATAATGTATTGATTTATTTTACTGCATGATTACATTATTTGAAATGGGTGTGGTATAATACAAAAACTTTTTTGAAAATTTAACAAATCTGCCAACGACCTATGGAATAACCTTAATATACTAAAAATTAAAAAAAATTCTAAAAATTTATTACATAACTATGCTAGATAAAAGAACAATCTTTCGAAATCCATTTATAATTTTTTGCGGAAAAGAGTCAGTACGTCTAAAAACTTTTTTGAAAATGACGTATTTCCGGCTTTCTCTGGTAATGCCCTCTTAAGTTTAAATAAAATCCTGTAAAAAAATCCGCGTACGTGTTTTGTGATGAAAATACTTCAGTTTGTCTACTTATTTACCGTCTTACAAACTAATAAATTTAAGATTTATTTTATATTCTTATTTTGCTTAGACATTATTGAAGAATTATAAATTCTTATGATCAAAAATAATCACAAAAAGTACATAATTTTCATAGTTTTATCATCACGCCTTTCAGCATTCTTGAATGTAAGTATAAAATAAATCAAATTTTGAATGAAATAAAATCGATATTCACAAGGGCGATACTGAGGGTGTCCTCCACTCTGGAACAGGCCGCAAACAAACTATATTTTATCAATATAGTATATCTAAAAGCTTCCTGTCTTTTTACACAGATGGCAGGTATAAAAGCTTTGCATAAAGTCCGCAAGATGTCGGCAGGAATGGTTTCCCAGCAAGATCACCAGAGGGCCGAGCTCAGCTGTTCCCACAAGTGACAGTGGGAACCAGATCAATTGTAGCCAGCTCCTAGTTAGGTTTGCTAACCGCAGTCATTATTTTGTAATCGCGGATTGTCCAAAAAACTCTATTTTTTGCTAGTGAAATCCTCTCCTTCAAAGACGTGTTGGAGATACTGTTTGTGAGAACACAACAATCAAAGAAAACAATATTAAAACGAAAATTAGATTTTGATTTCATTCATCTGCTAAATAAGTCCTCTTTTGTAGCACGTACAATATGTTATCCTTATATTGGTTGTAGAAGGAAAAATGTTACTCGTAATTAACAATGACTTTTACATTTTTGGCTCTATGGTACAATTTCTAAACATTTTGTTTTGAGTATGTAACTCAGCTTCATTGACCATGTTTCCTTATTATTTTGACACCTCCCGACCTCATTTCCCTCTTGTCAAATTACCAATACCACTGCTTTCACCTAATAATATCTAATTATTTCTGAACTTAAGTAATTTTTAAGATATTTTTATGATGGTAAATTTTTGAGATCGCTGGCAATGGTTAATACCTACGCACTTTTTTTTTAAAAAAATCTTTTGATTCACCTTAATTACATTAAAAGACAACTATTTGCATTGGGGAAAGTGGAAAATATTTCATTCTAAATTTCGATTACGTAAAATTAAAATTAGCTTTCATTCTGTGAAACGAGACCGTCCATTTTCAAACATTATTTTCAAATGTCATTTTGTTATGTTGGTATTCTTATTACTGTGCGAAAGGATGCTAGAGCAAAGCGTAGCAGACTTCATGGGAATTCTAGGTTTGTGTAACATGGTTTGTGATACAAAAGAAAGTGCCCCTTTATAACGCCTACTCGCGTCAAGGCAAGAAAAACATCCCAGTTTTCAAGTAGTTTAGCGGCTACGCTAGGTTTGTGTAACATGGTTTGTGATTCAAAAGAAAGTGCCCCGTACCTTCAAAATCTTCTAGCCGTTCGTTATACATTCAAGTGTATAAGGAATACCAACATACCAAAGTGACAGCGAATGAGCTAATAGCTAATGGCGTACAATCTCACAAGACGAAAGCTAATTTTAATTTTACGTAATCGAAATTTAGAATGAAATATTTTCCACTTCCCCCAATGCAAATAGTTGCCTTTTAATGTAATTAAGGTGAATCAAAAGGTTTTTTTTTTAAAGTGCTGTGATGAACTCGCCGTAATGATAATAATACTTGGGTGGTTTCTATGGTGCCGCGCCGTTTTCTAAGGGCGCTCTACAACTTAAAATAATTTCAAAAATCCAAGTATCTGCGGGGTTGATTTATGGGTTACACCGGCGACCCCAGCAATAGTCACAAAAAAATAGACGAAGACGAAAAGGAATTTAACATTAGCTACAAAGCAGTGCCACATGTTAGGGTCGAGTCCATTAAGTACGTCACAGGGCTCTGTTTAGAAAGTGTTCTGGATTTCAAGTACATCCAATAAATTACTATTTTGAAGTTTTGAAACTGCAACAAAAACTAACGAACACGGAATAACGTCAGAATTCTACGAAAAATTGTAATTAAATTTGACAGGCTGGTCGATTTAAGTCAAATATATCGCTATGAGATTTAACGAATTTGAAGGATTTTTGGAAAAAGGTAATAAATTTGAAAAAATCTGAGAAACCATGGACCTCACACACACGGGGGATAGAATTAAGATACAGGAAACCAGGGGGGAGGTTTTGAGAAGACAGTCAGAGTAGATTCGGTCTCGGGGACGGACGGATTTTCAGAGTCGCGGTTGTATAGGGAATGATAACAGTAGTTCGGGCGTGTAGACGGGAAATAATTCATTTTTATTGGCAAGAAAACGCGGATAATCAAATTTTAAATAAAAGGACAGTCAGGGAAAGATCGTTCGAGCGCTCGGTTGAGATTTAGGAAGACGGACGTGTTTCAGATTCGCGGTTATACGGGGAATAAAACAGCAGTTAGGACGCACAAAACAAAGTCAAAACATCCCGTTTTAATTGACAAAATTGACTTCGGAAAGTTCGCTATTTTGTGAAAATATTCAGGCGTAAATTTAGAATTCAGTTGTTTTCAATTCTGTTAAAAATTGCATGAAGAGTTTGTGTTTTGCGGAAGTGCATGTGGAAAAAAAAAACGGATTTTGCAGCATGGAAAAATTTGGTAAGCTTGTTTAAAATTACTTACTACAAAATTAGTTACATACTTGGTGCGGGCCTTGCAGAAAAATATTCATTCAAGTTCATTGGATTTCGGAGATGTACTTACAAAAAAAAAGGTTATACTATGGGACTTTAAAGTTGGGTTAGGGTCATGTCATAAATCTTTTGAGGCTCCCTTTCTATTGTCTCTTCGAGCAATAGCTAAGATTTAATTTTGTGTAACTAGATATTTTGGGCGAGATCCCTGTCTAACAGAGTGCAATTCACATGCGGTAGAGATGAAACCTTCAGAAAACCAAAGGAGACAAGATTGGGGAGGCTACGAAGCACCTCAAAAAGAGGAGACCGATTATAGTATCTCATTCACTCGCAGGATAAATCATATAGATGTGTTTAGTGTCGCTCGTTTCCGTTTCATCTAGTTTCAAATAGCAACGGTGCTAAAGAAGTTTTCAAACCAATAACCATAATGGGGCCGCCGAGGTGCAATGATTGTAGGGGAGTGTCTTTTGTGGACGATTTGTTAATTTTAACGGACAATAGTTATTTATGTATCTTACGATTGTGTTGCGAGGCATTACATCAGAAAACCAAAGCTAGGGGTTTATTTGAATATAATAAATTGCATTACATTAGGAATACTTAGTCTCAAATATACTTTAGAATTTACTCGGTAATTGAAGTTATTTGTTAGGCAAGGTACGTACTGGGTATATCGGTTTGGAAAAGGGTCGCATTGCATGGTTATTAACAAATTTTATACAATAGAATTCTCAATCCCAAAATAAAAAAAAACCGACACCTTTTACCTCAAACTTTAGGAATCTCAAGAAAACTGTTATGTAGAGGCCTACATAAGCTAGCTTTTGACTTCGTTGAAACGCACTCTTGGAAGTGTGCATAATACTTTCGTTAGGTATATTTTATACAAATTTACAGTTTAGCTCAAATCTTTAGTATTTGCGATTGAACGAGACCGTCAGTAGGTATCCAGACATCACGCGCGTCGCGCTCTGCTATTATTATTTAGCATATTTCCTTCCTTCAAATTTAACCGAACGAGTTGCGGCGATGAAGCTGGCGATTGCTGGAGTAATTTTTGAGTTAAGCTTCCCTATTCCATGATTATAGGATGCACTTTATGCAGTTATGATCAGTGGGCGGAGTGAACGAGATGCCGGTGGGCTACACTATTTCCCAAATGTGGAGGCGAAGCAAGCGACGATAGGAACTTAGTCCAATTAAATTGGAATCCTTTGTGATGGAGACTTGGAAACCTGTGTCTCTGAACGGCCCTGAAGCAGTTGAGAGCGAGGCAGGAGCCCTTTCATGATGTCGACGTATATGCTATCACATGTATCGTCATAAAGGCATTGGGGAACGTCTGGAAGGCAGAGGACGTGCGCCCATAATCCCCCCCTTCAGCCCCCTTCAGAAGTGTCAGCTGATAAGAGTCGCTGTCGCGGGAGGCCAATTAAATACAGGACGGAGATAACGATCTGGCCGGGCTACCTCCGTAATGAAGGAAAAGAAGTGACGAAATTCGCGTTGGCTTCACTACCCTTTGATTACGCTCGTGGGGAGCTACCTTGTCAGCGGAACGAAGAGAACAAGACATACGGAGTTGTTTTAGCAATCGATCGGCGGCTCTTTGTCGGAAACCGGATAAATTTTCATAATCTTCCCCAAAATTAGAATTAGGGCATCATCCAGCATCAGGTTGGGAATGTACTTTGGACAAAAGCGTAGAGGGGGAAAGTAAGGAATGGATGATATAGAACTGGATTCACGCCCCGGTGCCATTCATTCCTGGACCCAGCACCCTGGAAGCCGAGCTTGACATTCCTTCCCCGAGCTGATATTTGAGATGAGCTTGGGATATCACCTATCGTAGGGCGGAGGTCCGTGAACGCTACGTGCTACGTGGAGGCCCACCTCCGTCACGCCTGCTTCCGTCATGCGAGGGGAGGTATTTTCATTCAAATCAAATACCGATGTTCACCGCGGCTGAAGGCAGACGCATGTTTATAACGTGCCTAGGAAAACGTAAGCATCATTTCTACTGGTTCGAAGCGGTGTGCTGGACGGAGAACGGGACTGTTGAGGAGCTGTGTGACTGCAGAGGCGAGGGCCGATGACATCAAAATCCATCTTTACTAAATTCAAACTTCGCGAGATCAGAGGGGGGAGCGGCTCCACCGACCTCCTGACATTGCCGGTTGTCTAATCCACTTCGGTTTAATGTTCATGATTCAATGCTATAGGAGTGAATGGGACTCTAGTCATTGACATGCTGAAAGACTTCATCACCATCATCATCAATTCAGCTTAGAGGATGTCACGACCTAAAACCTCGTGCCACCCACGCATCCCTGAATACTTCCGGACGGCGGCTACCACACCAATCGAAGCAAGACATATTTTGTTTCATGTCAATCCCTAGTAATCTCCCAAAAATACCTACCCAAACTCAAAACCAACTAACAAACTTCACTTACAACTGTGACTGTAGAATTTGTGCATCCCGGACCTGTTTTGATTGAATTTTGATTGTAATTTCGTAATTAGAGTACAAATGTCAAATTATTTTATGTGTTAGCATCCCGAGGATAGCTGAGGATTCGCCGCGTTTCACTAAAGGTAGGATCTTCCCAATTTTCTGTATAAAGGTATATTCATGTACTAGGTACTAGGTGGGATGACGCGGGTTAATTTAAAAGAGTTAGTCATCAACAAATAAGTGTAAGACGGACGATAGTAGGGGGGGGAAGTTGCACGAACGGTAGAATCAGTTATTTTAAAGTTAGCTAGTGTCAGTCATTGTAAATCGAGCCCTAGTGAATTGTAACACGCCATACCCAAAAGAACAAAGGGTTTACCACAAACAAATTATTAATTAAACTGGATTAACCATATCAAACCCTTAAAACAAAAAATAACACAACGTTAGGGGGTTAATTACAAGTTGATTAATTGAGGGCATCTCGCCACGTATCCTTAAAATGTATTACGTAAAGGGGTGTCGAGGCGCTGCCAAAGGAACGAAGGGGATAGAGGTGAGCGACGGAGATACAAGGCTACGAATGCGACATGAGCGACGAACTTTACGTACAGAGTTAGTTATTCATAAAGCTTTTAAAAGTTTAATTAATTAGAGGGGGGGTAAGAGTCAATTTATTACAGTGCATATTAACCGTTGCCAGCGATCTCCAAAAATTAATTTTATGATTTCTAGTGAATCACACAGATTTGTTGAAACCGGTAGCAAAAAAAATAAAAATTATAAGTCAGGTACGCCGCATACGTCATACACATGTCTGGTAATGTTATACCGTGAAAACAATCTTATGGGTCCGAGGGTTAGGGTTAAGTAACACAAATTTTTAATTTGAATAAAACTATTCAAATGTAAATGTCTTGCCTAATCTGCCTAAAGCCTGATCCTTAGGTAATTTTAGCCTCAATATTTTTTTCTTCACTGGAGAAACATACTGTACTTGTTTAAATAAATTACATATTATTATGCTTGACACCACTTAACATAAATTTATGGCTTGACATCGATATTGTCAACATTATAATTTTATGGAAATTGCGTTAATGTTCGAGTGACTGTTCCTGCAGTATCAAAAAACGTATTCAGAATACTAATTAAAAAATATTACCCATTGTGTGTTAAAGGACAAATGAAAAGAAAGTTTTATTCGCGGGGTGAATACAAATTTTATAATACTATTTACTAGTTTTACTACCCCAGTTTCATAACTCTTTATCCATAAATATTTTCGTTGTGCAATTTGGAAATTAAGATCGAACATTACATAAGAATTCATGGCCATAATTTATGGTTTCTGACTACAATTTTTGATGTAGTTATCGGTCGCGCAATAGGCCACTTGCATCACATTTTTTAAATTTTTTTCCGGTTTAGGAAAATATTCAAAGACATTCTGCATTATTATTATTTTTTTAATCGTATTTTTGAAACCCTGGGGATTTTTTGAAAATTTCAATCCGAAAAATCAGACCATTTTTTATAAACCGGAAAGACGGGACATAATTTTATAGGTGAGAAAAAACAATAATTACATAGCCGAAAATCATTTTTTAAAAAAAGAACGTTTTCCACACGAATGGCACAGGAGAATAACGAGGCATACCAAAAATATAACATCTCATAAATATTTTTTTCCTTGATCCATCTTATTGATCATAAATCATTATTATGTACAACGTCTATATTAATAAATCCAATGTAATATACTTGTACTTGTAAATTATAATAATAATAAGAATATTATAAAATTTGATTTTGATAAAATCAGCACCATAACCATTATACCTCTAAAACACGCACCGACATCTAAATTGTACGGGGTTCTCTTCACAACATCTGTCAAAAATTCAAACCAAATGATAAGTTCGCAGAGAACAAACAATAAATCTAGTGAACGAAATCAAAAATTCACCTGAAATCAAAGTGATGCCATATAAAAAATATATAACAGTGTGGAATTTTACAAAATTAATAGGAACATTTTCGGAGACGGGACATTTTCATGTAGTGACGTCACGAGCCCAAATAATGGATTTATTTATTTAAACATAAAAAAAACTGTACATTTCTACAAAATTTTACTAACATTTTCGTAATCTTAGTAAAAAGATCTATCCACACGATTTTTTCCGAGTCGTTCTGAAATCCATGCAAGTGGCCTATTGTAGTTAATCCAAACATACCCTGGTGCGTATATATTATTAATATACTCCTTAGAGGCTTTTACAAACATGTGATGTATATGATAATTTTGTAGAATCATGAGATAAAATACGCTAATTAAATTATATAGAATCTATATAGAAGAATAGTAGGTATTGATTATTTTTATTGAGGTGTGATATTACAGCCTATTTGTAAATATTTTAAGTGCAGTTGAACACATTTACTACTTCTGAGAAAGTATTGCCAACTGCATGCAATGTAGGAACAAGCGAGTGAATAAATGCCTCAGTTCTGATATTATTGTTGCAATTAAAATTAATTTTAAATCGAGTAGCTCTTATCTAGCATATGGCAGATAATTAAGCTTAATTAATCAGGACAGTCTATAATACATTAACAATTTTAAAAATAAAAGTCTTGTCGGAAATGAGTTTTTTTATCTTAGAGTTTTGATCATTTGAATAATTAATTATCGATTTCCAATAGTGATGTTCTTGTAAAACGTGACGGAAAAACATCTCTTTGCTTGTTTATGCCTAGACGTTGTTTTAGCGAAAATTGAACAACTAAGTTCATAAGTCCATACCTAAATACAGTAAAATCAGAATGAAGAGATTCTTGCTTATGTAGTGGTGTACTGTACTGTGGGACTACTGCGGGGTAAGAGAAGACTGCGGGCGGGTGATCCAAACCGGTTTGACGGAAACTCGCGATACTATCGGTCTGCTCAAATACATTCAAGCGTGCTCTTTTTAAATATCAATTCCTTTTTTTAAAAGCATTCGAATTTGACCTAGGTATTCTGAATGTTTGTTCCATATGTTCTTTTTACATTAATTAAAAAATAAATTTAATTTTTTTTTAAATCGTTGAAATTTTCCGTGTAAAATAAATACATCTACACTCACGTCAACTCTGGCTGCGATACCTCTATTTTGATATACATTTATTGGGAAAAAGAAACAGAAATCACAATTGAGATGAGTTGACTACCTGAATAGTAATAACGCGGTCTTCGGAAGGATAAGAAAAAACAAACTTACAATTTCACGGTATTAATGTCACCAAATTTGGCGTGACGGATGATGTGCTGCTTCATATCACATTCAAATGATATCAACTTACCTGTGAAAGAAAAAAATAAATGTATTAGACATGAAATCATCTAAAAAAAGTGATGGTTTTATGGAAGGTATATTTATATTAAAAAACCATATTATTTCGTAAGTCTGCCCGTTAGTCAATGTAACACAGTTATAACATTTTTGAAATCATAGCAAGGGTGTGGTGATATAAGAATATTTGATAGTTGAATATTACTCAAATGTTCAAACGAGTACCCACATAAGAAAAATGAAGAATGATTTAAATTTTTTTAATTCTTTTTTTTTAAATTTTATTTATTTAATTTATTAATACATCATATAATTATTAAAATAATTAATGTTTCCAATATGGTTAAAGCGATTATATCAATTTCCAATTCATGACAACATTCAACACAATTCAAATACACTTTTACATAGATACATTCGATTTCGAAGCAATATATTAAAGCAAATATTAGTTACACGTGACCGAGCTTTACATATTAAATAACACCGGGAGGCAAAACTGTCCGGTACATTAGTACGACATTTTGAAGTGACACATGAACATTATCTATACATATAAACCAATATTATAGAGCCAATGCAGAAGAAGGTACAAGATACGATAAATACAACGTGGCTCTGAGTGAAGGGATCATCAGGAATATGCAAGTATAAGTTTCTTCTGAAGAAGTGATTGAATTCGAAAATATATCCAAGTCTATCCAAGATCGTAATGTTTATTATACAGGGTGTCCGGGGGTAAAGTGCATTAACTTCGGGAGGTGATTCTACATGATGATAAGAGTCTTCTTCTTTCGTATGGTGGGGGAGTAGGAATAGCGGGTAGGAGTAAAAAAATAATTACAACTTTTTCCGAAATACTAACTTTTTTATCCCATCCAAAAAGACATACCTACTAAAAATCCTTAGTGTGAGGTGCGATCTAACTTGCTGAGAGCCTGACCGGCACTATTGTGGCAACAATGCGTAGTTGTGATTGGTCCGTATCGCAACAGCGGAAAATAATAAAGCTGGCCGCACACGCCGGACTAATTTCATTTTTTTTCCACAAAACTACCTCTAAAAGTCGGAATTTTGAAAAAAGTTATGGATCTTTTTTACGTTTACTATCATGTAGAATCAATCACCTCCCGAAGTTAACGTACTTTACCCCCGGACATCCTGTATATTAGAGTCATTCTTGATGATACTATGTATTTTCTAGATTTATTCAGTATAAATTTTCTAAAATAAGGTGTATAGCGAAGTGCACCGAACAAGTTTTGGCATTTTATAAAGTACCTACGGTTTTTATTATTTTTCAAAAAAAATGCATAATTGACATTACTTAGGTATTAAATAAAGTAAATAATTACTCGTAGGTACCTTTTTAATTATTACATGAAAATATTCATTTGTTGTGATGCGTTTTCTAAATGTTCAGAAGGTAGATAGATACTCGTTTGTGACCAGTTTTAAAGGCCATTGACTGTCTTTAAAACCGGTACATCGCGGGATCATTAAAAATACATCAGACGGCCATTGTCTTTGGGAGATTATGACATCCGCCGAATTACAATGTTAAACGTAGGACGTTCTTCAAACTCGTGAGTCATTCTGTATTCTTTATAAAATCTTTTGAACGGTTCCATGAAGATCACGATGTACGTATTACCGTACAAAAAACACCTTGCAAACTTGTCCATGGACACTATGGACTATTTAAAATAACAAAGTTATACATTTTATTTATTTTTATTTTATAATATCTCAAATTGTAATATTTAATTACTGAATACAATGTTCGCTTTTACAGTTAAATATGACTGAAGCGGATAGGGTGTCATTTCTTTTCAAAAAACCATAACCTTTAATATAACACCATAAAGTCATCAGTTATGGTTTTTAAACGCAAAAACGAAATCATCCAAACACCCTCAGCATGGCTAAATGAAAGGAAAATGAATGTTGATCATAGCGTTAAGAGCGTTTAACCAGCCAGCGGCCGAAACATTTCGACGAAAGTTGTTCTTACGATCGTTCGGGACGGTTACAATGAGAAAGATTAATTATTCTCCATATCAGCTTTTTAAAATTATAACTCAACATCGATTTTATTTCATTCCAAATTTGCTTTAATTTATGCCTTCATCCAAAAATGCTGAAAGGCGTGATGATAAAACTATTAAAATAATGCACTTTTGTAATTATTTTTTTATTATAAGTTTTTATCATTTTTCAATAATGCCTAAGTTAAATAAGAATGTTAAAAAATCTGAAAAAGTGCGTAAGTACGCAAATAAATACACAAACGGACCAATTTTCGTCTAGAAACACATGTACATATATATTTTTAAATGATTTTATTTAAACTAAAATAAAAATTCTAAAACATGCGATACCCAGATAATATATTGATTTATTTTACTGCATGATTATATGATTTGAAATTGGTGTGGTATAATACAAAATCTTTTTTTGAAAATTTAACAAATCTGCCAACGACCTATGGTGTAACCTTATTATACTAAAAATAAGCATTTTTTTTTTTTCAAAATTTAAAACAAGCGAATGCTAGATAAAAGAACAATTTTTCGAAATTTATTTATATTTTTTTGTGGAAAAGATTCAATACGTCTAAAATCTGATTTAAAAATGACATATTTCTGGTTTTCTCTGGTAATACCCTCTTAAGTACTTGGGACACATCATCACAGACGAACTTAAGGATATCGAGGATATGGAAAAGCAGAGAAGAGCCATATCAGTTAGAGCGGGTACGTTGTCAAAACTTTTTTACCTATGCAGCCCAAAACTAAAAAAATAATACTGTTCAACGCTTTCTGTACCTCGTTGTACACATCAGAACTGTGGACTACACTGCATCCCAATGGTATAAGTTAAACGTCGCTTACAATAACGCTTATCGTCAACTTTTCCGCCTACCGAGATACTGCTGTGACGAGTGCACACTTTCCGAGCACTTCGCCACCGCATGGGAAGTTTATGGCACTACGCCAATCGAAGAATGCGATCATCATTGCATGACTGCCTGGATGGAGTCCCTCGTGATGGCCCTCTGGAGACGGGAGACGATGAAATACCCTCCGTAAAAGTTGTATGAATTCATTTTAATGTTTTTTATTTTTTCTGTTTCATTTTTCACGTTTTTCATGCTTATTCGTTTTATAATTATTATTATTAGCTCAGAGATAGAGCGTCGCCCCTGCCAGGCTAAGGACCTGGGTTCAATTCCTAGATGTCCTAGATTCTTTTTCTGATTTTTGTATTTCAAATTATCGCTAAAATTGTCTTCAGTGATTAAATATAACAATTTGTCGCTAATGTTGTCTTCAATAATTAAAAATTAAAATTTGAGGTTTTACTCAATTAGGTAAAATAAAAATAAGCGTATTCATCCGAGACTTGCAGAAAAATCAAAAGATAAAGCATATTAAGTAAAACTGCATAAATTTAATCAATTTAATCGTCCATAAAAATAGCAGCCAATAAAAATAGCAGCCTATACAAAATATAGAAAATGAAGATGTTGGTAGTTCTTAGTCGAAATATGATACACTTATGGGCCCGCAACCCGGATTTATTACACATTTCCCTTAAACACGATAAGTTTTAAAGCTCTTAATAAAATATATGTTATTCTTGAAGATAATATTTAGACTTTGCCCGCGCCGATACGCAAATTATATATAATTCCCTCAATAGAAAAAATCGCACAGTATGCTCCAAAAATTATTATAAACACGTTTGTTTCAGTTATTTTACAAGTTATATGTATGAAAAAATTCACAGTGTTTCTTTAAATGCTGTTTAAGATAATGCCCGCGAGATTTTTGCTCTATTTTAAACGAGTCGTGTTTTATTACACATTTTCGCAATTTTCGCTTCGATTTAAATTAAATATTATCGAAGGGGTAGGGTCCTATTAGCTCAGTGGTAAAGCATCGCCTCAGCAAGGCTAAGGTCCCGTGTTCAATTCCTAGATGTGATCGTATCTTTTTCTGATTTATCTGTTTCAAATATTCGATTGAGCGTAGCTAACGGCCACTGTTACCAATCCTACTAATCAACTTCTAAGCTAAATCTTAGTTTTTGATTAGCCAAGCGATTTTTAAGCATTTTGTAGGGAACGTTCGTTTCGCGTTGTTACCAACCATTTTATCGTTGAAAATCTTAAGTGGCCCCACACACAACCGCACACTACCATAGACAATAAAATGACGTCAAATTAAAAACTTTCTATCTTAAATTAATATTAAAAAGTTAATTATTGTAGCTCTTATTAATACACATTATTTCTTTTAAATGTCGTTATTCGTAAACTGGTATTTCATATTTTTTAAACAAATGTATATAATATATTATTACAAATAAAGTGACCACTTTGACTTGAACGTAGTGCCACAATCGGTAATTCCCATTTGATTTGGCGGATCGGCGTAAGTTAGCAAGTAAACAACCTTTTTAAAATGGAAAATAAAACAAAGCGTGCCAAGAATTTAACACCAAATGATAAGATGAGGCTTGTAGAACTCATCACAGCATCGCCGATACTGTTATCGAAGTCAACGGGCGGTCCCAATTACATATTAAACATTACTTCCGCCCATTCTGCAATATCTAATATCTATTATGTCTAAAATGTCTAAAACGTCTCTGACAAATACAACACAAATAACTGAAAGGAGCGCGAACCCGACTGTCATTTGTCAGAGTGACATTTGATCATTCGCGGTATTTTTCACTCTGTGGACACTTTTTATAACTAGTACTTTCCTTAGATTTATGCTTAAGTAGCTAATCCAGTAGTCCGGCTGGCTTAGACTAAGCGGCTTGCTTAAGCGATGTTTGTGTGTTGGTAACAGCGTAGTTTGCATTTAAGCAGTGATGAACCTTAGATTTAGCTTAGAAGTTGATTAGTACGATTGGTAACAGCGGCCGTAAGTCTTAGTCTAAGTATTAGTCCTGTCTAATTTAAAAAAATATTAATAAAAGAAAAACAAACATTCCCGGGTTACGAATAGCTTGACAATATTCAAATCTCCTACTACCACCACAGTAAGCAGAAAATTTTGCTCGTGTCGTGATGGAGAACTTAGCCAGCCGAGGAATCGAATTCGCGACGCCCGTGTGGGATTCAAACGCGATGCCATCTCAACCACTTGTCTAGTCTTCAGTGAATTGCGAATTTCAAACTATTCGTATTAAAATTTAATTCACGACCTAAGACCACAATAATGTTTTTATTGACATTCTTGCAGCGTAATAATTATTAACGTGCATACTCATCGTAACCCATTTACTGTTCGCGGGCGGTGTCTTGTAAAGTAGGTCAGCGGCAGTCTGGTTGTGTTTCTGAATACGGAATAGGGACGAAGCCTTGCGAAGGCTGTGTCGAAGCCAGAGTTATAGGGACTTGTCATGACTTTATTATTTATATTATTATGGACGCCGAATGCAGGATTTATCCTTGCGATATACGTATTTTAGTATCTTAGATAAATTCACAGAATAGATAACTCCAATCACCGCTACCCGAATTACCACTTATTTCTTACATATTATCTCCCTTAAACACGTTAAGTTTTAAAGCTCTTAAAAAAATATGTGTTATTCTTGTATTTACAGGGTGTCCGGGGGTAAAGTGCATTAACTTCGGGAGATGATTCTACATGATGGTTGGAGTAAAAAAGATTAACAACTTTTTCCGAAATTCCAACATTTTTTTCCCATACCTACAAAAAATCCTTAGTGTGAGGTACGTTCTTACTTGCTGAGAGCCTGCCGGGCGCCCGACTCTATTGTGATTGGCCCGTATCGTCACAGCAGAGAATTATAAATCTGGCCGTACACGCCGGACTAATTTTACCTTTTTACCTCAAAACTACCCCTAAAAGTTGGAATTTTGAAAAAAGTTAATTATCTTTTTTACTTGTACCATCATGTAGAATCACTTCACGAAGTTAATGCACTTTACACCATTAGCCGAGTTGAAAAAGTAATTACATGAAATTCCCTTGAACGAAAGAAATTTCAAAGTACATAATATACTTCTACATACAACACATCAGGTTCTATTGTTTAACATTTTACTGTTTTAAAAAACTCAGCGATTCTTTAAATGTTGTTTAATAAATTTTATGGTCTAAGACTTGACTATTTTAACAATAGCCGCGTACGCCTATTAAACATAAATGTTTTTTTTTTATATAACCACCCTCCATCGATGTACATTCCTTTTAACATTCGTATTTACATAACCTCCTTTCAAAGCTTCTTCAGTAATCTTCTTCTTTTTGAACGTTTTCTGCGGAGCCTTAGAAAACTGATTTTGCAACTTTATATAAAACCTTTGAACTAACAAACTCCACAGAAGCTAGTAAACATGCTTATATGTTCAAGAAAGAACTTGAATATATGAAAACGTTTGATCAATTTTAATAGAAGTAAGGAAAAATCGAGCTTACTTCGGGCTCACAGATCTGCTAAAAATTCAATTTTTATCGGTTTATCTGTTCAGTGGAAAAAAAATCAGTTTGATAAAGACAGACTCATATTTCAATATTTTCAAGTACCTGCGCTTATTCTGTCTATTTTGTTGTTTATGTAAGTCCTACTGCACAAGAGTCCCAACTGCTCTCAACGGTCTGGAGCCAATGGGACTATGGCATCTCCGGTAGGGCTGAAGGTAGTGGTATGGAGGAGAAGGAGAAAGGAAAGAAGAAGGTGGGGAAGGACTTGGATATTCAGGTCTGATAACTAAACGCGGGTAAAGTCATTTCAAGCAACGTTTTATATTGACTGGTCAGTGGTCCTCCATCACGACTCAAGAAACTTTTTCGGCTTACTGTGGTGGTAGTAGGAGATTTTAAAATATTGTAGCATTATTTGTAACCCGGGAATGTTTATCTTTCTTTAAAAAAAATCTGCATGGTGGTCTTACGTTAAGGCGATGCTACGATTATCTTCCACGAAAATAAATATTATATAAATTTTAAAATTCACAAATTAATCACATACAAAGTTCTAGCACAGGCCGGGATTTGTTTGATAGAAGATAGAAGATAGAAGATAGAAGATAGAAGATAGAAGATAGAAGATAGAAGATAGAAGATAGAAGATAGAAGATAGAAGATAGAAGATAGAAGATAGAAGATAGAAGATAGAAGATAGAAGATAGAAGATAGAAGATAGAAGATAGAAGATAGAAGATAGAAGATAGAAGATAGAAGATAGAAGATAGAAGATAGAAGATAGAAGATAGAAGATAGAAGATAGAAGATAGAAGATAGAAGATAGAAGATAGAAGATAGAAGATAGAAGATAGAAGATAGAAGATAGAAGATAGAAGATAGAAGATAGAAGATAGAAGATAGAAGATAAGATATAAGCGCCAACTATTAAAAATGTATTTTTCAGTGGAATTGTTTGAAGGCGTCTAAGAAACGACATTTAAAAATACAGTTTCATGGCTATGATTAGCTGTGACAGTATCACTTAATTAACTTTTTACTTGTATATAAAATTATTCACAAAATATCAATCATTTTTAGACTGTGTTTGCCAAGCCATTTTTATGCCTATTGCCAATATTCGTGGTAATATATGGCACACTAAGAATATGCACATGTTTGGTGTGTGTAAGGATAAAAACACTAATTCGCCTGCATTTTACCTCATTCTCACAGATTTGCATGATGAACAGCTTATTAAAAATGTGTAGAAAATTTTGGGAGGTAAAATAAATTTTTACAATGTGTGACAGAAAAATCTGAAAAAGAATTTTTTTATTATTTTTTTTTTAAAAGAAAAACAAATATTTCCGAGTTACGAATAACCCGACAATATTTAAAAATCTCCTACTATCACCACAGTAAGCCGAAAATGTTGCTTGAGTCGTGATGGAGGACTTAGCCAGCCGTGGAATTGAACACGGAACGCCTGGGTGGGACCCAAACGCGATGCCCACTCAACCACTGACCGGTCGAATGGATATGTTGTCTAAACGAAGTAGCAGCAGATAAATAAACCCTTAAGGCGAGACATAACCACGTTTATCGGGGGTTTGCCCGAGGCTCATATTTTAATTTATTTCGGCGAATTCATAATTGAATTATCATTTTCATATCCGTGAATCACAAGGGATGCGAGTTTTTCATTTTTTGGATTATAGATTTTTTTAACGTACAACGCCTTTAAAAAAATGTAATATGTTGTACAACTAAAGTTAGCGGTGAGCACAAGATTTTATTTTTCTAGACGATGAATTAATAACTTCGGGAGGTATTCATTTAGAAATATCTTAAATATTAGTAGCAAGTTCTTCAGAATTGGTCGAATCTCCAAGCCCTCTAGGGTGAATAAGCCGTACCGCGGGCACATATTTATTTACCCGCTTTTTTCACTTACATTCACACATTATTTTTCTTCTTCTTCTTTTCCATAGGACAAATTCTACAGTAGTTCCGTCCAATACATGGGTCGCGAGTCGCAATTTGGATAATTGGCTTCATTACTTACGTCGTTTAAGGTTCTGAATATATTTTAGAGTATAGTGTCTTCTTAACGAACGTTTTTTGGAAAAAATAAAATAGAAAATAAAAAAAATTTAAACAAGGACCATTAAAAAAAAGCTAGCTTATGTTATTATCATTATTATACGGGTTAAGGCAGGAATTTTCGGAAGAGATTTGTTAATGAGGGTCTTGAAAAGGTCAGGATTTGACGTAGACAGATTTATTACACCAATGTTTAGCCAGGGAAATTATATTACCACCTAGTTGGGTTTAGTTAGGTTAAGTTAGGTTAGGATGGGCTGCGGGAAAAGATAGTAAATGTAGATCTTAAGAAGAGGGATTAAATGAAGGAGAAATGACGAGAGAAAACTTTTTAAATGTTACGTTTGACTAACTAACCTTAAACATTCTGAGAAAAGATTCGATCTCATGGTACCAGTATAAACTTGAATCTTCAATAGCGTACTTTTAAAATTAACTTACTGCACTCAGTCGACGGTTAAAATGCAACAAATTAACGTAACATTCGAAATGTGTACCTTCTAAATACCTATTCCTATTTTCAAAATATGTATCAACTTAATATTCTTACTTTTAATATATGTACATATTTACTATTCCTATTTTCAAAATATGTACTAACTTAATACTCTCACTTCTAAGACATGTACCTACCTATTTATTATTCCTATATTCAAAATATGTACATACTTAATATTTCTATTTTCAAAATATGTAGGTAACTACTTAATATTCTTACTTCTAAGTATTCTTCTTACTATTCTCCAATTTTATAAATATGTACCTACTTAATATTCCTATTTTTAAGCGATATATGACAACTTAATATTCCTATTTTCAAAATATGTACATACTTAATATTCCTTTTTTCAAAATATGTAGGTACCTACTTAATATTCTTACTTCTAAGTATTCTTCTTACTATTCTCCAATTTTATAAATATGTACATACTTCATATTCCTATTTTTAAGCGATATATGACTACTTAATATTCCTATTTTCAAAATATGTACTCGTACATACTTAATATTACTCTTTTACATTTAAATGTTCACGTAGTGGAAAGCATTTTTAAGAGAGATGAAAGGCTGATAAAAATATTGAAAGAAGGATAAGCAAATTCCATTAAAAGATGACTGAACGAGGTTGGCGATAACAAAAAAATGTCCAAGAATCGAGGCTAACAGTCCACAAAGGAGTGTTGGAACCTACATTGATGTATGGCAGTGAGACATGCAATTGGAGGAAGAATGAAAATCGACTTAATGGCCTATGGCGTATGTTTGTTATAACCATGTATAATTATGTGAAAAATTTGGAGATTTGCAAATAAAACAAGGCTGACGTAAACGTTTATGAGTACGATTAAGAAAGGGAAGCTAAGATGGTTTTGGCTTGTAGCTCAAATAAACGAAGAAAACAGAATATGTGTCGCGAATTCGAATGATAGAAGAAGTCGGGGGTGCCTCAGGAACACATGGCACTTTAAGTAAACCAAATACTTGAGAGTCAGAATAACAGAAGAGTTTCCCTCATGTTGGAGAGGGTTCAAAAGAAATTTCTGAGATTTCTTTACCTGAGGAAGTATGGCTACTACCCGTAGCTCTACCCTACCCACTTTCTCTTGGGCATGCTTGGTGTGTACCTTCTACGGGTCAGAAGGGATGTGCTCATTGTAACACATTTCTAGAGACTGATTCGTGAAAGGTTCGAAAACTTGGCTATCATGGAGAGCATTAGTTTCTATGTTCCCGATGGTTATCTCCGTCACCGACAGCATAGATTGTTTTATTTCCCGGCTTGCAGAACTAACTTGCCAATAGTTATACCAGTCGGGAGAGCTGTCTTGTTGTTAAATAGAATCGCTTCGAATATCGATATGTTTAATATCAATGAAGCACAATTCAGACAACAAGCTTTGTTGTTGTTAGTTTGATTGTGTTTCATTGCATAATGCTTAAATATGTTTAAATCTTAAATCTTAATACTTCATCTCTTTTAGAACGCATTGAAAATTTATTTTGTAATGTTTTAAAAATGAATAAATTGAATTGAATTGAATTGCATGTACCGGACAATGTTTGAATGCGAATGAGGCAAGGAGTGTGTGCCGATACCGAATTGTTTAACAATCCGTCTTTTTTGCGGAGAAACGGCGTAATGGTTAATTAGTTAGTTTTTCAAATTTCATAAGACTAGTTTAAACTTTCCTAAGTTACAAACTGTGGCGTTGAAGATAACCTAACTAACAACACAAAATAATATTCTGCTGAAAAACGGAATCGGTATTACGAATTCAGGCTCGTGTATAGTTGCAAAGTTTCAGCTAATTTATATGAAACTTTTCCGTTCCGGGATATCAGCTGGAACCACCGACATAATTTGAAGGCTGTGCGTAGGTTAGGCTTACTGGAAATCTCGTGGGCTTTTCTATATTTCTTCTAAGTGAATATATTATATCTTTCAATATTTCGGTGTGTCGGTATCTTATATTTGAAAATTTATAAAAGCGAGTCATATTTCCTGAAGCCGTTTTCCTGAACGCCTAAAATTCACAATTTAAAATAAATACCAAAGCTTAAAGTTTTGTTATTAACATTATGTATTTAGGCTTTTAATTTATTAAATGTGTCCTGACAAACGCTGTTAACAAAACAAGCACTGAATTTTTTAGCAAATGAAAAATTTATCAAAACACCATTACCTTCACCTCACGTTTATTTAGATTTTTTTTTAAATACATGTTTTTTATAAATTATTGATGAATCATAGCTCAGGATATGAACGACCTTATAAAGAAAAAATAATAAAAAATATAAGGCTCTAAGGAAACGCCAAGCCATCAAATGGCATTGAACGGAATTTTAACCAGCATTAAAAAAAGAAGAAAAAATATCGTAAAAGGTTAAGTAGATGTACACGTTTGATTAAATTTATTGACATCGAGTGAATAAATCTGAATAGTCAGGTAATTTCCCACCTTCCTCCTCCCGTCTCCTTCCACTCCTCAATGACCTCATCCTAACAACATTCCACAATTAAGGATGCCAAAGTCTTGCTGGTTTTAGACGGGAGCAGTTGGGACTCTCGTACCGTATTCAGATTTAAAAAAAAATCTTATGGTTTATTGAGTTAACAGTGAGAAATAAGATGTAACTATAAGCTATAGGTACACTTTTTGCAAAATATTTAATTTCCACAGTAAGGATTTATAAATTTGAATTTTCATCCAAAAGCCAAGTACACAATTATAATATACTCGTAAGCCTGTAGATCGGCCCTCAAATACAATTTAAGTTACAAAATCCTCATCTCATTTCCCTAAGAAATCTCTTGTCGATGCTTCGTTTCCATATTGGTTCATCCAGCCTCGTTTAAGGCTCTCAGGCATTATTCTTGCCTACGTGACGTAGCACAACCTTTAGGGATTCTCCTGCGAAGGCTTTTCAATAATAATAATCATTGTCATTATCCGAAGGGGTTTTATAGTGACGTAGTCCCAGAGACGTATGCTAATTCGTTTAATGTGTTTAATGGGTTTTCCATCTTATGTGTTCCGTTCTAATTACTTTCAAGTTGTTTAATTTTATATTTCAATTACTTTCTTGCGGGGTTCATGTCCTTGAATATAAATACGGGCCCAATTAAAATGTTTGACAAATTCCAAGAATTCAGGAACTTTCGTTAAAATACGTTGTCACTCTTTAACGTTCCAGTACACGAGTATAACACAGGTATATCCTTGTATTATAGCACTTTTTCAACACGGTTTTGCTACACGCGCAAATAGTAATTGTCAATACAAATTTTATGTAACTAATGTACGATTTGTTTCTGTTTATAAATAAATAAATAAATGAGATGAGAAAAAAGTTATAGATTTTCAATTAAAATTTCATGGTAGACGATAAAAATTAAAAAAAGATTTTTGTATAAGATAAGGTATTATTATAATATAAATTACTAGCTGACCCGGCCAAGCGTTGCTGTGGCTAATAAAACACAACGTCATATACTGAATGGTTATCCAACCTTCATATCGAGTTTATCGCGAAGAGGCAGACAGATGCCGCGGAGGACTTTAATTTATAATACGTAGAGATGGTGTGAAAGATTATAATAATGTGCATGAAATGCTTGGGGTAACTAACGTATAACGTTAATAAGGATTAATACTGTATCCGTCTAAATAACTTTTCAATTACCGCTATGTACGTGACCATATTTTTAGAAGATAGAATGGATACAGTAAGCTATCCGTAAAAGATAGATATACATATGCCTTCGTGGACTTTTTCGTAGGTCTATAAAAGAGGAATACCCCACCATGCATTGTGTTGTTATATCCCAAAAGGATTAAGCAGCGTTTTCGATGAAAGCTACCAGGCGGCACTTTTTCCGACACTTCTAACAATTATCGTTATGTTTCAACCAATTAACACAAATCCTTGACAAATTACATACCTAAACCTTCCTCACGAAACACTCTAACTATTGATGAAAACCGCATGAAAATCCGTTCAGTAGTTTACGAGTTAGTATTAATGTATATTATTTCGAAAGATTTCGTAATCCTCGGTTGGTTTCCGATGTTGCTTCGATTGATTCGAAGTCTCTCACCATCATTCCACCCCTCCCCTGACGATGTGAATTTTCAGCAGGGGTGGGGGGTGTGGGGAATTTCGTCCATCATACATTTCCAATATTATTTCAGTAGTGAGCGATTAATTGATACGAGAATTTTATTTATTGGCATGTGTCGATTAGCATCATCACCAAATACAACATTAAAAATATAAATATGAATTCATAAGGCATCATGGAAATGAATTGTGGCAATTACAAGATTGGATTAAGATCTAAAATATTGTTTATTAACGTTACGTACACAATCCGGAAATATATTTAAGATTCCCAATAAATAAGGAGATTCCCTCGCAGTACGAAAATAGAAGAGATATAGGTACTTATTTTCCTTAGTGGAGGTAATGCAAAAATAGTAGTTTTTCCTTGATGCATTAAAAACAAAATATATTTTATACTTTTGTTATTCGGCTGTTAATCCTCTCTGCTGACCCCTTTGGGGATACTTAGTTATATTTTGTGAAAGTAGGTATACCGTATTTTCCATAAACGGACTGTATATTGTATATAAGTATGCCGGGGGTGAACCGTTGGGGTATCAACTGTCGTGAAAACGAAAAATAAAGACCTTTAAATATTTGTTTTTTTTAAACCAGATAAAAAGCTTTTTCATATTTTTTATTTATTTTTTAAATCTTTAATTAAAATACTCTCTTCGTGTGATTTTTTTATAGCACCAGAAATAAAATGAAATTGATATCGAAAAGAAACGTTTAATAAGTCAGGTACGGTATCATTGATCTCTCCGGCACCGGTGCATAGTCGGGAAACACGCCAAACGCGTGCCCAACATTTGTACATGGTTGAAATTTGTCACATGAGAACGGGTCGTTTCTTCGACTCGTTCTTATGTTCAACAGCTCGGCTGTGGAATGATTTGCCGGCCTCTGTGTTTCCTCCTTCCTACAACATAGGTCTCTTCAAGACCAATGTTCATTCCTTTCTCTCCTCAAAAAGACCCTCCACACAGCATCCCAGATGACATAGGCCCTGAGGGAAATTATTTTCCTCAAGGCCTCCTGTGTGGAGTTAATGTAAAAAAAGCCTCATAAGTCATTACATAATGTATGTCTGGCAATGTTATAGGTAGCTTGAAACAAGCTTATGGGTCCGAGTGGACAGTAGGTAATACAAACTATATATTTATAAAACGATGTTTTAAAAACAGAAGCAAAAGTAAAAGCAAATAATAATAACAATATTTTATTACATAACATATAACGTGCACGATCAGAACAAAGATATTGAAACATTCGTGATTATTTTTTTAATGCGAAAAAATAATACCGTTAGAAAAGTTAATAAAAGCTTACAATCCAGAATGTAAATCATGGTTAAAAGAACATTATTCAGTGACGAAACAATAAAAAGGGTTTAGCCTAATTCACAGGAAAAACCCACAAGGGATTAAATAAATTACAACTTTTATAAATTCGCGCGCTTTTCAGTGGATTTTTCTTCTTCCGGACGGGAAGCTCTCTTCCGTATCCGGAAGCTGGTGTCGCCATGGCAGCCGCCTTCCTGTGACGTCATGCCCCGCCGACCTATCACAGCCGGCGTTTCCTACGCATTAAATTGCGTACGTCGTACATGTTATAGGACTACTCTGTATGCTGATAAGAAACCGAATTAAAAAATGTTTGTCGGACTGACAGAAATTGGGTAGTAAGCGTTTATGGGACGGTTAACGAACGTGTTATTTTGCTTTTTGGTGTACTGGATAATGGTACTCTCAGCATTTATTTGCTGGTTTGTTATTAGTTGCTACTTATAACGTAAAAGGCTTTTATTTGGATTAAGAGCTTGATAGTTGTAGTGTCCTGGTCATTTTGTTCAAATCTGATGATCGGAAATCGAATAGTATTAATACCGTAGCATCTGCGTGGTTGAATTTCAGAACCCAGCTACGAGTGCATGTCAGATGCCACGCCATACGCGCCGCGTAACAAATAACATCTGTGTACTTGGAATTTCACACAAAGCTACTGTTATATTTCGGTTTCAAATTCAAGAATTCGACACAAGGCGTCGCTACTTCCGTCAGCAGGTCGGATGGGGACTTCTCCCCCCTAGGTATAACTGCTACAAATTTGTAAAGTTATGGTATCTCTCTGAATATTAAAAGATTGACTGTAATACATGTTGTATTAAGTGGCTGTATATTACATATGACATATGACGTCATTGCTATGTCTCGGACTAGCTACAGTGGATCCAAGGAACGGGCTGTTTTTGGAATCAGTTCGTATTCGATCTATAAAATGGTCACCAACACTAACTGGGCGAAGCCGAACCAAGAGCCACCCTGGTTAATCTACCAAGGGAGCCTTAGCCTTGTTCATGATTTATTGTCTTTATATTTCTATATATATATACATATATATTTGAACCAAAATGTTGAATGTTTATTACCAGAATGTAACTGGACTGCGATCCAAAACAAATAGTTTTTATTTTAATGTTACCAATAACAACTTTGATATTATTATGATAACAGAAACTTGGCTATTAGATAGCATCGCCAGTGATGAGCTATTTGACAACCGCTACCTGGTATTTAGGCGTGACCGCAAAGAACAAAAACGAGGAGGAGGTGTACTGATTGCTCTGAAGAAGCATCTCGTAGCTCACGAACGTTGTGAATGGATCACGAATGCAGAAGATATATGGGTGACTATTTCAATCAAGAATATGATAAAAATTCATTTATGTTGTGTGTACATACCACCAGGAGTCAATCACTCTCATAGCATTAATGAATTCTTGAATAAATTATGTGAACTTAGAGCACTTCATCAGGACGATCATTTTGTGATCTCGGGTGATTTTAACTTACCTATAATTAACTGGTCTCTTAATAATGGAAACAGTATGCAAATTATGAATGGATATCAATCTGAAATTATCTCAAAACTATCTGACACTCTTTCATTTACAGATCTATCACAGTATTGCACCTTTCCGAATAATAATCAGAAATTCTTAGACCTTGTTTGTAGTTCGACCCCTCTTAACGTATCAAATACTGACCAGTATCTCACCCCGGAATGTAAACATCATAAAGCCATTCTCTTTGACATAAACATAGCCCTGGAAACCCCTATGGTGAACAATAAACGGACAATCAATCTCTTTAGGAAAGCTAATTTTGAAACAATAAATAACATCCTCAGTAGTATTGATTGGGACGCTGAATTCTTAAATTTATCAACTAATAATGCCATTGATCGTTTTTATGTTATATTATATGAAATAATTCGTTTAAACGTCCCATCAAAGGATGTTCATGTTAACAACTCTTATCCCTATTGGTTCAGTCCAGCTCTGATAAAACTGACTACAGAAAAATATAAAGTGTTCAAAACATGGAAAAAGTGGTCCAATCCTTTAGACTACCATGAATTCTGTATCCTTCGATCAAGGCAGAAGAAAATGTCTAGGGAATGTTTTAAACAATTTATAACAAACGCTGAACTTAATATATCCCATGACCCCAAAAAATTCTGGTCTTACGTTAAAGGAAAGAGAAATAATTCTAGTTTACCTCATGTAATGAAACTGGGCGACGTTACTGCTGTGAATCCTTTTGCAATATGCAACCTGTTCTCACAGCACTTCGTCTCCACCTTTAATTATAACACTACCTCCGATGTACACTCTACCAACCATAATATAAATAATCAAGTAAACATCTCTTCGGTATCAGTTTCAAAAGAAAAAATAGAAAAAATAATTGATACTATTTCTAACTCATTGGGTGCGGGTAGTGATAAAATTCCAGCATTCTTTATCAAAATGTGTAGCAAGGTAATCTCGAAGCCCTTATTATTGCTCTTTCAATTCTCATTGAAAGAAGGTATCTTTCCGGATCGTTGGAAGTGTGCTCTTATCACACCAGTTTTTAAGTCTGGGGCTAAAAATGATATCCAGAACTATCGTCCTATATCCAAGTTACCAATTTTCAGTAAAATTTTTGAAAAAATTGTTCACGAACAACTTTATAACTGCGTCCAGTCGGTAATACTCGGAAACCAACATGGCTTTATGAAAAAAAGATCGGTTGTCTCTAATCTTGCCATATTCATTGAAAATATTACGAAATCAATGGATAATCAAATCCAAGTTGACGTAATCTATACAGACTTCTCGAAAGCGTTTAATAAAATTGATCACAATCTTCTTTTATCCAAATTACTGGCTTTGGGAATTCACGGGGATTTGTATCGATGGTTAGTCTCTTATCTTGATGGGCGCACTCAAGGAGTAACAATTAATGGTTTCATCTCTGAGTTCGTAAATATACCTTCCGGTGTACCCCAAGGATCTCACCTGGGACCGTTACTATTTACAATTTTCATCAACGACATTATAAAATGCTTTAATTATGCAAAAGTTCTACTCTTCGCTGATGATATGAAAATATATCTTCCGATTAACTCTATCATCGACTGCATTAAATTACAGGAAGATCTTTATAGACTTAATGACTACTGTATAATTAATCATCTCAACATGAACACTTCTAAATGTTATGTGATTACCTTCACTACAAATAAAATAAAATTTGACCATAACTACCTTATAGCGAACCAATCACTCAAAAAGGTTACTCAAATTCGTGATCTAGGTATTCTACTTGATAGTAAACTCACATTCGAGGCACATATTAACATGATTGTGAAGAAAGCCCTTAGAAAGTTAGGATTCTTATTTCGTATTGGAAAAGAATTCAAGAACATTCAAACACTTAAAATATTGTATTTTTCATATGTTCGCAGTCACCTTGAATTTGCTTCTCAGATATGGAATCCTCAATATAAAATTTATATTAAACGCATTGAAGCCATTCAAAGAAAATTTGTCCATCATTTAAATTTCAAGTTTAATATTGGTTATCGTGACATAAACAGCTCGTTGGACCTTTATGGACTTAAACCATTAAAAATTAGAAGAGACTCTGCAGATATAATATATCTTCATAAAATTATCAATGGTTTTATTGATTGTTCGCCCCTTTTGGCTGAGATTAATTTTAGAGTCCCAGGTGTTAGAACCAGAGAAAAATCACTTTTTTATCTTCAAAAATGTTCTACTAATCTCAGACAAAATGCATTTATATTCAGAGCATGCAATGTATTTGATAAGAATTTTAATAATATAGACATATTCTCATGTAATTTAAGTACCCTAAAAAAGTATGTCATAGCCAACATTAAATAATTTTTTGACCGTATTGCAAGTTACCATGTTATTGCTTTGAATCCTTTCCAGTTACATACTTGTCATTCGACTTACTATTGTATTCACTCTGAGTTGTAGGTATGTACATTTTGTACAATGTACATATTATTATTATTGTTGTTGTGGAGTGAGAATAGAATTCTGACTCTGAATACTTCTTGTTTGAAATTTAGTAAGCAGATTATTATAGTTTATATTGTGTTTTTTTATATCTTTTTTTGAATAATTTTTATATTTTTGTTAAGTTCTTACGGGTACAGGACCCTTACTTTTTTGTATTACTTTTTATTTATAATTTTAATTATGTGAAAATCTGTCATTGGATATTATGTTTATTATTAATGTTATTATTATAATTGTAAAATATCTGTTGATTTTCCATAATAAATAAAAAAAAAAAAAAAAAAAAAAAAAAATATATATATATATTTTTTTTTTTTTTTTACATAAGCCACCCACAGGAGTTCCTGAGAAAATCCTTCAGGGCCCATGTCATCTTTGGGGATGCATTGTGGAAGGTCTTTTTAGGGAAAGGAAATTCTGGGAAAGATAAAAGTATGAGGGAAAGAAGGAACGTGTCTGGGGGTTGAGTTCAGCTAGAAAGGGCTAGATATGGTCACCCTTAATCAGTTTCTCACGCTGTAGTGAGGAGAAAGCAGAGTGGGAACACATGCCAAACAATGTCTACATGGTCGCGAGGTAAGACCCTCGGCTCACAATCCGAGAAACTCAGTATCATCCGGGAGTAAGACCACCATTCAGAATTGAAACGTTGCTAGGAACAGCTTTAGCCGTGCTTTGTGACCAGTTCTGAATAGCTAGGTACTTCTCCACCTTACTCTTTCCCATCTCCTCCCCCTCTTTACTACCTTCAGCCTCACAAAATACCACAATTGGGGATGCAAAAGTCTCACTAACTCAAGACGGGAGCAATTGGCGACCCTTAAAAATAAAATAAAACATACACTACGGTATGCGTATGCTCACCCGCCTATGGTTCAAGTGTACGCAATCGACTTGCATTTAAAAATTTTAACAAAACTTTTGACATATGAACCGTGTGCGGTTTTTCTATTTGTTAATTTGCAATCCCTTAATAATCATGTTATTAATAAATTAATATATCAAATTATTAAACAAAATAATTGGAAAACAATATCTAAAGCTTTTTCTTAATCCTTGACTTTTGATAATATACTGACATACAAAGCTCCGGGCCAAAAAGACCCCTTTCTCTTTCATCAAGAGTTTATACTTAAATTGTGTTTGTAAAAAAATTTATTTTAGGTGTAAGTTAAAAATTATTTGCAACCGAGAGGCACGGCTGCAATATGGGGGTGTCATCTCTTCGGAGGATTTGTTTAGGTTTTTTGTGTTTAGTGATTTCATTTACGTCGTACCGGGTGAGACACTTCGTGGATGGGGATTTCCGCATAAAAAGTTTCCACGAGACTTATGATGTGGTTTTTTTAGTAATGGGACTTCAGAGTCTTTTCCTAATCCTAATGTGCTCTACTGCTACTCGTATGTTTATATCATTTTGTTTGTTTTCTATCCAAAAACAGGAACAGGTACGATCATGGAATATTTGCGATAAATTAAAAAAAAATATGTGTAACAAAGTGATTTTCATTAACCCTTATAAAAGGCTTTAATTGTGCTCGTTTATCTCGACCCCCGTTTTCCGGTATCCAACACAGAGAAGTTCAATATGGGAATCACGTTCACCTGATTTAATCCCTTTTGGTTATATTCTACTGGGAATTCATTATGTCTAAACTTTACTGTAGAAGATTTACAGATCTGTCTGATCTTCTAAATCGTATCACTGTTTCTAAAAAAAATTACACCGAAACACTAAACTTTGTTAAGTACATAATTCTTAATGTTACGAACTTATATATATATTTTTTGTTTTTATATGTGTATATTTCATCAGTTTAATTGGTAAGGTGGCGAGACAAAACCCCTGACCAAGCACTTTATTATATGTATATATTTTATAGGAGAGGCCCTGAGGAATAAAGAATTCCCCTCAGGGCCTATTCCGTCTTTGGGGATGTTGTATGGAGGGTGTTTTTAGAGAAAAGGAGTGGAAGTTCAGGGAAGGAAAAAGGTAAAAGGGGTGGGTAGGAATCTTGAAGGTCAGTGTGTCCATGAGCGACCGACGCGCGACTTATGGAATTCATCCTCCCACTGCGGTGCAAAGCGATGGAAAGTTTATATAAAAATCTACTTTTGTAATAGAACCAAATTAAAGCAATGCTAAAAGATGGCGCCACTTACGATAATAGCTAGCTCGAGGAGCAACGTCTGGCAGGCGTAAGTACTGTAATAAAAATTGTCTTTCCCCCCCTCCTTAAATTATTAAAAGTTTTTAAAAGCTTTATACTCTGTACGTAGAGTTCGAATTAGGAAAATTTAGAACAAGCTCGGTGCGGGCGCTACCTCCTTGGTCGCGGCACCACTGTAACGAATCCGACTCTTGATCCTGTAATTAATTAATTTTCCTTTTCTTTTAAACGTGATTTTATTGTTTCTTTCCTTCTACATCGTTCGTAGGCTCTGCAACGAAAGCTCTGTACGTAGAGTTCAACTCCCATTCGTATTCGTAGCCTTGTAGTTCCGTCGCTCAAACTCTCTCCCCTTCGTTCCTTTGGCAGAGCCTCGACACCCCTTTACGTAATACGTTTTAGGTATACGTGGCGAGATGCTCTCAATTAATCAACTTGTAATTAACCCCTTAACGTTGTGTTATTTTTTTGTTTTAAAGGTTTGATATGGTTAATCCAGTTTAATTAATAATTTGTTTGTGGTAAACCCTTTGTTCTTTTAGGTATGGCGTGTTACAATTCACTAGGGTCCGATTTACAATAACTGACTCTAGCTAACTTGAAAATAACTAATGCTATCGCTCGTGCAACTTCCTCCCCTACTAACGTCCGTTCTATACTTGTTTGTTGATGATTATTTCTTTTGAATTAACCCGCGTCATCCCACCTAGTACCTAGTACATAAATATTCCTTTATACAGTGAGTTGGGAAGATCCTACCTTTAGTGTAACGCTGCGTATCCTCTGCTGTTCTTGGGATGCTAACACATAAAATAATTTGACATTTGTACTCTAATTACGAAATTACAATCAAAATTCAATCAAAACAGGCCCGAGATGTACAAATTCTACAGTCACAGTTGTAAGTGAAGTTTGTTAGTTAGTTTTGAGTTTGGGTAGGTATTTTTGGGAGATTATTAGGGATTGACATGAAACAAAACATGTATTGCTTCGATTGGGAAAGGGTTTGGTGTGTGTTTCTGGTTTGGAGGATGGTAATGGGAGTGTTCTCAACCAATACGCCGCTAAATTATAGTGGTGATACTGCTACTGTTGTTTGATGGAATGCCATCACATATCGCTTGATGTGAGGATCTGCTTCGATTTATGGTGTGGTAGCCGATGTCCGGAAGTATTCAGGAATGCGTGGGTGGCACGAGGTTTTAGGTCGTGACATCCCCTAAGCTGAATTGATGATGATGATGATGTCTTTCAGCATGTCAATGACTAGAGTCCCATTCACTCCTATAGCATTGAACATGAACATTAAACCGAAGTGGATTAGACAAACGGCAATGTCAGGAGGTCGGTGGAGCCGCTCCCCCCTCTGACCTCGCGAGGTTTGAATTTAGTAAAGGTGGATTTTGATGTCGTCGACCCTCGCCTCTGCAGTCACACAGCTCCTCAATAGTCCCGTTCTCCGTCCAGCACACCGCCTCGAGCCAGTAGAAATGATGATTACGTTTTCCTAGGTACGTTATAAACATGCGTCTACCTTCAGCCGCGGTGCACATCGGTATTTGATTTGAATAAAAATACCTCCCCTCGCATGACGAAAGCAGGCGTGACGGGGATGGGTACCCATGTAGCGTTTCACGGACCTCCGCCCTACGATAGGTGATATCCCAAGCTCATCTCAAACATCAGCTCGGAGAGGGAATGTCAAACTTGGCTTCCAGGGCGCTGGGTCCAGGAATGAATGGCACCGGGGCGTGAATCCAGTTCTAAATCATCCATCCCATCCATTTCCCCCGCTACTCGTTCGTCCAAAGTACATTCCCAACCTGATGCTGGATGATGCCCTAATTCTAATTTTGGGGAAGATTATGAAAATTTACCCGGTTTCCGACAAAGGGCCGCCGATCGATTGCTAAAACAACTCTGTATGTCATGTTCTCTTCGTTCCGCTGACATGGTAACTCTCCACGAGCGTAACCAGAGGGTAGTAAAGCCAACGCGCGTTTCGTCACTTCTTTTCCTTCATTACGGAGGTAGCCCGGCCAGATCGTTATCTCCGTCCTGTATTTAATTGACCTCCCGCGACAACGACTCTTATCAGCTGATACCTCTGGAGGGGGTGAAGGGGGGAGTTATGGGCGCACGTCCTCTGCTTTCCAGACGTCTCCCAATGCCTTTATGACGATACATGTGATAGCATATACGTCGACATCATGAAAGGGCTCCTGTCTCGCTCTCAACTGCTCCAGGGCCGTCCAGAGACGCAGGTTTCCAAGTCTCCATCACAAAGGATTCCAATTTAATTGGACTAAGTTCCTATCGTCGCTTGCTTCGCCTCCACATTTGGGAAATAGTGTAGCCCACCGGCATCTCGTTCACTTCGCCCCCAGATCATAACTGCATAAAGTGTAACCTACATTCATGGAATAGGGAAGCTTAACTCAAAGTTACTCCAGCAATCACCAGCTTCAGCGCCGCAACTCGTTCGGTTAAATTTGAAGGAAGGAAATTTGCTAAATAATAATAGCAGAGCGCTGACGGTCTCGTTCAATCGCAAATACTAAAGATTTGAGCTAAAATGTGAATTTGTATAAAATATACCTAACGAAAGTATTATGCACACTTCCAAGAGTGCGTTTCAACGAAGTCAAAAGCTAGCTTATGTAGGCCTCTACATGACGGTTTTCTTGAGATTCCTAAAGTTTAATGTAAAAGGTGTCGGTTTTTTTTTATTTTGGGATTGAGGATTCTATTGTATAAAATTTGTTAATACCCATGCAATACATCTGTTTTCCAAACCGATATACCTAGTACGTACCTTGCCTAACAAATATCTTCAATTTCTGAGTAAATTCTAAAGTATTTTTGAGAATATGTATTCCTAATGTAATGTAATTTATTATATCCAACTAAACCCCCAACATAGCCTTCCCGATGTAATGTCTCGCAACACAATCGTAAGATATATGACTATCTCTTGTCCGTTAAAATTGACTAAACCTCTCCAAAAGACTTCTTTAGCACCGTTGTTATTTTAAACTCGATAGATCGAAAAGTAGCGACGCCAAACGGAGAAACAACACGTACCTCCATAGGATTTATTCTGCCGGAGAATGAGGCACTTCAGTCGGTCTCCTCTTTGTGTGGTGCTTCGCAGCCTCCCCACTCTTGTCTCCTTTGGTTTTCTGAAGGTTTCACTTCTACCGCGTGTAAACTGCACAACTTTGATCTTTTGTTTCTAAAATGCTGACAGCTGGTTTTCTAAATGGAAGCTTCTTTAACACCGTTGTGATTTGAAACTAGATGAAACGGAAACGAGCGACACTAAACGCATCTATAGGATTTATCCTGTGAAACCTCTTTAGCGACGCCAAACGGAGAGACAACACGTACCTCCATAGGATTTATTCTGCCGGAGAATGAGGCACTTCAGTCGGTCTCCTCTTTGTGTGGTGCTTCGCAGCCTCCCCACTCTTGTCTCCTTTGGTTTTCTGAAGGTTTCACTTCTACCGCGTGTAAACTGCACAACTTTGATCTTTTGTTTCTAAAATGCTGACAGCTGGTTTTCTAAATGGAAGCTTCTTTAACGCTGTTGTGATTTGAATCTATATGAAACGGAAACGTGCGACACTAAACACATCTATAGGATTTAATATCTTAGTGAAACTTCTTTTACACCGTTGTGATTTGAAACTATATGAAACGGAAACGTGCGACACTAAACACATCTATAGGATTTATTCTGCAATTGAATGAGATACTATAATCGGTCTCCTCCTTGTGTGGTGCTTCGTGGCCTATCTATCTGCTCTTCGTGCGGTGCTTCGTAGAATAAAATTGAACTAATCTTAGCACTTGGTAACGATATTAAATGAATAAATCCCACAATTAACGTATTAAATTCGTCATTCTCCCGACGTTTAGTTTTCTGAAGGTTTCACCTCTACCGCATGAGAATTGCACTCTGTTAGACTCCCCCCAAAATGTCCAGTTACACAAAATTAAATCTTAGCTATTGCTCGAAGAGACAATAGAAGGAAGTGTCAAAGGATTTATGGCTCAAACCGAAAACAAACGCGTCCCTCACTTTAAAGTCCAATAGTATAACCTTTTTTTTGTAAGTACATCTCCGAAAACCAATGAACTTGAATGAATATTTTTCTGCAAGGCCCGCACTAAGTATGTAATGCAAATTGTAATAAAGTAATTTTAAGCAAACTCACCAAATTTTCCATGCTTCATATTCCAATTAAATTACCACATGCACTTTCGCAAAACACAAACTCTTCATGCAATTTTTTTGCTGAATTGAAAACAACTGAATTCTAAATTTACGCCTGAATATTTACACAAAATAGCGAACTTTCCGAAGTCAATTTTGTCAATTAAAACGGGATGTTTTGACTTTGTTTTATGCGTCCTAACTACTGTTTTATTCCCCGTACAACCGCGAATCTGAAACACGTCCGTCTTTCTAAATCTCAACCAAACGCTCGCACGATCTTCCCCTGACTGCTTTTATTTAAAATTTGATTATCCGCGTTTTCTTGCCAATAAAAATGAATTATTTCCCGTCTACACGCCCGAACTACTGTTATCATTCCCTATATAACTGCGACTCTGAAAATCCGTCCGTCCCCGAGACCGAATCTACCCCGACTGCCCTTTTTCAAAAACCTCTCCCCTGGTTTCCACCCCCATTTCATCTCCCGTGTGTGGTCCATGCCTGCAAATCGTAAATTTATTTATTATCTTCTTCTCAAAATTCCTTCAAAATTCGTTAAATCCAACATCATCACCGATATATTTGACTTAATCGACCAGCCTGTCAGATTTGATCACTACTTTCGGAGAATTCTGACGCTGTTCCATGTTTTCTAGTTTTTTGTCGCAGTTTCAGGACTTCAAAATAGTAATTAATTATCTGTGTACTTGAAAAGCTAGACCATATTCCAAAGCGAACGACCACACGTGATACCGTTTTGTAAGAAATGTTGCATTTCTTTCGCCTATTTTTTTTGTGGCTTTTGCTGGGGTCGTCGGTGCGGATCCATAAATCAGCCTCGTAGATACTTGTGTTTCAGAGATTATTCTTGCGCTCTTACAAAGTGGCTCCATACAAATTATCCACCTACAATTATTAAGGCGAGTTCATCACAGTACCTACTATTGGATTTGTAATTTCATGAATTTCCCTCCACTTAAAAAACACATAATAGACCTAGTCAAAACATTTTTCTACAAACTTGCTTCAAATCCGAACCCAAGCATCTCATGTCTCGGGCAATCAAGTCCCGATGAAAATCTCCTCCACCGCCTGCCCATATCCAACCTTCATCCACTTTGATGCGCGGTCTATAATAAAATTTACCTATGTTCTTTTAAATAAAAAATAAATAAATATTTATATAAATTTATTATGGTATACATATTTGTTGTATATGAATACATACATGCATGGGTGTATGTAAAAATGTCTGTATGTGTGTGTATATCTATACAAAATGTAGGCATACCACTCGCAGATAAACAAAACATCAAAAAAATTATTAATAATAATAATAATAATAAAACGTTTATTTGTTATAGAGAATAATCAGTACAAAGAAGCTTTGACTGTCCAACTAGGAAGGTCTCCCGTTCTAGGACAGTCAAATGACAAACATTTTGATAGGTGTAAATTTAATTTAGAAATGACCAATTTGGGACACAAATCAACAAATCATCGCCAAAAAACTTTATCTTATTTACTAAAGTTCAGGCAAAAATATTTAATTATTTATAATGTATGCATAATTTAATTATTTACTAATTTAGTTATTATTAATTATTTATAATTATGCACAAGTGTCCTTTACGTACATGTTTTTTTTCAATATAGAAAAAAGAAAGAAATGTAAAATTTAAGTTTACTTGTAAATAAACCAAAAGAAAAATAATACATATTACCAAAATAAAAATAATACATTCTACCAAAAGAAAAATAATACTTATTTATTTATTTATTTATTTGTACACGCCCAAATTACAAATACCTATTAATTATAAATAAACCAAAAGAAAAATAATACATATTAATACAAAGTTATTGAAAGCAGTGAAGAAGAAGCAAACAGAAAATACTTGTATATGGTGACCTTGTTAAAAAACGTACTGCTAAATTGTTTAATTAGTACAGCTTTATACTTCAGTAGAGGCATACAAAAAATATCAGAATCGTTACCATAAAAGGTTTTTAAAAATGTTTAAAGTGATTTCCAATCGTACTTTAAAGAACTTAATCAGCCATTACAATAAACTAAATCCGAAAGAAGCCTCGTAAGCAAAACATCTTACACAAATGCAGACTCTCAATTAATTTTACAAAATGCCCTTCATGCCCTTAATGCCCTTCATCTTGCCCAAGGTAGCCCGAACATCGGGTAAAAAAATCCATCAGGTGACATTACAAGTTTACAAGACAAAGGGGTTAATTTCTCCCTGTAACTTGCCAAAAACCAATATATAATAAAAATATTTCATGAATTTATCCGGATATGGAGAGATTGACGATAGTATTATTATTGTTGTAACTGGCAGTTGTGAATAATAATACCACGCGACTATATATATATATAAATTATGTATGACGTCATTGCCTGTCGCGGTTACTTTGTCCTGGCTGTCGATGAATCCCAGTGGATCCGAGGAATCGTTTTTTTTTGTAACCAGTTCCTATTGGATTTATAAAATGGTCACCAAAACTCAAACTGAACCGAACCAAAAACCGCCCGCAGGGCCTAACAGCAAAAACTCGCGGAACGGGTTTTAACTACTATGTAGTTAGATATTTTTGAAGAAACTGTAAAACTAAATGTGAATTGAAGATTCAATCCCAGGTCGTGCAAGATGTGTTGCATTTAGTGCAAAAATACGTGTAACTTTACCTATTATCTATTGAGTTATTGTTGGTATGTGACAAGTACAGTAGCTGTCAAATAAAATCCGAATAATTGTAATATTCTTAGGACCATTAGCATAGATCTTGATCTATTTCAAGCACGCAAGAAAAAATCCGGTTTGACATCGAACAAGTATTCTCAAATCTAAAATTTTTAATTATTTTTGTTCATCTACCAGGGGTCCTAGCATGGTCGATCGATATAATCCTATATCAATACGATATCGTTTTAATCCGTCATTTATGGTCATGTATCAATATGTGCTAGCACGCTCAACAATCGATAAGGGATATTCCGACCGACGATTGACAAAACCCCGCCAAATCGTATGCATTCTTGGCTGCGACCGTAGCACAGTCGATTGATAAAACCCCAATATTAATACGAAATGTAATAAATCCATTGTCTATGGTCAGTTAGCGATATTTGCGAGCACAGTGAACATACGATTCCGACAGTCGGTTGACAAAAGACGCCGTTTTTACCGTGGCTTCCGGAGTGACAGATAAGCTGTCAATGTACAGATTTTTTTTAAATAATGTCGTTTGTTACGCTAAATAACTGACTAATTAATGAGTAGAGGTGAACTAAAAAACTCTAAGAATTTAAAAAAAATCGTATACGAGTCCCATAGACTCAGTTAATTCATTTAAAAGGCGATCAATTAATTGCTTTCAGTTTCGAGAAACGAAATTTGTTAAAATGTCGTTTAGTCTCAAACAGTATCTACATGCGAAACGCCAATATTTATTTGAGTTCGTATTTCGATTCGAAATTGTCAATTTATTGGTATTTTTCATTTTTACTTAGAACATTTCAAATTAAGAAACGAAAATTCATTCACAGATCCCCAGTGTTGCCATCGTGTGAGATCGTATGTCGATTCCTTATTTATGTCCCTTCGACGTCGGTCTGCCTATCGACGGTACAAGCGTGCTAGGGCAATCGGTTCGTTATCGATACGAGATTGTAAATCACCCTGTCCTTTGCTTAATGGCGATATATCAGCACAACTTTATTAATAATGACATTCTTTCTGCATAATTACTGGTTTATTAATGAACGGAGGCAGATTATCGAAGATTGCAGGATTGAATTAAAACGGAATTCAGACGTTTTCTTTGACAGTTTCGTACTTACGAATATATCTCGTATTATGGCTAATTATCTCATTGTCCAATTAACTCATTTTTTATTGTCAAAAAATACATGCGGACTTCCAACATATATTAAAGTGTGTGTATTTAATATTATTATGATATCTCAGCAAAATCTCGATGTAAATGGATCTTTAAATGTTCAAAAGAGAAGATTATTAGTTAGTTGTCATATTATTACATTAATGGATTGCGATGATTTTGACAGTTATTATAGACCGGGAGCCTGGCTACACAAACCCACGTCATCGAGTACACAGATGAAACAACTTTGTAGTGATATAGTGATAATGGACATTTAGTAAGCCTGCCGGTACACCTCTTGGCAGGTTCCACGCAGTCATGGAAATAGTGAGCGATTTTTGAAGTAAAACTTCTTTACGCACGCTCGACATGGGGGGTAAGCTGGCGAATGCGTTACGAAAAAGGATATTATAATACATTTTATGCGAACGGTGATCGGGTGAGGCGAAAGGTCGGGCCTTTTTTTGGGGATGGGATGGGGATAGGTACCCGGCATGCGTTGCAAGACCCCTGTAACCTCGCGGTCAACTAAACTGTAATGTTTCCATCGCAAGTCCCGGGAAACTACATTATAATGCAAGCGCCTGTACTATATAACATACAAGAGGTACCCGGCACGCGTTGCAAAGAACACTGTAACCTCGGGGTCAACTAAACTGTAATGGTTCCATCCTATATAACATTATATACAACGGGTACCCGGCATAAGTTAGTGAAATTTTACTTCAGTCGTGTGGTCTAAACACCCTCGTTTTTTTTCGAAAAAATTACGTCATCGGGTACATGAACGGGAATGGTTTCATATGATAAAGGTCGATTATTAGATGAGAAAATTAGCAGGTCTGCCAACCGGCAGCCTGGCACAGCCGGTGTTAAATTGGGATAGAAATTAGTAAATTTTACGTCGTCGAGTGCACGAATGAAACCAACGAATAACTGTAGTTTAGATTCTAAACCATCCCATTAAAGAATTTCACTAGTGGCACACCAGCTTTTTTAAGGCTTTCTAAGTGTCCATTATCACTCTAAAGTAGTTTCATCCGTGTACTCGTAAGGTTTGTGTACCGGCTCCCGGTCTATAACTCCGATACCATAGACATTGTGACAGCTACATAGAAAGTACCTCAAGTGTTGCCAGCGTATAACAATTTCTTTTTGATTACCTTACATTGCTATCAATATCGGTTCGGTACAAAATCGTCGGTTGTTATGCCATGCCGATTCGATATTGTAAAGATAACGATTTCAGTGTGCTAGGACCCCTGGTCTGCATAAGCGCTGGGTAGGTACAACCATACTGTAAATCTCCCTGTTACACGGAGATAAATCAGAGCTGGGCGCCCGCAAGAATTAAATGTCGACTGAGATGGTAAATAATGTAAATGCTGCTTCGATGTTGACAAGGAGACGTGAGACAGTTATTAACGTAGCTACAACTGATTATTTACATGCCTATTCTTAGATCTAACTATAATTAGTTTGCTTTTTGACGAGGTTCACTAAACTATATTAATTCACGATTAATATAGTTAAGTCTAGATGATAATTTACCATATATACGTGTGACATAATCGGTTCCATGACAGTTGATCCGGCAACAATTGGGCCCGTTGATTCAGTTGATTCATTGGGACAGTTGATTCTTCCGACAGTTGATCCCCCCTTGTGTGGTATTCAGATGAAAAAGATATGTCATAAATAAGTAGGAAACTTTAGCAATTTTTTCAAGTTAAGTATGTCGTATTTTGTCACTACAGCTTGCACACAGCATCCCAGATGACATAGGCCCTGAGGGAAATTATTTTCCTCAGGGCCTCCTGTGTGGAGTTAATGTAAAAAAAAAAAAAAAAAAAAAAAAAAACTTCGAAGAGTCAAAATTATTGTTAGTAAAAATATTTTTACAGCGGATTTTCATTCAAGATGTCTTCAGATATGAGTGTATCGACTTCGGTTGTACGGCCGTACAACTTTACATACTTACTTAAAAAAATATTTTTTGATCGGGGATCAGTGTCATGGGATCAACTTTTGGAGAAAAAACTTTCAAGGAGTCAATTGTCGCCGGATCAAATTATTTATTTATAATTTTTTGATGGAATTCAGTCACTTTCTGGTTTGGCACATTAATTGAAATAAAACGATAAGTTAGTTTGTAACCACGATTTAATTATTTAATTTTTATGTACCAACCGGTTTCGCTTTACACAAGCATCTTCAGGGTATAAAATTAAACTGGTTAAGTTAAGTTAAGTTTAATTTTAAACCCTGAAGTTGCTTGTGTAAAGCAAAACCGGTTGGTACATAAAAATTAAAGAATTAAATCGTGGTTACAAACTAAGTTATTGTTTTATTTCAATTATTTATTTATTTGCAAAAATAGTGTAAAAACCGGTGACCGGACAACTCGGAATGAAACCAACTCAGAAACATCTCAGATAAGTCATTTAGAGTGATAAAAAAATACAATAACAAAATGGTTAAATAGGTTACGTTAGGTTAGGGTTATCGACTAATTTAAAAATATTTTTTTATAGCTTTTAATGACTTTTCAAGTTGAGTTTATTCTAAGTTGGCATGGAACCGTAAAATCCAATTCATTGCAAAAGCGGTAGGTGTATACCTACTTAATAAATACATTAACATTTAAGATACAAATTAAAACATGAGTGATATTTCACGCTTAAACTCGTTGTAGGACATGTGGATATTTTCCACACACTCTCTTTCCTTTTATTATTATCACTCAGATGTTCATTAGTTTAGATTGAAAACCGTTCTCATCTTAGGCGAAATGAGTAAGATATTGCAAAGACGTTGTAACAGACGTATCAAGTCTTTACAAGACTGTAAAATAAGGGGCACCGGTCTTGTGCACGCCTTCCACCGGCTCACGCTGATGATGGTGATTAAGAAGCTGGCTGGCCTCCCTACATCCAGTGGTATGGCCCTGGATGCGCCTTGTTTCTGCCTGAGCGGTGCCTTGCAGTGCCCAGAGTCAGGGCCGACTGCAGTGGTAGGCACCGGGTTCTCGTTCAGGCAGAACTTCGGCAGGAGGCAGCAGCTGGCAGCAGGTCACAGACTTCCAGAGGTAGGTCTGGACCACTTGTCGAGTAAATAAAAGACTTGTTTGAATGTTGAAGAATAACTGATTTATTATGAGAAATGGCCGGGTTTATATACCCGATTTCCGTGACAAAACCTGTCACGTGGTACATTTTTGTGGTGGGAGGTTTTACCTAGCCCTTTACCTATATAAGGTGTGCCTTTCTGTGGGCCACCCATTTTGGCAAACACTTGCTTGAAAGTGGTCGTCTAAAATTTGTTTCTTAAATTAATTATACAGGTCAGGTTAATGTATTTACAATGTTTTCCTTAAAACTACAGTGTTTCTACGGATGTTCTACATTCGTAGATTTTTTTGTTTGACGAGTTTGGGTTGATTTTAAGGAAGTTTGACTTTTTGTCGGTAGGTATTTGTTATTTAACAAAGTGTTTGAATAGTTACAAAGAAGTTAATATTTTTCCCAGGTCCCCCGTAAGCTTGGCTATTGAAACCTTTTGGTTCCGTCGCTTTACGAGGTCCTGGGATTTTTAAAATGGAGAAAAAGTGAAATGATGCTAAAGTCTCGAAAATCTGCTCAAGTGCTGATAGCGCTGGCAGTTTAAGAGTTACAATGTTTATTTATGGCTCTATGGATGCCCCGTAGGACTCTGCACTGAAACGTCTTAGTTTCAGCGTCCTACGGGGTGTTTAAACGAAGTTATATTAAAATATGGTGTATTTTTGACCAATATAAAGGCCCTTAATAGGGACGCCCAAATTGGTTTTTTGGCTTTGTAGCCGGAAAAATAGCCCTGAAGGCGATGAAATAATAAGTTTAGGATGTCTCCTGGTGGCAACTTGGTAACCAAGTTTTTACTTGTGTCACCAGGGCATCTGTGTATTAAGAAAAAGACATTTAAAATTGAAAAAATGTGTTTTGAAAAAGATCGTTGCTGGCGGCACGGTATTATTGAACTTCGTGGCCAGGACGAAAAAGGCCCTAAAAAGGGCCGCCAAGGGGCCCATCCTTTGGAGCAGGAACCGATCCTTTGGAGCAGGAACCGATCCTTCGGAGCAGAAACCGATCCTGCGGAGCAGGAACCGATCCTTCGGAGCAGGAACCGATCCTTCGGAGCAGGAACCGATCCTTCGGAGCAGGAACCGATCCTTCGGAGCAGGAACCGATCCTTCGGAGCAGGAACCGATCCTTCGGAGCAGGAACCGATCCTTCGGAGCAGGAACCGATCCTTCGGAGCAGGAACCGATCCTTTGGAGCAGGAACCGATCCTTTGGAGCAGGAAACGATCCTTTGGAGCAGGAACCGATCCTTTGGAGCAGGAAACGATCCTTTGGAGCAGGAAACGATCCTTTGGAGCAGGAAACGATCCTTTGGAGCAGGAAAAAATGGCCCTTCTCAGGGGTATAACATATAACATAGAGAAATATAGGAGGCTAGAATGGCTCCCGGTGCAAACTTGGCACACAAGCTTTATTGGTTGCACCGGGGCATTGTACATAGCTAGACATTTTATAATTTAACAATGAGGGAGAGCAACACGTCCGTTACAGACGTAATAGATAATAGTTATTTTAACCATCTATAATTTAGTATCATAATGTACTGTGCGGGTCTAAATGAACAAATTTATTAAATAAATATTTTAATGTAGATATAGCGAGCATAGAATCTAAAATTTTGTTGGTACAAAGCTATACAATGCACTTCCACTAGCCATTAGACAGAAAACAACTCATTTTAAATTAATATAAATCAGTCACAATCGGCCAAAATGGATCCAACATCAAAGAATTCATTGATACAAATTTATTTGTATGCCAATGGAACGATGCTGATAGCATTTTATTTTAAATTTGACATTGTGTGTCTATTTATATTTTTGTTATAAACTGCTCATGTTTTAAAGTGCACCTCCACGTATAAGTATGTATTTCTCATGGTGAGATGCTGATTGTCTTTTATTAGTGTTTTATTTATGTTTTGTGTTATAACAGGAGTTCCTAGTGAGACAGGCATAGCATACAACTTTTTCACCTACCGAGATACTGCAGTGCTACGGAAATGTTTATGGAGGGACGAGTGCGTACTTTCCTTGCACTTCTCCGCCACCTCATGGGAATTTTATGGCGCAGACTGCGCCATTCGAAGAATGCGATCATCACCGCCATGACTGCCTGGATGGAGTCTCCCCTGATGGCCCTCTGGAGACGGGAGATGGTGAAATACCCCCCGTAAACGGCTGTTTGCATTAATTATTTCATTTCTCATGCTTATTTGTTTTTATTTAATTTATTTGTTGGTGTTAATTATTTTTTACCAGATCTTATTATTTAATACTTTCTTTTGTTATTTAAAAATATGGAATGTATTGCATTGCACTTCCCCTGCATACATTCTGGAATAAACGATTATTATTATTATTATTATAGCATTCTTCTATCTATCTATTTAATCGCCGAAATGTATGTACGCGCATAACTTCCCAACGACTACACCAAATTGGATAATTATTTTTTTTGTGTTCGTTCTTGTCTGGACAAGGTTTGTATAAAACTACTGGTGAGCTCTGGCATTATGGAATTCGCATTAAAAATATTGCAATAGGTGGCACGCGAGCTGTTTGAAAACTGAATATACCGTGACTGAATATATGGAATGCGGGAGGGGGGAGGGGAACTCGGGTGGGGGGTTCGCGGGAGAGGGATAGGAGAACCAGGAAGGCGGTTGGTGAACTCGGGAGGGGGGTTCGCGGGACGGGGAAGGGGGGAGTAGAGTGGGGAGAGGGAAGGCGGAGGATGCGGAGTGGGAATGCGAGAGGGGAAGGGGACGCTCCCCACAGGGGAACAGGACGAATGGGAAAGGACACGCAGGGAGAAACAATTTCTTCATTAAATGGCATAGCAACGCACGCCGGGAACCAGTTAGTTTGCAATAGATTAATAAAGATGAACGATAAACAAAAAATATAAATAAATAAACGTAGCCGCCTGGAGTTCACTTTCTATTCGACAATCTAATGCCAAAGATAATAATAATTATTGACCCACGTCACAAACCCACGATCGAACGTCTACGGTAGTTTATTTGCTCAACAAATTAATAATTAATCTGATAGCACAGAATTAAACCGGTTTACCATCGTAAATAAAGCACCAGCGAATGGAGACTAAAGCGTTCAGTGTTGCTCTAGTTCTGAATCGAGTGTGTCGGCAATTATTGTTTTGAATAATACAAGCAACACTGATCGTATGATTCTTACATGGCGCGACGTTACGTCACGATGTTAAATTTAATACGATCATCGATTGAAATACAGACTTTAATAATTGACAAAGTGGAGCCATTGAAATAAAAAAAATTCATACAAATCGTGGTTGGAATAGTTGAAGTAATATTTTATATTATGTGAGTGCGGATAACTTAATTATTGTAAAAGGCATCTATTCATGCGACGCTGCTAAAAAAAAACTTTAATTTATCAATATCAGCAAAAAAACGCTTCCAACACCGAAGGCATTTATTTATTTTGGAACAATAACTTATATCTTTACATGGTATAAAATTAAGTAACTCACGCTCTCCATGCGCTTAGAACTTTTAAACTACGCAACGGATTTTCATGTAATTTTCACCAATAGATAGAGTGATTCATGGGAAAGGTTTTTAGTTATATAATTTGTCAAGGCTTTGTGTAAATTGGTTAAAATATATAAATAAAGGGAGTGGGATGGCAAGCAGGCAGCGGGCTGGCATGTGGGCGGTGTGGATTGGATTTAACAGATGGCGTTGGTTATAAAGGTTCGGTAATGGCGTGGCGTTGTGTTTCGTTAGCCACAGCAACGTGTGGCCGGGTCTGATAATATTTTGTAATGGGACATTGATAATGTGGGTCTCACTGAGTGATTTACCCATGCAGGGGACCCCAATGAAACAAAATTCAATAAGATGTAGTAATAAATTTTAATATAATACATAAAGGTGGTAATGAAAAAAAAATCAGCGTACAATGATGTTGTGTATCATAAGTTATAAGAGTTATTGTGTTACGTTAAAAAAAAATTAATATTGCCTTTTTTGTCCCTTAATCTAACATTTAACTTAGATTCCGATTTTTTTCCTCGTTATTTGTATCACGTGAAAGATTGTTGAATAGTGTTATTGTCTGGTATTTTTGGTGTCTCTGTCCAAATCTTGCGTAAATATAACGTGCGGAGGCTCGTAGGTGTAGATGGTGGAATGCCACAAAATAAGGCAGCTGAAAACCCACATTCTCAAAAGTGTGAAGACGCTTTTGTGGATCATAATATCCGACTTTTTAAGGCGATCAATTTAAAGTGTTAAAATAATCCGATACATTTAGTGTTGATATATTTAGTGCATAAATATAACAGTATAAGTACCCTTTATTAGGTTTTCATCCTCTAGCAGATCTAATTTATTTGATGATACTATTATATCGTAAAGTGTAAATGAACCGTTAATTTGTTGATCCAACAGTTGATCCATCGACAGTTGATCCGCCGACAGTTGGCCACCCGACATGGTATTTACTTAAAAATAAAAATTTGTTGGGCTTTATTTGCCAATTTGAAACGTAAAATCGACTTCTTTCGAAATCCTTAACAATAAATTGGTATGAATATCTAATGAATTTATAAACAGTGTCATTTTGTTTGTACTTATTTATGCACAGGAATACATAGCATATAGAAAAGCAGATGTTCCTTTATGCATTTGAATGAAAATATGTTTTAATACATTTGTTATTCGGCGGTACCTACATCATCTCTGCTTTCCTTTCGGGGTTACTTAATTATATTTCGTGTTATTAGGCATACCGTATTTTTCCTAAACCAACTGCACATTGTATATAAGTACGCCCGGGGGCCAATTGTCGGCGGATCAACTGTCATGGAACCATTAATTCGTTTGCCGAAAGTGTCAAATTACATACTTAGGTCAAACTTTTATATTATTACAATATTATCTAGCTATTCATCTTTTTCAGACGTTATAACAATGAGCTCTATACTTTGTTTAAGGAGCTAAACGTCGCAAAATTTATAAAACTGGGAAGACTTCGGTGGCTGGGTAATGTGGAGAGAATGAATGAGCATCAAGCCCCAAAGTCCCTGCTGAACTCAAGACCAATAGGGTGAAGGAGCCTGGGAAGACCAAGACTAAGATGGAGCGACAACGTCCTCAAAGACATATCTATCTTGGAGCTTTTAACTGGAGAGAGCTGGCACAAAACCGAGATGAGTGGAGAAAGACTCTTGAGGAGGCCAAGACCCACCAGGGGTTGTAGAGCCAATAGTGATGATGATGATGATTCATCTTTTGTTTAATTATTTTTATTATGTTTAAATCAATTGCACTGTTTATGAGTAAATTATATAAATGTACAAATACCTTCAACGAGTGAAATCAATTACTTTATTTGGCTTCTAGAATCTTATATCATGTAACCAAAAATAAAGTAACAATCAAAATTCAATTTGCTTGATATAGAGCTTATTTTCGAATAGACTTATTCAGCTTTACCTAAAACCACTCCGCTCCCACAATTCGTACCATCCGAGGTTTCCATTATAAAAACCCATATAAATTGACGTGTTTACCCTCATCAATAAGTGCACGACTAATAGCGACAATAAATTCGGGTATTTGGCCAAATTCACCACTTTCAAAGTCTCTCAAAAACAACCCTTAATGTTTATTTGTCCACAGGGGGTTGGCAACTTCCGCAGGAGTAAAGAAAAATTCGGATGAGTTACGTGGAAATTACAGAAATCTTTCATTAAAGAAGTTAAAAAGCAAAAATTATTTTCTTTACTTACTGTCATCGTGTTTACCTTTTATCATCATCATAATCACTATTGGCTCTACAACCCCTGGTGGGTCTTGGCCTCTTCAAGAGTCTTCCTCCACTCATCTCGGTTTTGTGCCAGCTCTCTCCAGTTTGGAAGCTCCAAGATAGATATGTCTTTGAGGACGTTGTCGCTCCATCTTAGTCTTTTTTATCTTACCTTTTAGACATATGCAATACTTGCTATTTCGTTTTGGGGTTTATCATGACCGTCTTAAAACAAGTCGAAAATCGCTAGCATGCGTGCAATCAGAATGACGTTTGACAGTTAACTTTGACTTAAAACTGCTAAGTTCAGTTGTATTCCGGTCCCAAGGTAGGGTTGTCCACAGGTCGATAAACATCATTCATAAAATCTATCGTTGAGATGAAAAAAAGTTGCAGGCCAAAATTATTCACTTAATTAAACGTATGGTTAAAAAATACACAATTTTCATCTCAGTTTTTCCTTAAAATAAAAAATATATGTATGTTCTTTTTTTTATGTAAATACCTCATAAGAGTCTCAGATGCTCCCGTCTGGAGGCAGTGCGACTATAGCATCCCCAATCGGGGTGAGTTGTGAGGCAGAAGGTAGTGGGGAGGGGAAGAACCTGGCTAATCAAATCTGGTTACCAAATACGGCTAAAGCCAATTTAACCAATGTTTCAGTTCTAAATTGAGGTCTTACACCAGGCGATACTGAGAGTATCTTCCACTCTGCAGCGTGTCGCAAATAAACTATAAAAAATAAATAAAATAAATATATATATAAATAACGATAATAATATATATATATATATTATTATCGTTATTTGTTTTTGGGGTGTTATGCCGTGTTGCGCTACCTCCTTCTTTAGAAAAGGCTAAAGAAGGAGGTAGCGCAGCACGGCATAACACCCCAAAAACAAATAACGAAAATGCTTTTGGCCGTGAAAATCTTAAAACGTATCTACATATTATTATTTTTAATTGATTAAATGTGAAATAACAGAAATTAATCAAATAATTTTCTTTTCATTTCTCTTCTCTACGTTTATATTGTTCATATTATTTTTAAATATATTTTTTACATTCATGAGCAACTTCTTGTATATACCAACCAAACTTTAATATAATTATCCACCAAGTGTAATATCTGTGTAAAAGTCAATATAATAGACCAAACAATAATTCATGTAATAAATCTACTCATTCTGATTGTCCTAAAACGGGTAAATTTCCTGTTTGGACAACCAAAGATCATTTTAATATATTATGATTTTAAAAAATCAATAACGTTGATGGGAATAACCTTCTAAAGTTATAAAAGAGAGTTTTTCTTATGAAAAATTAAATAAAATCTATCTGCCCACGCCAGGACTCGATCCCGCGACCTTCAGATTGCGAGTCAAGAGCTTTACCCCTAGATCACGCCGGTCGTCGATTGTAAGGTCTCGTAAATTATTTATTGATGTCTTTTGGAACGCTAAGACGATAGAAGACGGTGGAATGAATTTGAGATATTTTTTAATATTTTTTTACTTAGCATAGACTTCGCTTAGTTTTGAATCGCTGGTTTTCACTACCAAAAATACGTGTCTTCTTCCGTAAAAATCATCACAGTACCTTTCCTACCTATGTATGTTAAGTACCGCCCTGCAACTTTTTCAGCAGCGATGTAAACATAACATTAAGGGCGGGCCCCCTGAAATCGGTCCAAGTCGGGCATTATAGTTCTATCGGGCGGAACAGGATTTTATTGCAGTTTTATTCTTCCATGCCTGCTTTCAATTCGCTATTTTTACGACAAACAAGAGACCAACTCCGCCAAAGAGGGAGCGACGAAATTGGCAGGGCTGGGAAATACAATAATAGTCTAACAATAAATTAGATTCCCATTCTTCGTCCTTTCTTACTCATTTCTTTCCATACTTCCTCCAGCCTCGCAACATACCTAATTTGGGTTGCCATAGTCCCACTGAATAGTTGGGAGTATCTATATGTTATGCGGTATTCACAAAAAAGGCCATTGTTAGATTTTCAACTTTTTTTGGTGGCATCTAGAAGATAACTGATTTTACCGAGTCGAAATTTGCTTGTGTCCTGATAGATGACTTTGCCAGCCGAGGAAATGAACTCTTGACGACGCCGATTCGACACCAGGGTAGGAACTCGACGCATTTGTCAACTCAGTCACTGATCGGATTTAGAAAGTCAAAGTAAGTGAGCAAACAAGTTGTTCTACCTCCAGGGTTGTCTCAAACTCTTAATAAAAACTCCGGGGTCGAAAAAATACTTTCTACTTTATTGTGATAGATTGACAAAGTGCTCTGATATCTTAGTATACGGTTGGAATCTGTACCCCGTGACTTTGAAGCTCCCACCTTATTTACAATGCACTCGGTCTTTACAATACCGACAACTAAACGCCATCTATGGGTAACAGAGTACTCATCTACAGGTGAGCTCTTACACTAATTTCAAGGATATAACACAAGTCATTTAAAAATGGTTCTGCGCGTTTTCATCCCCCAACAAAATATCTAATAATACCTAACCTAACCTAACCTAAATTCCTTACGTAACCTAACCAAACCTAAACTCCTAACCTAACCAAAAAAAGTGGACAAAAATAATACAGACATCCTGTAAAGACAAAAAAATTATTAATTATTATTAATTGTTTTTGTGTTTAATTCGTAGAACCCCATTTATTTATTATTTAAATTTAATTAAAATAAAACTTAATAATAATAAGCAATTATCAAGTTCTGCGAGTTTTTTAGTACGCATTTTTGTTACAGCTGTTTCGACTTACAAGGTCATTTTTAAACTGTGTTAAATATGAAAAAAAAACAATAAATTATTGGATACGATTTTAGATTTTCACGGCCAAAAATATTTTTGATATTGGTTTTTGGGGTATTATGCCGTGTTGCGCTACCTCCTTCTTTAGCCAACGTTTCGGACAGCGTTGCAGTGTCCACCATCATCTGCCCTGATGATGGACACTGCAACGCTGTCCGAAACGTTGGCTAAAGGAGGAGGTAGCGCAACACGGCATAATACCCCAAAAACCATTTGTCCTTGGGAGGGGTATTTTGTCGGGGGATGTTAATATAGTCGTGTGATATCGGAGGATGAAATAGTTAATATTTAATTATAATTACTATAAAATTCATAGAATGGAAGTTCTTCCCTCGAACGGACGATCTTTAAATATTTCAAATGGAACATTTTTATAGGTGCAACGCAATTAAATCGAATTGTGTTTCAAAATATCAAAAGACAATTATTTCATTAGACATCTGTGGAACCTTTGGTAGTATCTCTTTATTCATATATCTTCTAAACAATCGCCTTAAAGAACACTTATTATTTGCATTGCGTTTTAAGTACAAAGCCATTTGACAATTTAGTTTAATGCGTCGATCATTATGCTAAAGAGGCAGTCAGTCCAATGATTGCACAAATACCATCACGATGTAACATAATGTATGCAAATAGGTTAACTCGATGGGATAGAGTGATTAGATAAGTGGAAACAGATCCAATCAGTAAACGTACTATGGCCATTATAATGTATCGTCGGCGAATAAACATAAGAGACAAAATAACAATACCACCCAAGCGATTTTGTTTTTGATTTTTATTTTAAAGGGAAATTATAGCGGGGTATTTAAATAAAATCCACACTTTTCTTCTATAAACACAATTAGTCTTTTATTGGGTGGGTACAATCAATTACACAAGTAGCCAGTTCAATAATCGTAAAAACAGTGGTAATTTAAACGTACCAACTACAACAGTAGCTTTAGGGTTATTATCACTATAATAACTCCAAAGGACACTTGTTATCCTTAATAGGCCACTTGCATCACATTTTTTTAAAATTTTTTCCGGTTTAGGCAAATATTCTAAGACATTCTGTATTTTTTTTTTTTAATCGTATTTTTGAAACCCTGGGGATTTTTTGAAAATTTCAATACGAAAAATCAGACCATTTTTTATAAACCGGAAAGACGGGACATAATTTTATAGGTGTGAAAAAACGATAATTACATAGCCGAAAATCATTTAAAAAAAAAGAACGTTTTCCACACGAATGGCACAGGAGAATAACGAGGCATACCAAAAATATTACATCTCATAAATATTTTTTTCCTTGATCCATCTTATTGATCATAAATCATTATAATGTACAGCGTCTATATTACTAAATTCAATGTAATATACTTGAACTTGTAAATTGTAATAATAATAAGAATATTATAAAATTTTATTTTGTTAAAATCAGCACCATAATCATTATACCTCTAAAACATGTACCGACATCCTCTTCATGTTCTGAAGAGAACCCCGTACCCATTAATTGTACGGGGTTCTCTTCAGAACATCTGTCAAAAAATCAAACCAAATGATAAGTTCGCAGAGAACAAACAATAAATCTAGTGAACGAATTCAAAAATTCGCCTGAAATCAAAGTGATGCCATATAAAAAAATAAATCAGTGTGGAATTTTATAAAATTAATAGGAACATTTTCGGCGACGGGACATTTTCATGTAGTGACGTCACGAGCCCAAATAATGGATTTATTTATTTAAAAATAAAAAAAAACTGTACATTTCTAAAACTTTTTACTAACATTTTCGTAATCTTAGTAAAAAACTCTATCCACACGATTTTTTCCAAGTCGTTATGAAGTCCATGCAAGTGGCCTATTACCTACTCGTCACTTTATACAAAAGATTCACGAGTTCCTTGAAGCCGCGCGAGCTGATCTCGGAAGGCGGTCTTCGACTTTTACTATTTTCCTGGAGCTTAGCGCGGGACTCCCCGGCAGGCTAAAACACAAAACTCTAAGGTTTCGCTTGTCTTTATATACCTATGGCCCGCTGCCCTAACGGCAGCGGTAGTAAGGGACAACCAATGCAAGACAGAGAAAGTATTCGAGCGTGAACACTTCTCAAAATGCGCTCGAAATAACTATACTTGTTACACAATAATTTTTTATAATGAAGAGATATATCTATATCTGTAGGTACTGATGTGAAAGAAAGCGGATATGGTGAATTTTTATAAGTCCTTTCCACTCCTAGGCCCACCCAGGCCAAATAATGAATACAACATTTTACGAAAACAAAAATTTTAACAACAAAAAAACCGACTTCAAAAAAAAACTATTCCAAAACAAAAAAATATTCACTAAAAAGTAAAAAAAAAAAACAATTGCGTATTCTTCTACAACTTAATATTAACTTACTTTTTCTACTCATCAATATTTAGCTACGATTGTTATTTTTCGAGTCGGTGTCAGCCAATGTAGGTTTGTAACTATATACATAGTTATAGGTGAGATGTGCTTATGTCGCACGCGCGATTTGATGAGGCTAGAGGCGAGAGCGGGGCTGCAGCGGGAAGGCAACACACCGGGCACACAATCTAAACAAAAATATGAAAGAGAACTAGCACAGACTTCTTCTTCAATGATATTCTTAATTCTTAATTTTTTAAAAGAAAAACCAACATTCAAGGGTTACGAATAACCCAACAATGTTTGAAAATCTCGTACTACCACCACAGAAAGCCGAAAAATGTTGCTTGTGTTGTGATGGAGGACTTAGCCAGCCGAGGAATCGAAGACGCGACGCTCGGGTGGGACCCAAGCGCTGTGCCCACTCAACCACTGATCAGTCAAATAGATATATTCCATTGATTTTATAAAAATATAAAAATTTATAAAAAGAGATTTGTTTCCATAAAAAATTGATGTTTTATTTGGTTTTGCATACTGTTCGTCAAGATCTTCGAGTTGATGAAATTTGTGCTCCAGGCATGTCAGTTTATTTTAAAGGAATTTTAAATCCGAGTAACTGCATGTTATGCACCTACAAATCCAATCAAAATGTCTTACTATGCACAAAATAAAGCGCTAAAAAGAATAAATCGCAGACGGGGAGGTTAATTTCTTACATCTAACCTAGACGGCCGGCGTAATCCAGCGGTAAGGTTCTTGACTCGCATTCCGAAGGCCGCGGGATCGAATCCCGGCGTGGCCAATAAATTTTATTTGGTTAATTTGTCTTGCGGCACGTTCCAGAGTGGAAGATACTCTTAGTATCGCTCTGGTGTAAGACCACCATTCAAAATTGAAACGTTGCTTGAAATGGCTTTAGCCGTGTTTGGTGACCAGATCTGAATAGCCAAGTACTTCCCAACCTTCCTCTACCCTATCTCCTTCCTCTCTCCACTACCTTCAGCCTCACAACATACCCCAATTGGGAATGCCATGGTCTCACAGACTCCACACGGGAGCTGTTGGGACTCTTGTGCGGTATTCATGTAAAAAAAAGACAATCAAGAAAATATTTCCATAAACAATAATATACCCACGTAAAATATTATGTTCAAGACATCATTTCAAGTGCCAAGTCAAGTGCCAATTGCTCCCAACCATCTGGAACCATTCAGACAACGGCATCCCCAATTGGGGTATGATGTGGGGGGTGAGAAAGAGAAAAGTGTGAAGAAGTACCTGGCTATTCAAATCTAGTCACCAGATACGGCTAAAGCTATTTAAAGCAACGTTTCGATTCTAAATGGATGTCCTACACCAAGGCGACACCGAGAGTAACTTCCACCCCATAATGTATGTATTATGTGAATTATTTTAAATGAGTAAAATGTGAAATAACCCAAATAAAACAAATAAAATTTACTTACGCACGCCGGGATTTGAACCCGTGATCTCCGGCACGGTAGTTGAGAGCCTTACGACCACGGAAGCCTGGTATAGGAAGAGATATGGTTTGAAATCATTAAAGGTTTCAGAAGAATGAACGAAAAATATTTTTTTTCTAATTTAGAATAAATTCCACATAAAAACTGAAAATCATACGTAAGTCAATTTTAATCTTTCCCGGTAGACCAAACTTTCCTCGATGCTTTTGAAAGCAATCTGAATTATTACATTTTCAATTTTTTTATTACAGGCAATGTAAAATATTACCTTTTTATCGAAAAGATCTCGTTTTTACGAGCTTCAGGTCAAAACTTCCAGTGAACTGAGTTTTAAACAGATTATTTTTAGCTTTAATGGTGCGGATATTTGATGACTTTTCTCAATTTTTTTCTACTAAGCGAATTATTTTTCTTCCATTAGAGTGATTGATATGTGAATTAATTGCCACACAATTTTGAACAAAATAGTGCCTTTCTGTACAACAGCTAGGATTCATAATAAATTATTAAGTTTCTAAAGTTTTTGCATTATTTTAAAAAACAGAATTAAGTAATAAGAAATTGCACACAACTTAAGAGGGCATTACCAGAGAAAGCCGGAAATACGTCATTTTCAAAAAAGTTTTTAGACGTATTGACTCTTTTCCACAAAAAATTATAAATGGATTTCGAAAGATTGTTCTTTTATCTAGCATAGTTATGTAATAAATTTTTAGATTTTTTTTTAATTTTTAGTATAATAAGGTTATTCCAAAGGTCGTTGGCAGATTTGTTAAATTTTCAAAAAAGTTTTTAAATTATACCACACCCATTTCAAATAATGTAATCATGCAGTAAAATAAATCAATACATTATCTAGCAAATTTATGTATTAGAATTTTAATTTTAGTTTCAATAAAATTATTAAAAAATATGTACGTACATGTGTTTCTTGACGAAAATTGGTCCATTTGTGTATTTATTTGCGCACTTACAAACTAATATATTTCGGATTTTTTTAACATTCTTATTAAATTTAGACATTATTGAAAAATGATAAATACTTATAATCAAAAAATAACTACAAAAAGTACACTATTTTAATAGTTTTATCATCACGCCTTTCAGCATTTTTGGATGAAGGTATAAATTAATGCTAATTTGGATTGAAATAAATTCGATATTGAGTTATAATTTTAAAAAGCTAGTACGGAGAATAATTTAACTTTCTCATTGTAACCGCCCTGCACGATCGGAAGAACAACTTTCGACGAATTGTGGATTTTCGTCCACTGGCTGGTTAAACGCTCTTAAAGCCTTTTTAAGCACACATTGGTCTCACATTAGGGAAATAGGAGGGTTTAGCTAACTCTACATAATGTGGGATTTACACTAGAAGATTTATGACGCACGGCGAGGCAGCTTAAATAGTTATTTCATACCTCAGCTGGATTTTTTTAAAGTGAATAAATCTGTCCCGACTGATCTCGTCTGGAGCCAGTAAGACTATAGCATCCCCAATTACGTTACAGCGTACGTTGTAAGGCTGAACGTAATAAAGAGGAGAAGGAGATGAGGGAGAGGAAGAATGAAGGTCTTACACCAGGGGACATAGTTCTACTCTGGAATTTGCCGCTTATACGTAATATATTATTTTAAAATAATAAATTGTGGAATAATGCAAATTTATTGAACAAAATGTATTTGCGCACGCCAGGATTCAAACCGGCGATTTTCGGATTGGTAGTCGAGAGCCTTGCCCCTTGAGCACAGAGGCCGTGAATAGTCCTCCATTACGACACAAGCAAAGTTTTCCGCCTGAAGGTGATAGGAGATTTTCAAATATTGTCAGATTCCCTGGTTTTATATACAAGGCGTTAAGGGACATACCTGACTAATTTTAACCAGTGATTGACCTATTTGGAGTAAAAAATGTTATTAAAATTTTGGTCTCCGGTGACTTTTGGATGACATTTTTTTTCAATTTTTTTTTTCAAAATTAAAGAAAAAATTCTTTTGCATGCCGTTACTGGTCACTCAGCCGAGTAACAGCCCAACCTCTTACCCCGCCCCCAACAGCCCAACATCTACTATTTTTTAAAGTTTTTGTGGAAAAAAATACATCGACAATGTCACCGGAGACCAAAATTTAATTTACATTTTTTATTCCAAATAATGTCAGAAATCACTGGTTAGTAAATCAAGTACGTCCTTTAACACTCTGTACATATAGTATACATAATAATATGACGTACCCGTATACTTAGATAACACTTATCCGCAAGTTTTCCATGAACAGCTGCCTCCCGATTTTACTTTTCGCAAGTAGTGCGGGCCTATTGCGGAAAACTCGTAAATCCAAAATTGATTTCTGTTTAGGGCACAGTAAAACAGTTTTTCAGTTCGGGAATGTTTTGAAACGAGTGTTTTTCGACGATTTCCTAAGACCATTCGTCATTTCATGGTGTTCTCTCTATACTACATTTACACACAACCTATAAATTCGTTGTAATTCTAACCTTGACCCCAAGAATAATAGATTTAAAAAAAAAAATTATTAGAGTTTAATTTTTAGTATTATTTTGTATTTTTTGGGCATTAACTATGTAAAAATTTCTAGACAGTTGTTTTAAAGAGTTTAATTTCATACGTACATTCGTTACTTAGTTTTTATTTATCTGTACCGATTTCGACTCATTCATGTCATTCACTAGCAATCTTAGGATGTGTCGAAACCGGTAGCGTATAAATCTATCTGTCTATCTATCTATCTATATGTCTTCTATCTTCTATCTATCTATCTATCTTCTATCTTCTATCTATCTTCTGTCTTCTGTCCTCTGTCTTCTGTCTTCTGTCTTCTGTCTTCTGTCTCCTGTCTCCTGTCTCCTGTCTCCTGTCTCCTGTCTCCTGTCTCCTGTCTCCTGTCTCCTGTCTCCTGTCTCCTGTCTCCTGTCTCCTGTCTCCTGTCTCCTGTCTCCTGTCTCCAGTCTCCTGTCTCCTGTCTCCTGTCTCCTGTCTCCTGTCTCCTGTCTCCTGTCTCCTGTCTCCTGTCTCCTGTCTCCTGTCTCCTGTCTCCTGTCTCCTGTCTCCTGTCCCCTGTCCCCTGTCCCCTGTCCCCTGTCCCCTGTCCCCTGTCCCCTGTCCCCTGTCCCCTGTCCCCTGTCCCCTGTCCCCTGTCCCCTGTCCCCTGTCCCCTGTCCCCTGTCCCCTGTCCCCTGTCCCCTGTCCCCTGTCCCCTGTCCCCTGTCCCCTGTCCCCTGTCCCCTGTCCCCTGTCCCCTGTCCCCTGTCCCCTGTCCCCTGTCCCCTGTCCCCTGTCCCCTGTCCCCTGTCCTCTGTCCTATGTCTTCTGTCTTCTGTCTTCTGTCTTCTGTCTTCTGTCTTCTGTCTTCTGTCTTCTGTCTTCTGTCTTCTGTCTTCTGTCTTCTGTCTTCTGTCTTCTGTCTTCTGTCTTCTGTCTTCTGTCTTCTGTCTTCTGTCTTCTGTCTTCTGTCTTCTGTCTTCTGTCTTCTGTCTTCTGTCTTCTGTCTTCTGTCTTCTGTCTTCTGTCTTCTGTCTTCTGTCTTCTGTCTTCTGTCTTCTGTCTTCTGTCTTCTGTCTTCTGTCTTCTGTCTTCTGTCTTCTGTCTTCTGTCTTCTGTCTTCTGTCTTCTGTCTTCTGTCTTCTGTCTTCTGTCTTCTGTCTTCTGTCTTCTATCTTCTATAATCTATCTTCTTTATAAATAAAAATGAATCGCCGAAATGTATGTACGCGCATAACTTCTGAACGACTGTACCAAATCGGAAATAATATTTTTTTGTGTTCGTTATTGTCTGAACAAGGTTTGTATAAAACTACTAGTGAGCTCTGGCATTATGATATTTGTCTAAAAAATGCAATAGGTGGCACGCGAGCTGTTTGGAAACGAATGAACCGGGACTGAATGTATGGAATGCGGGAGTGGAGTTGGAAGAGGGAAAGTGGAGGAGGCAGAGCGGGAACGCGAGAGGGGAAGGGGATGCGGGAGAGGAAGGGGAGGCGGAAGGGGAACGGGCCGAATGGGAAAGGACACGCAAGTTGAAATAATTTATTTATTAAATGGCATAGCAACGCATGCCGGGTACCAGCTAGAAAAAAATAAGTAACAAATATACATGTGAAATAAAACTCTTCAAAACAAAATGTTTAATTTTTAGAAGTAAGATGTTTTCTGTGACATTATTTAAAATATGGCGGATTAATACTCAATTTACTGTAATTAACACAATCTCGGATGACAGGTGATAACGGTGACACACTGGATAATCTTGAACGCTCTTATATAATTACATTGTTATCTCACGTTTTGACTGTCTCTCTTGTATACAGAGTATTATGGGACGTACGGACTTACTTTTACTGGTGATTTTTTGAAGTGAATACTTCTTTAGCACCGTTGTGATTTGGAATTCGATGAAATGAAAAAGCGACACTAAAAAGAGACAAACACATACAGCCTGCGAGAGAATGAGATACATTAATCGGTCACTTCTTTGTATGGTGCTACGTAGCCTCCCCACTCCAGTGTATTTTCGTTTTCTGAAAGTTTCACTTTTACCGCGTGAACTGCGCACATAATTTTTTGTTTTTTTTTCTCATTCAAACCAAACAAAAAAAACTTCCATGTGGCAACACTGGTCACTCAGTCGAGTAGTCACCCAAACAGCACCTCGATCTTATCTGTCCAATATCTACTGATTTCTAAAAAAGTTTTTAAGTTTTTTAAAAATCATCAAAAATGTCACCTTCTTCTTCTTGTGCCTTGTCCGTTCAACGGACGTTGGCTATCATGTTTGCTATGCGGACTTTGTTTACTGCGGCCCGGAACAGCTCCACGGTAGACGGGCCAAACCACTGTCTCAGGTTTTTCAGCCATGAGGTTCTCCTTCTTCCAGACCCCGTCTTCCGGCAATCTTTCCCTGCATTATGAGATGCAAGATCTCATACTTCTCTGGATGTCTCATCACATGTCCAAGATATTGAAGTTTTCGGATTTTTATGGTTTTAATTATTTCCTTTTCTTTATTCATCCGAACCATAACATCTTCATTTGTGACCCTGTCCATCCAGCTTATTTTAAGTATTCTTCTATAGATCCACATCTCGAAAATGTCACCGGAGACCAAAATTTCATTTAAATTTTTACTCCGAATAATGTCCGTAAAGTTGTTTTTTTTACATCAGCACTATACAGGAGGCCCTGAGGAAAATAATTCCCCACTGGGCCTCTGTCATCTTTGGGGATGCGGTGTGGAGGGTCTTTTAAGGAAAGGAAAGAGAGGAAGTTCTGGGAAGGAAAATGGTATTAGGTGTGGGTAAATGGTATTATAAAATGGTATTATCTGGGTCAGTTTGTCCAGGAGTGATGGACATATGAATCCATCCCTCCCACCGCGGTGGAAGGCGGTGTTCCGAGAGAGTACGGCTGGAGAGGTCAAAGGGACTCCCTCAACCCGATCCTCTCTCTCAATCCGGCCTGCCATGCAGCTGGTGGGCAGACGCATCCGCCGCCAAGACCCGGACAAACCTTACCCCTTGAACCCGGGCACCCCTGCTAAGTCACCAAACGTAGCGAACCACTTGGGGTGACCTATGGCAGAGGTGTTGGTTATACAATAAATAGTTCCCGGGGCGGCGGTATCCGTACCCGCCTCCCAAATTTGTTGCTTTTTTCCAGTCACGGTACCGTAACCGTGAATTGTCACAGTAATAAATAATTTAATTTAAATCCGTTAAATTTAGTGGCGAATGGTTTTATGAATCGGGATTAATATTGTATATCAATAATAATAACATCCTCTCGCGTAACTGCGCAGTAAACCAGCATTTGCCAAAACTGCGTGTTGGTGTCACCAGGAACACAGAAAGCGTCAACGTGCCGATATATTCTGGTACAAGTTACCACTAAATAATTGGTAAGTGCCTGTCAGGACGTTGACAGCTTCAGTCAGTGAGCTTATCCAGCAGACAGACAGCGAGAGGCCATGTCGGTTGAATTCACCACTCAATTCTGATAAATTGACATTAGGCTGCGTATACACAAACGAGCCGAACCTGCAAGTCGAACCATGAATTATGGGAAAGGAACGAAGTAAACGCAAAGGACGCGAAATGCCGCAGACGCTTTGCAAATATATACGCAGCACAATCTGGATATTATATTGATTTTTGAAATTTCGGTTTACACCTGATCACAAATTAGCCGTGTTTATATGGCCTAAACATCGCCAAAGTTATGGTTAAAAAGGCATAAAACCAACATATGTAATTTTTGTTTATTTTTTATGTGATTATCGCACAAGAGAAAATTTCACAAGCTCAAATGAAAATTCGTAACAGAAAAATCAGTAAAATTGAGCCGTTTGTTTTTCAATTTTTCCGTTCCTTTTTTCCAATTTTTGTTTAGGTGTCCGCTGATTTTGGCATCAATGATTAAAAAAATTACTAATGCACATCGGGGTATAAATTCGCGAACTCCGGATTACCACTCAAGAGTCTAGCAAACATTCCCGGGGTAAGAATAACCATATTTGAAAATCTCCTACTACCACCACACTGAAAATGTTGCTCGTGTCTTGATGGAGGACGAAGAATCAAACACGCGACACCTGGATGGGACCCAAACGCGATGTCCACTCAATCACTGGCCTTTGTTTTCTTTAATAATAATGATTGTGGTTTGGTAGTTCATCATTCATAATTTTTCACAATCATTCACAATAGGATATAATATGCAATAAATGTAATTTATTTATTTATTTATTTATTTATTTGAGACACAAACAGGATATTTATATAACATTTTTGTGGGTAGTATATAATAAATTAAAATACAAATATAAGTATCCCTAGATTAATGTGTCTGCATTATTCACATATGCATTTTCACAGAAGCAAACTCTTGAAAAACAACGCAAGTATTATTTATACATAAGTTGAAAACTTAAATACAAAATTGAAATACATAATAACAACAAGTATACAATATTTATAAAGTATTTACTGAAAAATATCTAATGTAACTTTTTTTTTTTTTAAGTGCACAAATTGTGGAGATATTTTTTGAAATATGTTATATTATTTGCAAAAATATCGTTGTATGACAAGATCGTTGTATGACCGAGACATTCTAGATATAGGATTAAAATATCCAGTATTATTTGTAAAAATTTCAGTCCAAAATATGTTAAGGGTTCTTGTAGATTTGGGCCTGGCGTATAACTTAATTTGGTTGACTACACGATTATTCACAATTTTATAGAGCATTAAGAGGTCATTTATGTTTCGTCTTTTAACTAGACTCTCTAATTTGAAATATGTAAGTCTTTGTTCATACCCGTCTAGAAGATGGTGGACACCTGATCGGTAAGACAAAATCCGTGTAAATTTTCTTTGGACTGATTCGAGTCTAGATACCTGTGTAATATAATGTGGATTCCAGACTGTTGACCCGTACTCAAGAACACTTCGGATTAAGGAATTGAATAGAATTATTAGGCTATTAGAATTCTTAAACAGTTTGGTTGATCTTACAATAAAACCTAGTAATTTATTTGATTTACTCACAATATATTCAATGTGCTGATTGAATGTCAGTTTGTTGTCAAATATAATTCCTAAATCTTTTATTAATTCAACTGTTTCGAGATTGTGACCACATATGCTATATGAATATAGAATTTTGTTGGTGTTCTTGGTGAAGTTTATAACTTTGCACTTAGCAATATTCAGTTCCATTCCATTGTCAACACACCAGGTAGATATTGTGTTAAGGTCTTGTTGTAAGAGTTCACAATCTTTCATAGATTTAATTTCTTTATATAATTTGAGGTCATCAGCATATAGAGAAAAATTACAGCGGAGTTTATGTGTAAGGTCGTTAATAAAGATTAAGAAAAGTAAGGGTCCAAGGTGAGATCCTTGTGGTACGCCCGACGTAACTAATATTGGGGAAGAGTTAAATCCGTTAATAGTAACTAATTGACTTCTATGTGATAAATATGATTCTAACCAACGAAGCAGGTTTCCGTGAATGCCGATTTTATCGAGTTTATTAATTAAGATAGAGTGACTAACTTTGTCAAAGGCCTTACTGAAGTCGGTGTACACGGCATCTACTTGTGTTTTATTATTTATCGATTTACACAGAAAGTCCATATATTCGAGTAAATTAGTATTTGTGGATCTTTTAGCTACAAATCCATGTTGGAAAGGACTAAGTATATGTGTTACATGGTTAAAAATGGTTTTATATACAATGGACTCGAATATTTTGCCAAAACAAGATAAAAGGCTGATAGGACGGTAGTTAGTTACATCATTTTTACTGCCAGATTTGTGGATTGGAATTACGTGGGCAACCTTCCACAGATCCGGAAATACCCCATCGTTCAGACTTTTGATGAATATTTTGTGTAATGGTGTTGCAAGCTGATCTGCACAATTTCGAATAAATAGTGGAGGAATTCCATCTGGGCCAGAACCCTTATTGCTATCAACAGTGTTTAATTTTGCTTTGACCTCGTCTAACGTTATATTGATATGAGACAGTGGATAATTATAGAGTGGGGATGAAAGTTTAGAGTCACTCTTAGAATTGGATGGTGGGGTAAAAACAGAAGAGAAGTAAGTAGATAACAGCTCACACGTATCTTCTCCATTTGTTGCTGATTTGTCGTGGAGATGCATGATTTTGGGGAGAGAATTTGAAATTCTTTTCGAATTAATGAGAGTTGAAAGATTTTTGATACTGTTGGGGAGAGAATTTTCTACTGAATCTACATAGGCTTTAAGGCATGTACGTATGGATACTTTTACTCTAGCCCTCAAGATAGAAAAACTGTCATAGTCACATTGATTTTTGTATTTTTTTCCATTTCTTTCTAAACTTTTCTTTTTCTCTGAGTTGGTGGATGAGAACACTGCTAAACCAAATTGGAAACTTATTATTCCTGATTCTTAAGCGCGGAGTGTGTTTTTCAATTGATAGCCATAACAAGTATTAAAAATGTAGTAGGGAGTCATTACAATTCAGGGTATTAAGATCGTCCCAGTTATTAAGTGACAACATTTCATTGCATTTAATGTAATCCGTTTTTTTGAAGTTATATTTGATGTGATCTGGATTGGTGGGTAGGGGTCTGTATTTGGACATTAAAAAATCAAATTCAATGGGAGGATGATAATAGTCAATTTTGGATAGCACATATGAAGCAATTTGAATGTTTATTCAATTTGAATAAAATGTTTTCAATGCATTTAATATATGTAAAAAAAATAACTAAACTCGAATATCGTGCTTAAAATCCCCGCAAAAAATTATTAAAATAATTACTTCAAAGTTGAATGAAAATTCAAATACCAAAAACGAGTCATGATTGACAGGCTACATTGTGACGTCACAACGCACCCACCGAGTCCCACGTGAAGTTGTATTTGTTCCAGTTGCTGGTTTGAATAAGTTTGAGAGTCATAATCGTTTAGTTACGCATCATAAACCCATTCGTTTGTATAAAACTTATATTGTAAATACATATTATCATGACAGACGGTGGTATTCTACAAGGATAATCTGATAATTTGCCAAAAATCGACGCGATTATGATGGCAGTTTTTGAATGCACCTTTTCATCGCATGACACCGCTTTTTACACATAATAACGTCGTTCGGGACGTTAATAGTTTGTTTGGTGTTGAAGATGTTGTATTTGTACACTTTGGTACAATACAGCTTTAATAAACGGTATTTACGGACATTTTCTACGAAAAACAAATGATCAACTGAAGACTGATTACTGGATTACGACAAATGTCAGCTGTCAAGAACTGCGCAGTGACGTCACAAGACGAAACCGCGCGAAGAAGGCGTTTTAGCCCTCATTTGAAATGTGAATATTCAAAACGTTGTTGAAGGACTTATATTCCAGTTTGTAATTTTTTTCTTTAATTTTTGGTAAAAAAAAGTGATTGTACCCTATTGCGGAGTTACTACAATCATGAAAAATTCTCTTACTTAGTGAGAGTTAAACTCTACTACTTATAAACAAAAAATTTAACAAAACAAAAAAACGACTTCAAAAAATGCACTAAAAAGTAAGAAAATAATTTCGTATTCTTCTACAACTTTATAATCAACTTACCTTTTCTACTCATCAATATGTAGGTACGATTGTTATTTTTGGAGTCGGTGTCAGCGGGAGAGGAGCTGTCAAGTGAACACGCTGGGCCGCGGGTACCTTGGTTGACACCGACTCCAAAAATAACAATCGTACCTACATATTGATGAGTAGAAAAGGTAAGTTGATTATAAAGTTGTAGAAGAATACGAAATTATTTTTTTACTTTTTAGTGCATTTTTTTATGTCGTTTTTTTGTTTTGTTAAAATTTTTGTTTATTTTTTCATTTTTAGTGAATCTGAAGTACACTAACTAATTCGATTAAGATTCGGCCGAGTATCGTAAATTTGTTCTTCAGAATTGGAGAGTTCCGTTACTTTGTCATCGATCCCATAATCAGAACCTAACCAAACTCTCATCAAACTACCCTTAAAGTACATCCTTTCCAATAAAAAAAGAATCATCGAAATCGGATGGCGTGATATTGAGTTATTCGTCCATTTGTCGCGCACATACTTGATGCAAATTCAAGACTTATATGATTTTCTCATGGATGCCATTGTTAGAACTGGACCAAATTAAAATGGGACCACGCGGGAAGCACCAGCTTTCAAATAAAAAACGAATCATCAATATCGGTTCACCCAGTCGAAAGTTCTGAGGTAAAAAACATAAAAAAAAAAAAACAGTCGAATTGAGAACCTCCTCCTTTTCGAAGTCGTTTAAAAATAAAGAAAATGAAAAATTGTTATTACATTTCAGCGTATGCACTACCTTATAACATTTCCATCATATATTGAAATAATCTAAGAGAAATACACCTCTCTTTATTTCATTTATCCTATTTTTTGTATTTGATTAAAAGTTGACAACCACTTAATTCCTGTAGTAAGTAAGTACTCCTTTTTATTCACTCATCTCAAAACTCTCTCGTCAAAGGAAAATTGCTAAGGAAATCCACTATTAGTCGTTATTTATCCGTACCGTTAAAAAGTCCCGACAAAGACAGAAAATCCGTCATAAAAAGGTATTCTTTTGTGATGCAAATTCTGGTAGGATAATGTAATATTTTGAGCTAAAATCTGCAAAAAATGATCGTAAAATTGAGACATCCCCACCCAAAGAAATACCATTGAAAGAGGGGAACATTAGCAGCGACCATTATTTTTATGGCTGTGTTATCATCATTGGGGTATAAAAAATTCATGGTTTATTACTGTGACTAAAACAAAGATATAGCATTCCCGCCATTGACCGACTTTGCTTATATTCGTTCCTAAGTAGTAAACGCATTTGTGTTCGCTTTCAGGAAACCCTGCAAATATTATTGAAGTGATAAAATTTTCCACTTAGTTACTGTATAAACATTTTTGAAGTGAAAACTTCTTTAGCACCGTTGTAATTTGAAATTCATGAAATGAAAAATGGCGACACAAAAAAGAGACAATCATAAATATAAGACATCTGTAGGATTTAGTCTACGAGAGAATGAGATAGAATAATCGGTCTCCTCTTTGTGCGGTGTTTCGAAGCCTCACCACACTTGTCTGCTTTAGTTTTTTAAGGATTCACTTCTACCGCGTATGAACTGCACACATGTTTTTTTTTTAATTTGGAGGCGGGCATGGGCAACGGGTATAATTTATTGGATAACCTAGACCCCTTCCATAGGTCATCCCAAGTGATTCGCTACGTTTGATGACTTAGAAGGGGTGCCCGGGATACGTCTGTCACTCTTGGACACACTGACCCCCGGATTCTTATCCGCCCTTCATATCATTTTCCTTCCCAGAACTTCCTCTCCTTCCTTATGGTGATTACTCCTTAAAAGGATCCTCCACACACCATCCCCGAATTTGACATAGGCCCTGGGGGAATCATTTTCCTTAGGACCTCCTGTGTGGAATTATTTAAAAAAAATTACCACTATACAGTTCTTACGCGGTAGAAATGAAACCTTCGGAAAACTAAAGTAGACAAGATTGGGGAGGCTACGAAGCACCACACAAAGAGGAGACCGATTATACTATCTCATTCTCTCGCAGGCTAAACCCTATAAATGTATGTGTTTGTCTTTTTTAAGTGTCAAATCACAACGGTGCTAAAAAATGTTCACTTCAAAAATAAATAAATAAAATATTTCAAAATAATTACAAAAATGTAATTCTGATTCTTAGGCAGATCTAAATGATTCTTCTGAAATGTCTTAATATTTTATAGTTATTATCTAGCAAAATTTCTGTCAATGGATTACTGTCTTGGTTTGCAGGCTTTATTTTATTTTTTATTTAATCGTCCCAGAGGCAATTTGATTCCTGTAGGAAAATATGAAGTTATAACTCCAATAAATATCCCCATTTAATGCAAACGATAAAGTTTTTCTGCATTTATTATGTCCCGTGAGGTTGAAGAGGATTTTATTAAATGAATTATTAGAAAGTTGTTTCTGTGAGAAAAGAAAACTAGTCTTATATTTCAAGAAAACTGGGTTCTGGTAACGGATCCAGTGTTAAAAGTTTGTTAAAAATTGTATTGTCTCTATTTGTTTTCTAAAGAAAATATTTTAATATGGCATGTACTGGGACCTATATTCTCCAGTACTTATATTATATACGGATGCTTATTATAAGGCTTACTATGCACTATGCGGTTAGCCGGAATGCGGTCAGCCGCCCGGTTAACCCCAGTCAAAAATATGTATGAAAAATTAGTTTTTATTCGCACTGTCATTCGGCTGCCGCTATACCGTTGCGGTTGCTCGCAGCGCTGCGGTCCGAGTGACGGCCATCCGGACGGTTGCTATACACACTACGCGGTTGGTAGTAGTTTGCGTTTTTTTTGTTTTTATTTTTTATTTTTTTTATCGTGTTTCGTTATACTGCTTCTTAAAATGCTTAAAAGTCCTTCAAATGATTTCAGACTCATTCTAGTGTATCAAAACTTGTCTTCATGCTTTTTGAGCTCTCCGAAAGATATTTCAAAATGTTTAGTATCTGTAATGTAGAGTAATTAAGTATTTTATATGGAAAGAATACGATAGATGGCGGTAAGCATTTAGCTTGCGCCATAGCTCGCCAGATGGCATTGGCGTACAAGAAGCAGTATCAGACATAGACTTTACGAGCTCCCCAGGCAAGAGCCCAGAGATTTTTACCTATCACCGAATAGTAAACAGTCGTAGCTATCTAGCTAGGTTATTCAAGTAATAAACACATTTTATATAAAGAACCTTTATTAATAATTAATATCTGCCGAGGAAAGGGCAGACATAACAGTATCATTTCGTGTTTGCAAATAAGGATGCACCCAGTACCTTTTATTTGTTTCTTTTTCTTTATATAGCGCAAGAAAACATAATAAATATCTGCGACTTCTTCAACGCCCATCTTGAGAATGGGCCAATCAATCGAGAAACCGAAGCGTTTTCATCCGCACTTTCCAGTTGCGACTAAGGCTAACCGCCATCAGTTGCAACCGCGTCCTTCGGCTAGCCGGACGGGCAGCCGCTTTGCCGCAAACCGGTCAGTGCGTACCTACCCTAAGACGTGGGTTGTTTATAACACAGTGACTGTTTATTGGCGAATTGTAAATATAACACACAAGGCCCGTTAACAAGAGGCTGAGAATTCAAATATTCGTTGAAAGATGGTCTTGCGATCGTACCCTTTCAACTATGCAGGGCGTTTCCTATGAGAAAGATTGGTTATTTACCTATTTCATTTCATTCAAAATTTTCTTTAATGTACCTACATTCAAGTAAGTAATAAGAATGCTCAAACGCGTGATAATAAAATTATTAAAATTATGTATTACTTGCATGTATAACTGCTCAATACATTGTCTAAGAGAAAATAAGTAGTAACCAATCTAAAACGCTTTAGCTTTTTTGTCGCAAGATACGTGCGTGGATTTTTTAAAATGATTTTATTTTAACTGTGATTAAAATTCTGAAAAGTAGCTTTCCTAGATAATGTTTCTTAGTTTACGATTATACAATTTGAAATGTGTGTTGTATAATAACATACTGGGCTTGAAAAATTAACAATTCTGCCACCAACGGCATAACCTTGTTACAATTAAAATAAACGTAAAAAAAATTTAAATATAGGTAGCTCTACTAGATAATATAACAATCTTTCGAAATCAATTTATTTTTGAGTCCTATAATTTCAATACCCGCTATATCCTATTTTTTGACAAAATTTTCTAAGTATGACATCTTGTCCACATTTTTGCGTGGAACAAAAGTAACCTAAAATTAAGTTTCAAAACCTCCCTTATCACGACCAAAAACCAATTTAAAGCTGCGAGTGAGAAACAAAACCCGCTATATCATTCAAGAAGTTACTATCAAAACCGCTATATCGGAATTCAACCAATCACGAGAAGTTATTTTGCCAAGATGGCGGATGTAGGAAACGCCCCTCAGGTAAGTTGAGTTTCAAAAGCCTCTATATTCCATATAAATCACGAAGTGAGTATCAAAATCCGCTATATCCATTTTATTTATTCAATTTACTTTAATGTTTCTAGACACACATTGAAAAATTAACATTTTCGAATGTATGTTACTCCAATTCATTATTAAAAAAATTTAAAAAATGCAAATTCATATGTCTGGTTATTCCCTCTTAAATAGAAAAACATTCTTCTCCTGAAACCGAATGACTCCGAAAATTTACCTTCGGTCAACTTCGGCACAATTCGACAACGAGACAATGTGACCCGAAGACTACTGTAGTAAAAGTAAGAAATAAATCAAAGACTATTATGATTCATTATTTTGTGGGATACTTAAAGCAATTGTTTCTTAATTTAAGTAGACTTGTTTTAAGCTATACGAAAATAAAATTATTATTTCACTGAATTAAACAATGCCATGAATACAATGCAAAAGAGTTTTGAAAACATAAAAGCTCGTAACGATGAAATCTTGCATCACATTAAAATAATCTGGTTTCACTACCCGGCTTGGTTGTGATTTGAATTAGAAAAAGCTAATTATTTTTTATTTATTATTTTTGTCTACATTTCGATACCTCCGTGGTCAAGGGGTAAGGCTCTCGACCATCAATCCGAAGGTCATGGGTTTACTTTATTTGATTGAATGGCGTCATTTCACAATTTAATCATTTAAAACAATATAAGGTAATGCGGCACGTTACGGCGTGAAAGATACTCTTGGTATCACTCTGGCGTAAGACCGCCATTTAGAATTGAACCATTGCTGAAATGGCTTTAGCCGTTTTTGGTTACCAGATCTGAATAGCCAGGTACTTCCCCTTCTTTCTCTCACCATCTTTTTCCCCTCACTAAAAAAAATACAAATTTTATGACGCCAGAGCTCACCGTTCGAGATGTTTTCTACTAAAGAGTAAAAAAAATCTAATGTAATAAACAGTAATTGTTGAATGAAACACTAGAATATATTGAATTATTTGGCGGGTATTAGATAAGCCGCCATAGCTTAGTGGTGAGAGCACCTGACCGGCAATCAGAAGGACACGGGTTCAAGTCCCGTTGGCGTCATGTATCTTTTCTCTGAAGATTTTTTCAATGTAGATGAGTGTTTCAGGATGATAATTATTGCTCATAATAATTGTTATCCTTTGTGCTATACATAAAAATCTTGTCTTAAACGTTATCTTATCAATTAAAATAATCATTAATATTTGACAAGTTAAAGTATTTCACCAAAAAATGCAGACATAATTTGTCTCGACGCCACCTAGCGAGAGATTTAGCACTAACAATGCCTCTCTCACAAAAATAAAGTTGGTTGTTTTCAGGTGGAAAAATGTAATAAATAGTAATTGTTGAATGAAACACTAGAATATATTGAATTATTTGGCGGGTATTAGATAAGCCGCCATAGCTCAGTGGTGAGAACACCTGACCGGCAATCAGAAGGACACGGGTTCAAGTCCTGTTGGCGGCATGTATCTTTTCTCGGAAGATTTTGTCAATGTAGATGAGTGTTTCAGGCTGATAATTATTGCTTAAAATAATTATTTTAGTTAATCTTATTAATGGAAAATATTTAAATTAATAAAAATAATAAAGCTTGGAATTGCATTAGGGACATGTTATTAGAACCTTGTGCAATGAATTATTGCACGTGGTTCTATTTGCATGTTTAGGTATGTTCTAAAATGATAAGTAAAGTACTTCCGATTTAAATATTTTTCTTTAGAATATGTTCATTTAAAAATTTTAGGGTTAAAACATTTTAGGGTTTAACTAAAAACCCAAAGTTCCCATTTTCAATTCCTGTAAAACTTAGATGACCATGAAGGTAAGAACCACCATTAATAAAGATGAGCATTAAAACCGTCTGGGTTTAAGGTTTAATCCTTAAACCTAATCAAATAAAGAGTGTTTTGACGTGATACGTTACTCAAACCGAGCGAATTAATTGCTTACCCTTGATGTCTGGAGCAGACATTTAAGGGTATACATACAAATCACAGGGTTCAGTTATTTTCGTTCAACGTTTATTCGCCTGACTGCTGTTTTGCCCAACTGTGGTTCGGGCACAGTCGTAAAGCCATTTATAAATTATATCTGTGATACATCATATACCGATACACCCTTTTGAATTGCTTTAATGCATTATTTTTTTATTCAGGAAAATCAAAAGTTTTCGAAATCGTTGGTTTATACTTAAAATTGTGATATTTATTGAACTGAGAAACCATTTATAGATTTCCTCATTTTACCACATTAACACATTTAACAGTTATTTAGCAATTAACAAGTATTAGATACATATTATATATAACTAGCAGACCCGACCACACGTTGCTATGGCTAACGAAACACAACGACATTACCCAACCTTTATAGTCCACACCACCCGCTTGCCAGCTGCCCGCTGCCTGATTCGAATATTTGAATTTCTCGGCTTTTCTCTACTATAATAAGCATGTGTTATACATATAAACCTTCCTCTTGAATCACTCTATCTATTGGTGAAAACCGCATGAAAATCCGTTGCGTAGTTTAAAAGATCTATGCGCACATACATTTTGACATTCACACAGTATGTAATGATAATGATAATGATTACAACAAGCAGTACTCCATAATACATCATTAGTAACATAAAATATTTCATTAATATGTTTAAAAAACAAACATATTTATAAGATACTAGCTGGTCTCCGGCATGTGTTGCAATGCCATTCAAAGAAATAAATTGATTAATAATAATAATATATCTTTATTCAATGAAATTAGCAACATTACAACTAAATGTCCAATGTAGATTACCAATAGATTACATCCTTACAAAAAAATTAACAAGTAGAAAGTAATGTAAGATCGGTTACACAGAAGTATATTATCATTATACAATATTTTTAGTTGTGCATAGTCTGCCTCACTAGGTGAACCTGTATGAACCTGAACAGAATTTTTTGTAAATTGTTTCTCACAATTTTATCTATGTTTTTTTATAAATGTATAATGTAGGTTTCTATACAGCAAAAACTTTATTTTAGATTACATTATTGTTTGTATATACACAACACAAAAACTGCAAGGTTATTACCACAATAGCAACTGTCAATGACAGGGCGTTTGGGTGAGAGCATCAGTATAGGCTCGATCATTAGAATATATCCAAATTTTAACATATTTTTTTAATTCTTTCTGTGTTTGACTCAGTTTGATGTTTTCTGGGAGAATGTTGAATATTTTCGTGGCAAAGTATCTAAAGCTACGTTGACCAAAGGTGGAAGAGAGCGCTGGAACTTGCAATAAGTCTTTGTTGGAATTACGTGTAAATCTTTAGTTTTTTTTTTCCGTAAAGAACATGTTAGTTTTTAAAGAGATGTATGAGGATAGGTTTTACGTAGATCTGTCGAACATCAAATACTCTCATTATTTTGAATATTTGGTCACTATTTGCAGTTAGAGGAAGTTTGAGAATAATTTTCATAATTGTTTTCTGCGCCTTTTCGATAGGATCTAGAGCTGATGAAGTGCCCCCTCCCCATGCAATGATACCGTACTCAATGATAGATTGGGTGATTGCAAAATAAATCGTTTTTAGGAGTTTTAAGTTAAGAAAGTTCCTTATGGATCTAAAGAAGTGTATTGTTTTTCTAATTTTATTTGCAATGATCTGGGTGTGTAGGTTTCTCCCGGCATGTCCTTTTCCGTGCGTCCCTGTTCCCTTCCACCTTCCCCGCCTTCCCCCTCCCTCGTCTCCTCCCCCTCCGCAAACCCCACCTCCACGTTTTCCTTCCCCATGCCTTTCCCCCCTGCCGCTAAAATTTATGAAATACACCCATTTTCATTTATACAAATTTCATAACGCCAGAGCTTACCATTATATACAGCCTTTATGTTACTCTGATGCATGAGTTATATTATTGTAAAGTTTCATTAAAAGGCCTTCAGTATTTGTGAAAGAGTAACAATCATCCATCCTCACAAACTTTCGCGTTTATAATATTAGTAAAATTGTATTTTTTCTTTCGAGGGGTGCAGACATACGTTCACCGTTTGTCTAATTTTCGACTGTTGAGATTTAGCGTGTAAGAAAGAGAGGCAGCATTATATGTTTCTAAATCAAAAGTAAAACAATCAGCTTATTGAAATTTGACGTTTTTGAATTTTTGGAATTCACTAACTATTAAATATTATACTTACCACAATATAGCTGCAGTTCTATCAAAAGATGAGAATTCGTTCCAGATACAAAATGTATGAGGAAAATAATTTTATTCATAACTTCTTTTTTCGTTAATTTTCCCATGTTTTTATAGCAAAGACAAATCCAACAAATCAAAGACCATAAAAATCTGTCCAGTCATTCTCGATGGTACCTAATATTACTAACCTGACTTTGTTTTATATAATTATTAAGATTATAATGTAAAATGAACTTATATGATAATTCAATTAAGTTTCATTAAGAGTGGAAGATACTCTCTGTATTATCCTGGTTAAGAACTGAATTGAAACGTTGCTTGAAATGGCTCTAGATGAGTTCTATTCTTTTCTTCTAAGAATAGAACATTAATTTAACGTTAAGAATAACAATCGCATGTTTCAAAGTAGGGTAAAATAGAACAATCATTTACTCGTTAGAAGTAATTGAAGCAATTCTGAATTATTAATATGGCCGCTGAGCACTCACTCGTATGGCATTAAAAACACCGCTTATTTAGACCTAAAGGTAAAAGCTACTTATTTGTAGAATTCCAGGAAGTATGGCATAGTTATAACAAGGGGATGTTTTTTAAGGGATGAGAGCCCCTGGAATTCCTTTGTTCTTAATTTAAATTTCTCAGAAACCTGTTGTTTTATCTCTTTAAAAATAAACACTGACTTGCTCGCCGTGTTTTATGAATATTTGTTATTTAATGTTATTAGAATATATTCAATTGTATAAATGTACAATTAACATTAAAACCTCATCTTCAATTTAAAGGTCAGCATTCAAAAATAGCGATAAACCCCACTTTGTAAATTATGAATACAAGCAACGATGCTGAAATGATGTGACTCTATTTTCTAAACGGAAAATTAGGAAAATTTCTAAAATTTTCAGAGAATTAAATTCCTGAACTGTAATCTTTCATTTTATTACCGTTTATTTGTTTATGATCAAGTCAAAAAATCAGAGTGTAATTCACATGAGGTAGAAGTAAAATCTTCAGAAACCTAAAGTAGGCTATGATGATTTTTTGAAGTAAAACTTCTTTGCGCATGCTTGACTTGGGGAGTAAGCTGGTGAATGCGTGACGAGAGCATTACGAAAAGCGGGGCGAACGGTAGTTGAGAGGTAGATAAAAGTTAGTGAAGATAGAAAGAGACTTACGTTTCGTATATTACTGTAGGGGCAAGAGGGAGAGGTGCGAGCACACATTTTCTTTCTCTCATAGCCAGTTACGCTTTGTATATCAAAGACACAGTGCAGGCCTATTGTCTGTATCACACTGTAGGAGCAAGAGAGAGCAGTGCGCGTGCATATTTTCTGTCTCTCTTCCTATCATATAGATGGAGCTAAAGAAGTTTTACTTCAGTGGTATGGTCTAAAGCACACTCGTTTTTATTCTCCATATTTTTGCGTCGAATTCCAGTGCATCTTTTCCTATACATTTGGTATCTTATTAGTATTTGCGTTTTCTTCTTTGGAGTCGCTCTATGTCACTTTCTCTTGTGTTTTCTTTTGCCTGTTTATTTTAGAGTGGTTTAAATTTGGATATTGATTTTACATTATTTTTTTTTGGATTTCGTAGGATTTGGTCTTCAAAATGTCTGCAGGTTCGTCAGGCGCTTTATACCACTTCATCAAAGGATTGTGGATTTATCGTATTATATGGGAACCAAATACCCGTGAATTAAATAAATATTTTATTTAAATTAATAAATTACTTCGTTTTTACCACTTTTATTGTTTACAAAACCAGCATGTTTCGTGAGCAATGCTCACTTCTTCAGGGTTTTTTATTGATACATATTATTATAGTATCAATAAAAAACCCTGAAGAAATGAGCATTGCTCACGAAACATGTTGGTTTTGTAAACAATAAAAGTGGTAAAAACGAAGTAATTTATTAATTTAAATCAAAATGGTGCCATAAAATAAGTTTGCTGTGTTAGAAGAAATATTTTATTGCTAACTTATTCTCTGGCAGGCTAAACCCTATAGATATGTGTTTGTCTCTTTTTAGTACCGGTCGTTTCCGTTTCATGGAGCTTCAAATCACGGTGGTAAAGAAGTTTTCACTTAAAAAATAATGCATTCATTTTCAACAGGAACAATTACTGAGTTTTCTAGAATTAAACGTTTTATTTCTTGATAACCCATTTTGTGACACTATAATTATATTCACAGGTTTGTTCTACCCTTAACACCGCAAAATTTGGGGTATTATATATAAATATATATACAATTACATGAAAAAAATTTGATGAAATTATTTATGAATTCTAAGTAACTTTTTAAACAAAACAATTATAAATGTTTTTTTTAAAATCATCCTGTTTAATCGGATGACAAAATACCATAATCACATTTCAAATCTTAAATGGGGCCATTAATTTATTACGTAAGACGATTTAAGGGGGAAGGGGGTCAACCATGTCTTATTTTTTTCTTATAAAGGAGTGGAAGGGAGTCTCGATAGTTCTTACATAAGATCACGAAAAAGCACGGGCAACCGCGCGAGTGCCAAGGTTCGCTCGGATGCGTATAGGTAAACGATTTCCATTTCCATGGCAACGGACCCGCGTAAACAAACATTAAAACAAACCAAACGTGTATTCATTTTATCCTTTAGATTCTTACGTAATAAATATTAAACAGGGGTGAGGGGGTCGGCCTATTCTTATTTTTTCTTATAATAGGGGGAGAGGGGGTCGAAAACTAGCATAATGCGTCTTACGTAATAAATGAATGGCCGCAATAGAATTGCTGACCGAGTGGGATTACGAATTTTATGAATAAACTTATTTTTTTTTACTTTAGATTCACACAAGAGACCCTGACTAAAGTAATTCCCGTCAGGACTGATATCATTCTTGGGAATGCTGTCAGGAAAGAGAGGAGATGACGTTCTGGGAAGGAAAAAGGCATGGCTCAGTGTCTTCAGGAATGACGGACGGCGATGTATCGAAAGAGCCCTTCTGGAGAGGTCAAAGGGTCTCTTTCAACTAGTCTCTCCCTGCCACTCAACTACGTTAGATGCATTAACCACCAGGAATCGGACAAACCCCATCCCATTAAACCGTAGCCAACCACTTGGGAGGGCCTTTGGCAGAGGTGTTGTTTATCCAATAAATGGTTCCCGGGGCAGCGGTATACATATTCCCTTTTCTCACATTATTTTTTGAACATTTTTTACGAACTTCCCAAAGTTTTACGATATAAATGTGGAATGTAATATAATTCAAATTCGGAAAGAATCACGAGTATGCCCCAAACGAATGAACAAAAATGATCAATGAATAATTTAAATGGAATGTAGTCGGGTACTGAGTTTTGCAGGTGATAGTAAATAACGTGTTTGAAAGCAATCACATCCATGACAGCATAACATAGGTAAGACACGAAATAAAAACACATTCCAAACATTTTGTAATTTATTTACGGTTGGAATTTTAAGCGGAGTAATTTGTCAAGTACGTTTTGTAGCTTGAAATGCTACGAAATTATAGCAATTAATTATTGTTTTTTCGGTAAGTAAAAGTATTGGTGAGAAATCGCTTGTCGATTATTAGAAAATAATAGTATGTTTATGTGATAGCACTGTAAACTACACGGATCCAGTGGGACTATGACAACCTGTTATTTGGAACGTTCAGAGTGTTCAAATAGTTGCATTAAAATTTTATTACTTTTGAACCCATCGTTCGAGAGCAATGTTGTTTCCGATAAACAGAATGTGTTAAATTTATTTTTGAACCGAATACAATTTTTTTCTATTATCACATTTTTGAAACAGCTTGTCTTTCGCCATAGGCCTCCTTTAAAGATTTCCATTTTTCTCTATCCTCTGCACCTCTGATCCATTCTTTCACCAGCAACCTTTTTTAGATCATCTTCCCATCTTTTCGTTTGTCCACATTTGTGTTTCTTTTACCGTTTCTTGGATACCATTCTGTTACTATTCGGTCCATTTCTCTTGCCTTTCTCTCAACATACGTCCAGTCCATCGCCATTTTAGTGTTCGATGTACAGAATATATCTGTTTGAATTGAGTTCTGTTTTTATTTCTGTTAATTTTTACTTTATCTCTTTTATTAACTCCAATGACACTTCTTTCCACGCTATTTTGACAGACGCTTAGTTTATTTGTTAAGGTTTTCGTTAGTGTCCATGTTTGACTACCATATGTTAAACAGGGCAGAATACATGCGTTATAGACTTTTCTTTTAGCTTTTATTGGCATATCTCTGTCCTTCATAACATCACTGAAGGATAGTAACTACACAACCAATTATTGAAAGTAATAAACGTGCCATGACCGATGTGTTAAAAAAACATTGGAATATTTATAGTGATTTATTTTTGGAGTATTTATGCCATGACTTCCTTCTTTAGCTAAAGCTTCAAACAACATTACAGTGTCTATCAAAACCCAGAAGTGTTTTACATCGTCAGTGCAGCTGTGTAATCACATCTGCCGGGTTGACGGGCATTGTAATTCTGTCCGAAACGTTAGTAAAGAAGGAGGTAGTGCAAAAAGGTACTTGTATAATACCTCAAAAATAAATCGTTTCAGATTGAGACAAAATAAAAAAAAAGTATAAATCGATTTCGAAAGATTTTATCTAGTAAAGGCATGCTTTAAATTTTGAGGAAAAATGTTTATTTTTAGGATAACGAGGTTATACTGCAGATCGATGGCAGATTTGTTAAATTTTCAAACAAAATTTTGTATAATACAACACATATTTCAAATCATATAATCACATAAAATAAATCAAAAAATTATCTACGAAAGCTTCTATTCAGAATTTTAATTTTGGTTCAAATGAAATCTTAACAAAAAAGATCCGAACACGTGTTTTGTAACGAAAATACTTCAGTTTGTCTATTTATTCATGGTCTTACAAACTAACAAATATCAGTTTTTTTTACATTTTTATTTTTATTTACGTTATTGAAAAAATTTAAATACTTATGATCAAAAAATAATTACAAAAAATAAATAATTGTAATAGTTTTATCATCATACGTTTTTGCATTTTTGAATATAGGTATATATCATAGCAAATTCTTATTGAAATAAAATCGATATTGAGTTATATCACATACATTATCACATTATTACTCACCAATCAGTCGATTACACATTTTGGGAAATGAATATGCTAACATCGGCAACATTTATTTCTTAAAACTAGCGCAATATAAACATGCACTCAAAAATTATTTTTTCATAATGTAACTTTATATACGTAATATGGACATGTTGAAATGAAATGATGATATTTCTCATTGCTCTTTTTTGTTGTGATACACAAAATAATTGTATGTTATTTTTAAGTTTCAGTTTTTAAGTTTTTTATTTTGTCCATAATGTAACTTTATATACGCAATATGGACATGTTGAAATGAAATGATGATATTTCTCATTGCTCTTTTTTGTTATTTTTTGTTGTGATACATAAAATAATTGTATGTTATTTTTAAGTTTAAAACTACTATTATGTAATAATATAATTTTTCTTACTTTTGTACTCTATTATATGTTTATTTATAAAAGGCAGTATAGCCGTTTATGTATTTAAAATAATAAAAAAATTATTTAAAAATTCTGGTTTGGAGAATAATTAATCTTTCTGCCTGTACATATTTGCACTGCACAATTGCAAGACCATCTTTTGACAAAATTTGAATTCTCAGCCGCTGAATAATCGTCCTTAAAATGTTCTCATTAGAAAGTAACTAATTAATAAACAAGAAATCGTTTCAGCCGGCTAACATTTTTACTGGCCATTGATAATTAATTAAAGTCTATGACCCTTTCACTTAACGAATTAAACTTTCAGTATTTCTTGAGATGACCTCCGCCATTAAGATTGCCAAAAGCTGTCTGGTATTTCAGAGCTTGCTTTTGCAACTGAAAATTGAGACATTCTTCTCTGAAATTCTGAACTTTTCCGCTGAATTTCTAAACTGAAACTTCATCTTCGAGCTTATGAAAGCGAAAACAGAGCTTTTTCTGCAGATTCCCATCAGTCTGGCTTGTTTTCAAAAATATCTGTTTCCTTTATATCAAAGAACTGTACACGACGCTGGAGAATGATAAAAATATCAACGAAATTAAGTTTGCCACCTAAAATCTCTTTTCTGAACTTCTCTTTTCTTCGCAATTGTCAAGAGAAATACATACATACAAACATTGCCAAAAATATTTATAAAAATCACAGGAAAAACGAAGTCGCAAAACGGTTGATTTAAGCGGAAAAGTGGTTTTTATTAATTTTGTCAATAAGAAAAATGTTAGTAAAGGGTAACCGTCAAAAATGATCTAAGACGAACATTTACACATTTTTTAAAGTTGTTTTTTATACGCGTTTATACATTTATAATGAAAACTAATTAAAAACATTATTTTAATTTAACGCAAGCGCAAGAAAATATATTTTTTGGTATTTAATATGTAAACCCATTCATTTTAAAAAATAATCAAAATTAGTAATTTAGCATAATGATTAGTATTAGAGCACTTCTAGTGGCTAATTTTAAATATTAGCAATGTAACCAAAATGACGATGTGCTTGTCTTTTTTTCATTTTTGATTGATGTCAGTGGGCTCTAAAAGGAAATGTAGTGAAGGATGGAAGGATATTGCAATATTGAGTAAGGATTGTTTAAAAAAGATTATTTCTATAAGCTTTTTAAAAAGGGATGTTGGGAAAGGGAACTGGTCACAGTTCTGCGCATGGCCTGATTGGGGTTTGAGTTGGCGTTTAAACGTGTGATAAATTATTGAGAGCACGCACTAAATTATTACCAAAAGAAATCAAAATTTTTCCTTAATCTAACTTTACATTTTAACAATTTATTATAATAGAAGAATCTATTGATTTTTGTCTGAATACTGATTCAGACTTCACGAATAACATTAAAAAGTTGTCATATTGATATTCACGATTTTTAAGAAATCTGTTTTCTGATTCTAGATGATGATATTATACACATCGGTGATCATAGGATAGTAATCAAGATCACATATCATATGTGCAAGTAAGCAAACCATCCAACGAGACTTAACAAATTAGATTGACAGGATCAAAAAATTAAATATTTTCGTTTTATCAAATATCACTTTTGCACTTATCAAACAGCATAAGTCACGTAACAGATCCTCGTTTCTTTCCATATGGCTTTTTCTGCGAAGTACTTCAAGAAAGATGCCCAAGGGGAAAGAGAAACTGCAACCGTTCAGATATAAGTGAAAATGCTTTGTCAGCTGAAAAAAAAAACAATACACTTTTTGAAACCACGTCCCGTGCTGCGTTATTTAATGGTACCCACCAAGCTACTTATAATAACTTTTTTTAGTACAATGCAGAAGGAGTAAATGAAAAGCAAAAACTCTTTTCGTTTTAAATCTTAAAACGCAGTTTCTGTTGCCACAAGCACCTATTACGTTGTTTATTTATAAAAAATGCATGTTATCTACGTGAAAATTACCTGAAAATTGTATTGCAATAATTCAATTAACCACTTATTTTGTATATGAACGCACAAGAGTTGCAACTGCTCCAACCGTCTGGAACCAGTGAGATATGGAATCCTCAATTGGGGTATGTTGCGAGGCTGAAGGTAATATGGAGGGAAAGGAGATGGGGAAGAGGAAGGTGGAGAAGTACCTGGCTATTTAGATCTGATTACCAAACACCGCTAAAACCATTTCAAGCAAACCCTGTACAAATCACAATTGCGCCCTACGGTTAAATTTGGCAGCCACCTCTGGTCTGGAGCCCTAAAATACCTGAAAAATCCTATCGACTCTGTGCAGAAACGGGCGGGCCGTTTGATAGATTCTCCCAACTGAACAAACGGATTACAATCTTTAGAGCACAGGCGTCGGGTGGGAATGCTATCCTTGTTCCACCGCTTTTTTAATGGAAGATGCTCCGAGGAACTAGCGACATCGATCCCTTCGGCACCGGTGCATAGTCGGGAAACACGCCAAACGCGTGCCCAACTTATTTACACGGTTGACATTTTTCACATGAGAACGGGTCGTTTTTTAGACTCGTTCTTGTGTCATCCTTCCTACAACATGGGTCTCTCCTCAAAAAAACCCTCCACAAAGCATCTCAGGGACTCGTATGTGGAGTTAACGTAAAAAATAACTACGTTTCACTTTTGAATGGTGGACTATATCAGCGAATTACTTGTGAAATGACACAAGTTAATAAAATATGAAAAACAAATTTTGTATTTAATTAAACTAGCGCCGTCTACCAAAGAGCAAATTATGATTTCTTTTCAGTATCACCTCAAATAATTGCACTAACCACACCTATTATTTCATCGTTGTTCCCTTTTGTCCCGTTACCTAAAGAGTGTATCCTTTTTTTAGGTCAAAACTAGACACACTCATGGTAATATGTTTACGAAATCTGTAGGTACATTGTTTATTACTTTATGAAGGACCAAGTATCAAAATAGCTTTATCTCTGTCTGTTTCAGGCATTGATAAATATCAATTGTTTATTTCTTTCATTTTCTCCAAAAACAGACATTTCAATGCTTTTGGCCGGAAAGTGGCAGCCAATAGCGATCAATCAAATATTTGAAAATGGAACGGGGATACCCCGTTGCTAATGATGACAGCGGGATAAAAGAACAGATATATCAACATCATCTCCATTAAAGAATCTGGAGCGGATGGAATAAAGTACTTATTTATTTGTTTACCGGCGGAAGAAAAGTTTTCCACAATAGGTGCATTGAAAGAAATCATCTATCAATATATTAGACTGTTTATTTACATACAATAATCCTATACTACTAATATTATAAAGGCGAAAGTTTGTATGGATGTATGTTTCTTTGTTACTCTTTCACGCAAAAACTACTAAATGAATTTTAATGAAACTTTACATTAACATAGCTCATACATCAGAACATATAGGCTATAGTTCAGAGCTCTGGCATTATGAAATTTGTATTAAAAAATTGCAATAGGTGGCATGGTTAGTAAGATATCTATAATTCTTTTTTGATTAAAATTATTAGGGGAGTACTTAAAATAAATTCGGGAGTGGGGAGGAGGGAGAGGGGGGGGGGAAGAGGGGGGAGGGGGTTGGGAGAGGGGGTTGGGAGAGGGGGTGAGAGGAGAAGTGGTGGGAGGGAGGGGGTGCAGGGGGAGGAGGTGGAGGAGGTGGAGGAGGTGGAAGAGGTGGAGGAGACGGAGTGGGAAGCCGCGAGGAAAAGCTTGTATATTCATATACCTTGAAATAATTATCTTTAAAAGGGTGAGCTGAGCGGTAAAGAGGTAAAGAGGAAACTCGGCAGCGTTTTGACTACACAAACTTATTCCCGAAGTTCCTCTTTGGATGAAACCGGTCAGAAGGCATTGCGTTTGGGTTCCATCCGGGCGTCATGTGTTCGATTCCTCGGCTGGCTAAGTCCTCCATCCCTGACATAACCAACATTTTCCGCTTAGTGTGGTGGTAGTACGATTTTTTTACAATTTTTATGTCATTTACTGATCGTTTTTTGTAGAAATAAAATTTTGCACGAAAACAAAAAAAATATTTATACCTATATATAAAAAAACATATAAATATAAAATGTATTATAAAGGTTAATGTGATTTCACTTTTTTTGTTTCGAATAAAGTAATTCATAAAAAAATTACAAATTTCGACAAATCTATTTTATTTTATTTAATGGAATGTTTGTTTAGGATTATAATTATTTGAAGGTGTACGGATAGCTTCAGGTGCAAATACAAAGCATGGTGTTATATATTTCTAACACTTTTTTAATCGGAATATGATTACTTTGACTAAGACTGTTTAAAACCGTCATACAAAAGTCAATAAAAAAAAATTATTATGCTATTGGCCGAACGAGCATAGATGTACTGAGTTGAACGTGTTAGTAAAAAAATAAGTTTCTGGTGGCCGATGACGTCATATGACTCCTTATGGCGTTTAAAACTTAAACGAAAAATTAAAACTTTGTTATTTATTATAACTATCAACACTAACTATAAAATAAATAAGCTGATATTCAAATTAGAATGCCGCCTTATTATTTAATATATTTAATAAAAAAAAGTCGGGTTAATTACACCATTTATAACTCGAGAACGGCTGGATCGATTTTTATGATCTTTGGTTTGTTGGATATATCTCCGCCGGAACAGCAGAATAGCTAAAAGCATCGGAAAATTTCACGAAAAAAAAAATGACGAAAATTCTTTTCCTCATACATTTTGTATGGAACGAACTCTCCTATTTTGAAAGAGCTGCATCAATATTTTAATAATTATAATAGGTATTGAATAGTGAAATAATTCCAAAAATTCAAAAACGTCATATGCGCTGATTGTTTGGCTTTTGTTCTTAAACATATAATGCTGCCCCTCTATCTTACACACCAACAGTCAACAGTCGAAAATGAGACAAACGGTGAACGCATGTCTATACTCTATAAATCTCCCTCACACGTATAAAGAAAATTAAACGCAATTCCCGTAAGTAAGTGGAAAAGTAAGAAAATCACAAAAATATAAATCAACAAACTGACAAAACAAAACACGGACACTTGTGAATCGATAATTACTTCATTGTGTAATTTTTACCTTTTTTTACATTTGCTCCACACACGAGGCCCCGAGGAAAATAATTTCTCTTTGGATCTACGTTATCTTTGGGGATGTTGTGTGGAGGGTCTTTTTCGGAAAGAAAGGAGAGAAACTTAATTAAAAACATAATTCAATTCAGCTAATAAGTTAACATATATCAGTTATTGATTCTGAGGTGGTGCGAAGTTCGCCAGGTCAGCTATATAATTGTTTTATAAAAATGGATTGGAGTTCTTTATTATGAAGTCTACGTCAGTTTTTTTTAAGCTGCATTGTAAATCCTTCACTTTATTGGTTGACAAAATACTTCACCCTGATTCTGTTGACGGCAATAAGTTGAAAGCCCTCCTGCACAGTCCATTAAATTTCAAAATCAACATCACAATAGAAAGTCCGGTGCGCCTGTGAAATGAAATCTGCATGTGAATTATACATTTTTGACGCAGCCAGAATAAAAACCGCACATTTTCGACCAAAATTCATATATGTAAGCCAATAAGCTACAGGGGCCGCGTTTTTATTAAAAGCAATAGTTTTGTCGATGCAGAAGACAGTGGTATTTTGATATTGATGACTCAATTACAAAAACATAAATGTACAAATACGGTTAGATAAGATTTGAGATTACACGATCAAATTATCGAAATTATTTTTTGTGTTATTTTGCAGCGTTGAGAATGCTCCTTCTTTAGCCTACGCTTTGAACAATGTTGCAGTGTCTATCACAACAACAACACGGTATAATATCGCAAAAAGTAAATCACAAAAACATATATGACGTGAGATTTTCATGTCCAAGAGTAATATTGTTGTGTTTTATACTAATAAAGCACTTGCGAAAGATTTTATGAAGATTTATTTATACTTTATAGGATTTATAAAATAATTCCCGACTTTTATTATTACGGACTGGAATGATGATTCTTTATAGGAATCCAATTGCAGAAAGAGAGTGAATATACATGGGGCAGTGAATTTACAATAATTTCAAATTAGTCTGCTTGGAGGTGGTATAATAAACAATGCAAATTATTCGTTCTTTTTATGAGCGTTAACTAAACAAACTAAAACTGAAAATAGGAACTGACAAGATTATGTAGGTACATTTTGAAGCCCAACTAAAAATAATTAAATATATTCTTTTACATAATTATTGTGATTATTTTTTGGGTTATTGTGCCATGTTGCACTTCCTCCTTTGGTCTAAGTTTCGGACAGCTTTGTGGAGTTCCTCTTCAAGGTAGATGGTAAGTCCGTTGTCTTAACTCCGTACCGTTGGCTAAATAAGGAAAAAGCTCAATAAGACTTAATGACCCAAAAATAATCACGAAAACCCAATTTAATGTAATACACATTATATTGTTTTTTTTTACATTAACTCCACACAGGAGGCCCTTAGGGAAATTATTTGAGATGCTGTGTGGAGGGTCTTTTTGAGGAGAGTAACGAATGAAAATTTGTCTTGAAGAGACCCATGTTGAAGGAAGGAGGAAACACAGAGGCTGGCAAATCATTCCACAGCCAAGCTGTTGAACACAAAAACGAGTCAAAGGAGCGACCCGTTCTCACGTGACAAATGTCAAACGTGTAATATGTTGGGCACGCGTTTGGGATGTTTCCCGACTATGCACCGGTGCCGAAGGGATCAATGACGCTAGTTCCTCGGAGTATCTTCCATTGAATTACCGGAAGAACAAGGATAGCATTCCCCTCCCCCAACGCCTGTGCTCTAAAGATTGCAATCCATTTGTTACGAGTAAGTTAGTTAGGTGAATCTATCAAGCGGACCGCCCGTTTCTGCACGGAGTCGAGTTTTTTTTTCAGGTATTTTGGTTCACGATTGACTTAAAATATTTTAGTGTGCGCAGTATTTAATTAAAGCATTTATTATGCATAATTAGCTGGTACCCGGCATGCGTTGCTATGCCATTTAAAAAAGAAATCATTTTTCCCTGCGTGTCCTTTCCCATTCTTCCGGTTCCCCTTCCGCCTCCCCTTCTTCTCCCTCGTCCCTTTCCCCTCTCGCGTTCCCACTCCGCCTCCTCCACCTTCCCTCTCCCCACTTCACTCCCCCCTTCCCCTGTACCCCTGTCCCCCTGTCCCCCTGTTACCCCCACCCGAGTTTCCACCCCCTTACTCCCTCCCCCTCCCCCCGTTCATTCAGTTCCGATACATTCAGTTTTCAAACATCTCGCGTGCCACCTATTGCATATTTTTATACAAATTTCATAATGCCAGAGCTCACCAGTATTTTATACAAACCTTGTCCTGACAATGACGAACACAAAAAAAGAATTATCCAATTTGGTGCAGTCTTTCGGAAGTTATGCGCGTACATACATTTTGGCGATTCATTTTTATTTACACAGAAGAAGAAGATTATGAGGTGATAATTTTTTTTAACCAAAACCACGAGATTTTGCATTACTTCGCATTGCATCGCCTTAAAAGAATAAATGCATGAAGTTTTCTTTGTGCTCACTCGTACTTCAAATTCGTGATCTTTCTTCCCACAGGCGGCGTACGGTTACATTTCCAAATTTCCAAAGCCTTTTCAGTAAATGACTGCAACAAAGCCCCCCGAAAGACCATCAAATGATAATTAGCTACCCCAGACCCAGCGGACCAAAGACGTTGCCCTAATTTCTGGCAGTAAAAATAAAACGCATCGAGCTAAGTGACTTGACGAAACATTATTTGAATCACTCTATTCTTAATTACCTCCCTCCGTCAGTAAATTACTCTTCCCGTTGATTCTCTCTGGTAATATATTCAGTATTCAGTTATTCAGGCCTGCCAATTCTCTGAAAGCACTGAAGATAAGAAACAAGAGAAGTTTAGTGTGGTTTGAGCATGTCCGTGTGCCAGAATTAAGTTTCCTTTTTTAACTTCTGGTTAATATTATAAAACACTTTCTCATAGATTGCCTAAAAGTTTGGATAGGGGCCTTTAGATAAGGGCCTTCGCCGGTGAACTCACAAAAATTTGAAGTTAAGTTTTTTGTTGTGAATACCGCACATGAGTCCCAATCCTTTCTGGAGCGGTGAGGCTGTGGCATCCCCAATTGGGGTATGTTGTACGGCTGAAGGTCATGAGGAGGGTGAGGAAATGAAGGGAGAAAGGTGGGGAAGTTCCTGGCTATTCAATTCTGGTCACCAAGCACGACTAAAGCTCTTTCAAGCAACTTTTCAATTGTGAATGGTGGTCTTAAGTCAGAGCGATACAGACAGTATATTCCACTCTGGAACGTGCCGCAAATATACTATACTACGTTATTTTTAAATGAATTAATTAAGAAATAACTGAATTAATAATAATGATAATAATAAAAACGTTTATTCTATGATAATAATACTGACTGGTCGGTGGTTGAGACGGCATAGCGCTTGGGCCCCACCCGAGCGTCGCGTGTTCGATTCCTCGGCTGGCTAAGTCCTCCATCACAACGCTTTCTGTGGTGGTAGAAGGAGATTTTCAAACATTGTTGGGTTTTTTGTAACCCGGGAATGTTTGTCTTTCTTTAAAAAAAATAAAATTAAATAAAAAAAATTAAAAAAAATTAAAAAAAAACAATTTTACAATATACATTTTTTTCTTTAATCACTGATTGTATTGATAAAAATGTCTCTGCTCGGATGCAATTCGGGATTTCTCCTGATCAATCCTTTCACAATCCGCGACAAAGAAAAACACATGTTATTTCTTTAATTATTTCTATATACCTATATCAGAACGTATGTAGGTACCAACCTATCTGCATTGCATCCTTTTTTAGGGTTGTCGTAAAAAATGCCTGCGAGTGATGTCAATACTATATGAAACGGCAAATCAATAAAAAAATCGGTTTGATTGCTAATATACAAATATACAAATTTTTTTCTTCATTGAATTGTAAATTACATAATTCGAAGGTTTTTCAACCACCATGTTAGGCACTTGGCCACATTGTGGTGGTCATTATTATATTACATAATATAGTTATACGTACACATAATAGTATACATAATATATAAATAATAGTTTATGTAATATGGCAGACTGTTATTGCACTACCCTCCCAGCCCTGCCGGAATAACACCTTATTTTTTTTTTTAAATTAAAGCATATAAAAGAATATGAAAGAATCAAATAGAATACAAAAGTATAGTACACAAAAGAATAGAAAAAAAAAATGAAGAAACATTGGTAGGTACATTATTTTTCAGTCAGTAATTTTCGTACAAATAAATTCGGTGACCGGCCGACTCAGAATGAAACCAACTCAGAACCACCTCAGAAAGGCCATAAAGAGTGATGATAAAAAAATGATTAAAAAGGTTACAAAAAAAATTATTATAAGTTGGTTAGGTTTTTTTTTATTATTTTTCATAGTTTTTAATGACTTTTCAAAGAGGTGTTGAGTTGACTTGATTCTGAGTTGGCACGGAACCATAAATTCATATTTGAACTCCGGCTAACAATACTTTCATAGTATTTTTATCAGTTATCAATTTTGCCTAGACCCCTTTTTTAGTTCAATTGCTTGCAAAAAAAGGTCTAGGAGTCGTTAGTCAAATGTAATTCAAAGCGTATTTGGCGACATCAATTTTAATTCAAATCGGTATAGACAACACTCTAGAATTATTTTGACCATTGGCTGAAAGTCTCGGCGTCCCTGTCTTGCAACGACTGTAAGATGCAATGTGAAAGGGAAGGAATAATGAGACGCGGTTTGTAAGACAGTGACGTGCGCAGTCATATTTCAGAATTGCGTAAAAGTTTTCAAGTTTAAAATTATTTAAAGTTTCTTAACAGGAATTATAGCGCCTTCGTTATTCTCGAAAATTTCTTAAATAATTCATGTTATAGTACAAACTTTATCGTTATTCGGTGGAACTAAGAAAGTGAGAATTTTTTAAAATACACATTTTTTAGAGAGAAAATTTTAAAATAAATAAATAATTTTCTAGACTATAATTTTTCTTCTTCGCGAGCTTTTTAATTTGTTCTGAGAGGATCTTCTACTATGGAACATGCCGCAATTAAACTATGTATTATTTTAAATGGGTAAATTGCATGCATCATCATTTACATATTGGTTACGTTTTAAGATTTTCACGACCAAAAGTATTTTCGTATAACGAGAATTTACATTTTTATTTAAATACGCTTAATCTAATCTAGGTAACTTCTTAATTTCACTCTGAAGAAAGTTCTTCATTTGGATGCCTTCATACAGTAACCAATTTTATGATAGTTCTTCAATCTTTTTAGTCCAATGTTTTTCTTTCAATCTTGTATTGTGCGTGTATAATTTTTTTACTTTATATCTGAAGTAAATTGGTAGAAAATAGTAAAAAAAAAAAATTTAAATTTAAAAAGATGTTCGCAGAAAATTCTTCGTTACGTTCATTATTTACATTTGGTGGACCAAAAAAATGTGTCTAGGTACTCTATGCTGGATTATTTTATTTACTAAGATAAAGAATACTAATTCCACAGTCTATGCGTGGTGAAATAATTGTTTTATAAATTAGTAAAAAAAAAATTTTTTAACCGATTTTTTTCAAAATTCATCCAAGGGAAGAGAAGACAACAAAAAGCATTTAAGGCAATAATTAAATACAAAGTGAATTTCACGTGCAGCAAACACTTTGTGAGGATAAAACAAGTTAGTTTTGAAAACCACTTTATCTCTGCATATTATAAATTAAAGTCCTCCGCCGCATCTATCTGTCTGTTCGCGATAAACTCAAAAACTGCAGAACGTATTTTCATGCGGTTTTCACCAATACATAGATTCACGAGGAATGTTTATGTACGTAATTTGTCAAGTTTGTGTGAAAATTGGTTGAAATATATAATTTATAAAGGAGAATATCTGTATGTGGTTGACGAGCGGGCCGGCAGTCGGGTCACAGTCACAGTCTACATTTAATTTCGAAAACTCTGTGTAAAGCCCGAGCATCGGCGGGGACTTCAGCTAGTTGTATATATCTTTAATACCCTGATGAAGGTTCACGTTGAATAGAAACCGGTTGGTTTTACATAAAGCAAGGTGTTTTCTCTTTCTAACACTGTTTAGATCATATTTCTTACCATAATAAAAAGGGAGACGCAACGATTTTTATAAGACCTGCATCGGTTGATCTGAAAACCGAACAAATTAGCCTGAGGGGAAAAAGTGATTGACGAGTACAAACGAAGTTATTTTATTCTAATTACAATAATGTATTTTATACTCCACACAGCAGGCCCCTTCAAAATAATCCCTCTCAGGGCTTATGTCATGTTTGGGAATTCTGTGTGGCGGGTTTTTATAGGTAAAGGTAGGAGAGAAAGTCCTGGGAAGGAAAAGTGTATGAGGTGTGTAGCTTCTGGGTGTCAGTGCGTCCAGGAGTGACGAACGTATGAATCTATCCTTCCCGGTGCAAGGCGATGCTTCGAGAGAGTACTGCTGGAGAGGTCAAAAGGTCTCCCTCATCCAGTATCTCCCGATCCGGCCTATCACGAAGTTGAACCCTGTGAACCCCTTAGCAACCCTGCTAAGTCATCAAACGCGAACCACTTAAGGCGACCTATAGCAAAGGTGGTTCAACGTATATGTAAATCCTTTATGTGATCTTACAGCAAATTATTATATGATAAACATCGGAAAAGTAATATGATTTTGAACTATGCTAAATTAGAAAATTTATTCAAATGCCGAATCAAATTGTAGAATTTTCATGCCGCAATGCCTAACGCATTACTTAACTCTGGGCACGGATTTCATAAATCCACTAAATATCTACGCATTCAGAATATCATAATAATTCAAGGACTAGATCAGGTTCAGATCGCCAGAGTTGGCATTCCGGAGACGTGCCGCCACTGGAATTCCCCGAACATGTTCTATAAATCTTTCACAATATTCCAAGCGTCGGATGAGTTATTATCCAGTGGCGTGAGGAGAAGCCACCAAAAGGGCGACACTTTCCGTTTCTAAGACATAAGATCATAGAGCTGTGAGATACCACCAAGAAATTGCTACGTAAGACTTCTGTATTTTATTTATTATTTAATTTCAATAAATATATAACTATTATATCGCACACCTAGATAAAGAGTGGTACAACTCAAAATACCTCTTTTTTCAGGAACAGCGAAAAACGTTTTACTCGATTTCTATTTGACCGATTAAAAATATAGTTATATGATATTTTATGTTATTTTACCAGGGTATTTATTTGCTTAATTACTTAACCATCAAATTCACGTGTCAGGCGTTTATTAATTAATTTCGTGTTATTTTAGTATTTGTGACAAAATCATTGTTTAATAATTTTATCAACTCAAATTGATTCCTTATTAGTGACAAATTTTGAATTAATGCACTCTTATTCTGTATATTTTGTTTTATAATCTTCACAATACCGGAGTAAGTAGAATTGATATGTAGAACGCCCGAGAAACAAGACAAGTTCAATCACGAATACCAAATCAACTCAAAATATTCTCGCACTATGACTGCGGTTAATCACGAATACAAGACTAAGTCGAAATAATCTAGTCTTTGTGCGTATTGACAGCACCTTCCCCTACAGCTGGTATCTCGTAACTGGTGATGCGTTACTATTGTTGGTGGGGGTTTTCGTTGAGCAATTCAGAAAGACTGACTTAAGTGCCATCTACAATTTTATTGATGGAGATTTTTAAACGGGTGTCTTTGTGGTTTGTGTAATTTTCGACGCAGATTCCGAAAAAGGCAATAACTCGATTTTGGATTATTTCGAGTTGTGCTATTCTTTATATAGGTGTGCGATATATATTTTTTATTATCCTTACATAATCATCCACACAGCATCCCCAAAGATGACAAGATGATGAGGAAAATAATTTTCCTCTGGGCCTCCTGTGTGGAGCTCATGTAAAAAAAAAAAAAAATAATATCAACCCCAAAACCTACATCCCAGTCTTTCTTGGTACAGTCATAATCAAAAATGTATTGATGAATGAAACAAACAATGTTACTGCAACGCTGTCCGAAACGTTGGATAAAGAAGGAGGTAGCGCAACACGGCATAACACCCCAAAAACAAATAATGAAAACAATGTTACTTTGTTTGAACCACTTGTATATTAGTTTAAAGCCGACCGGTTTCAAAAATATATTGTTTTATTTTGCAATATGTAACTATAGGAGAATTACGTTTGATTTTTGAGTATGACTTTTAATTTTTATTATTTTTTTTGGTTTATTTAGGCTTGTATTTTATATTTTAGTTTACATGCATTGAACACAATAGTACACAACTGCTAACCATGTACAAATCGCAAGTGCGCCCCACGGTTGAATTTGGCAGCCACCTCTGGTCTGGAGCTCCAAAATACCTGAAAATACCCTCGACTCTGTGCAGAAACGGGCGGTACGTTTGATAGATTGATAGATTCTCCCATCTTAACAGACGGATTGAAATCTTTAGAGCACAGGCGTCGGGTGGGAATGCTATCCTTGTTCTACCGGTATTACAATGGAAGATGCTCCGTGGAACTAGCATCATTGATCCCTTCGGCACCGGTGCATAGTCGGGAAACACGCCAAACGCGTGCCCAACATTTGTACACAGTTGACATTTGTCACATGAGAACGGGTCGTTTCTTCGACTCGTTCTTGTGTTCAACAGCTCGGCTGTGGAATGATTTGCCGGCCTCTGTGTTTCCTCCTTCCTACAACATGGGTCTCTTCAAGACCAATGTTCATTCCTTCCTCTCCTCAAAAAGACCCTCCACACAGCATCCCAGATGACATAGGCCCTGAGGAAAATTGTTTTCCTCAGGGCCTCCTGTGTGGAGTTAATGTAAAAAAAAAAAAACTTAGTTTTATATTTCAAAAACCTATCGGTGAACATTATTAATTGGTCTTTCTCTTCTGTATATTAAATTATGAAGACTGTTAATGTTCCTATAATAAATAAATATAAAACAAATTATAAGGAATAAAGATAAATGAAATAGCTTTTTAGGGAACGTACCTACGTATACTACGTGACCTGTTCGGGGGGGGGGGGGGGTTTTCAAAATACTACGCTTGGTGCAAATGAGCGGCGGGGGCCATAGGTTTTTGGTCACCGGGGGAGGGAAGGGGGGGGGGGGGGTTAAAAATTGCAAAAATGTTGGTCACGAAGTATGGGTACGTTCCCAAGTCCTCCTCACTATGCTGAGGCGGATCAGGTTTTATATACTTTTTGTTTCAACTTATTTCTTTTTGGTTTTGTGCCGCCCTTGGAACATTTAACCTACCATAGGTCATCCCAAGTGGTTTGCTACGTTTGGTGGTTTAGCGTGGGTGGCCGGGTTCATGGGATGAGGTTTCGTCGCTTTAGTTCGTATTTGTCCAACAGACCATTAGAAAATTTTTCAGGAGGAGAAGGTTTTCTTTAATTATTCCAATAAAACATTATGATAGGTGTTAAGATTTCAGGTACTGAAATATTAATATTTGTGATTGTCACCCTAATGGCTGTGGCAACATTTTTTTGTGTTGGCAATTGCCAGGGCGATTTCGTATTGCCACGGATTTTTTAATTCCTTCTTCTCTTGTTACCATCCGTCTTGGGCGGGTCGTTTTTGGGCAAAACGTCTGCTGCCAGGTTTTCACTTCATGTGGGTTATAAAACCGCGGAGAGAGATAGCATCATTGGGCTCACAGTACATGAGCTACCCTACGGGTCTTTTATTGATTGAATAAAGACCAAATATTCAAGAGCTGGAGTTATTATTGAAGAGTTACTCCAGCCACACTTCCCTTGGAATCTGGTATTACCACGCCGGATTGCTCTGTCAGGAGAGCGGAAGTTGAGATCCTGAACATTGGTCCTTCGAGCCGGATGATCATTATTGGATTGACCCATTCAAGCTGGGTGATCATTATTTGGATTGATCCATTTGAGACGGAAGATCATTATTTGGAGTGGCCCAGTCAGGCCTCATCATCATCGGGAGTGGTCCAGTCGGCGTCCTCATCACCATCATTGGATTGATCAAGCGAGCCTCATAACGACGCTCGCATGCACAGCAAATCAGGTTGTTGCCTTCCTTTCATTGTCCTTTCAAATTCCATTTAAAAAGCTAAAAATCTGTGTAGATGCCACATTATTTCGTATTGATTATATCGAATTATATTCGGGTGTTCATAATCAGATGCTTTCAATATAGCATAAATTTTGTTGGTGATAATAATTTTTATTGTTGTATTCAGTCTGCTGAATAACTTCGCTTCTGCCTACCTACATTTCTAGCCACGCATTTCAAGCGTCGTCTTTGTATGCCATAGTATTGTGATTGGTTTCTCTATGATCTATAGTATATTGGGGTTAGTATATTTATGGGATTATTCATTATTGTTTACGTCAAACTGCCGCGTTGTGTATTGTGTATTCAGTTTTTAAATCAAGTTAGTGTTATTTCGTTTGTAAAAAATGGAACTCGACAAGTTGATTAAACGGCGCGGGGTTTTGAAAGGTTCATTAACGAGATTCGAAACCTATTTAAGCAACGAAAATGATATTACACCTGGCGTATTGTCATCGAGGTTGGACGCCATCAAACCTTCTCTGATAGAATTCTCCAAAATTCAGCTGGAGATTGATTTATTGAACAAATCAGAAGATAATGACGCGAGGGATAATTTTGAAGGTACATATTTTAATGTAATTGCATTAGGACAGGAAATGTTATCAAAATTTAAGAAGATTGAAAATGTCCCAAATATATCAGTAAATTTACCACCAATCTCTATACCAGTGTTTTCAGGTGACAACCATAAATGGTTGACTTTTAAAAATTCGTTCATTGCCTTCATTCATGATAACAGTAAATTAAATAATGTTCAGAAATTTCATCACCTTATTAGTTATGTGTCCGGAGAGGCACTTGATTTGATTAGTTCTCTAGAAATAACCGGGGATAATTATAGTGCAGCTTGGACAATGCTTATTTCGAGATACGAAAATGTCCGACTTATAGCAAATAGACATTTGAATTTCTTATTTAGTTTTACACCGTTAAAACGACAGAATCATCATGAATTACGGAATTTAATTGATCAAGCAAACATTCATTTGAGAGCTTTACGCAACTTAAAGCTACCAACCGAACATTGGGATACGTTAATCATTCATATTCTAACCTCAAAGTTAGATAATCACACACGTAGCCTTTGGGAATCAATAGAATGCGACAAAGTTTATCCTACGTTCGTGCAGTTTAGCAATTTTATTTCACAAAGGTCTCAGATCCTGGAAACTATCCAAGGTGATATTGGTGGAATGCAACAGAAATCGGAACCAGTTGTATCAAAAGCAAAGTTTTTTAATTTTAAGGAAAGGAATTCTACAAACAAGGTTACGTTAGCGTCGAGCAACGTTAATTGTATGCTGTGTAATGACAGTCATTTCATTTATTCTTGCAAAATATTTGTTAACAAAGAACCAGCGGCACGAAGAAAGCTCGTTTCAGAGAACAATTTATGTTATAACTGCCTAAAACCGGGGCACCTTTCAAAGTTGTGCAGGTGGAAGGAAAAATGCAGTGTTTGTGATCGAAAACATCACACTCTGTTACATATCAATACTGATAATGTACAAGCGGGTACTTCAACTGGCAAGGGTCAGTCGGAGGCATCAGTAAATTTAGCATGTCATAGTGACATGAACGGGCGGGAAATTTTACTATCTACCGTAATAGTAAAAATAGAAGACGCGTATGGTGGAACACACAAAATACGCGCACTTTTGGATTCGGGTTCAATGTCTAATTTAATTACAAAGGATACTTGTAAAAGATTAAATTTGCATTGTACAAAGTTGAATATACCTGTTTCAGGTTTGCATAATAATTTAATTCATGTAAAGGAAACAGTTGACATTAAATTTAAATCATCATGTTCTCAATACCGGGATGAAATATCTTGTTTGGTATTAGATGAGATTTCTTGAAATCTTCCACAGACCTTGATTAATCCAAAAATGTTGAACATTCCAGACGGTATCCAGTTAGCTGATCCGCAGTTTTACCAGCCAGCTTCTATTGATATGCTGATCGGAGCAGAGATATTCTGGCAGGTGGTTCGTACGGATCAGATACAGTTAGGAAAGGATAAACCTAAATTGCATCGAACGGAGCTAGGCTGGATAATATCAGGAGCTGTACAGAGGCGTCAAAATACGAGGCCAGTTAAAGTTTGTCATATTTCATTAAATTCTTTGCAGAATCAAATAGAAAGGTTTTGGAAGGTTGAAGAAATTGAAAATAGTAAGCATCACTCTCTGGAAGATAGTGAATGTGAAAAGATTTTCGAAGGCACGCATAAACGCGATGCAAATGGTAGATTTGTAGTGAACTTACCATTTAAATCTAACCTATCTCAATTAGGAGATTCATTTAGTATTGCTAAAAGTAGATTAGTGTCAATGGAAAGGAAATTCTTAAGACAACCTAGTTTAAAGGAACAATACTCGGAATTTATTGATGAGTATCTTGCGTTAGGTCACATGACTGAATGTGAACCGCCAATACGTGATGAAACTACTTATTATTTACCACATCACGCTGTATTTAAAGAATCAAGCACAACTACTAAAATTCGTGTTGTTTTGACGGGTCGGCTAAACCCGCTCGAGGGATTTCTTTGAATCGCGCTCTAATGATTGGGCCCACCATTCAAAATGATATATTTTGCCACTTGGTATTTTTCAGAAAACATCAATATGCAGTCACCGCAGATATTGCAAAAATGTACCGCCAAATTAATATCAACCCGGAACACAGAAATTACCAACGTATATTATGGAGAAGGGATGCGGAGGATTGTTCGAAACACTATACGCTAAACACGGTGACATATGGTTTGGCTCCTTCGCCTTATTTAGCAATACGTTGTCTGCATCAGCTAGGTAATGACGTTTCATTTACTCATCCATTAGCTAGTAAATCCCTTAAGGAAAATTTTTATGTAGATGATTTTCTTTCTGGTAGTGACTCCATTGATACTTGTCACTTGCTTAAATCACAAATCATTAATGCGCTTGCTACAGCAGGCATGGAGATTAGAAAATGGAGGTCTAATGCGCCCTCGATTAATGATTCTAAAGATAATTTAGAATTATTGCCAAATGAATCCAATGAAGCTAAGATTCTCGGATTAATATGGGATACCAAACTTGATGAGTTTATCTATCAGGTAGAAAGCATAGACTCAAAGTTAGAAGTAACAAAACGTCAAGTTTTATCATTAATTTCAAAAGTGTTTGACCCTTTAGGACTGGTAGGCCCAGTAATCATTGTCGGTAAGATAATTATGCAAAGATTGTGGAAGCTAAAAACATCCTGGGATGACAAGCTACCCAATGACCTTTTATTGGCCTGGCAGATTTACACGCTGAGTCTCAGTAAAGCAAATCATATTCGGGTACCGAGGAAAATTTTCTGCTTTAATAAAAAATCTTTTAGAAATAGGGAAATATTTAATAATTATTCTTCATTAAGACGACTGAGGCGCGTAGTTGCTTATATGTTACGTTTCATACATAACTGTTCTAAACGAAGACCGATGCGGGTCGACGAGCTTTCTGTAATCGAACTGGAACATGCCATGCATGTATTGATTTTGAACGCTCAGCGATTCGCATTTTATGATGAAATAGCGTCTGTGAGTAATGGAAGATTTGTATCTAGGCAGAGCAAAGTAAAGGCACTAAATCCTTTTATGCAGGATGGGTTGTTGTGTGTTGGAGGTCGACTATCACAATCCGATATTACCTCAGCCTCTCAAAAACATCCAATTTTGTTACCACAAAATCATAAGTTGACTGACTTAATAATAACCGATCTGCATTATGAGAATTTACATTTAGGATGTAATGCTCTGCTCGCATTACTGCGTTTACGTTTTTGGCCAATATATGGTAAAAACGCAGTGAAGCGAGCACTGCATAAATGTATTGTATGTTTCCGAGTCCGTCCGCGCGAGGGTCGCCAGCTCATGGGTGACCTTCCTGCTGACCGATTCCGAATCCAAAGACCATTTTATGTAACCAGCATAGATTTTGCAGGTTCAATTTTAATTAAGTCTGGTTTAACCAGAAATGCTAAGAGTGTAAAATCTTACATATGTTTATTTATTTGTTTTTCAACGAAGGCAATTCACCTAGAATTAGTGACTAATTTAACTTCAATGGCATTTATGAATGCATTGAAAAGATTTATAGCTAGGAGGGGTAAACCCTCACGACTCTTTACTGATAACTTTACAGGTAGTTATAGGGAACTTACTGAACTATTTGATTTTTTGAAGGCATCTGATAAAGAAATCCATAATTTTTTGGCCCAGCAGAATATTAGCTGGAGTTTCTTACCTCCCCGCTCACCGCATCACGGGGGACTTTGGGAAAGTGCAGTTAAAATGACCAAGTTGCATTTAAAAAAAGCAATGCGGTCAACTGTTTTGACATACGAAGGCATGAATACCATACTAATACAGATTGAGGCTTGTTTAAATTCCCGTCCTCTGACTCCATTAACATCAGATCCAAATGACTTAAACGCCCTCACTCCGTCACACTTCCTTATTGGCGACAACCTGTTAGCATTGCCTGAGCTTGATATCCATCATCTGCCTACAAACAGGCTTAATATTTACCAAATGATGTCTACCATTGTTCAATCTTTTTGGCACAGATGGAGCCGGGAATACCTAGCAGAATTGCAGAACCGAGTCAAATGGCAAGAAGGACGTCAACGTAGTTTACAGCCTGGTGACATGGTCATCATCAAAGACAACCAGCTACCTCCGCAGTACTGGAGGATGGCGCGAGTGACGGAGATCCACCCTGGCCAAGACGGACGCGTCCGCGTCGTCTCCTTGAGGACGGCCAGAGGTGTCACCAAAAGAGCCGTGACACAGCTCTGTCTACTTCCCACGGAGGATGCTTCCTCCAACCTGGATTAAGAACCAATTACAACGCTAAAAGTGATGTGATGTGTAAATCAAAGTGCCGTCAGGCTCATCAGTGCCAAGTGTTAAACCATTTTCACATAAGTGGGTGCAGCGCACCAGAAGGTTCTACGTTATTAAAGTTTCATTTTTTAATGTCAAGTCTGACATAGGGTTATATACTTAGTTATAAGTTTTTTGTTATTATTTTGATATCCATATATTGAATATTGTTTATTTTTGTATGTGAACTCGTTGGGTAAATTCTGAGTACCAATGTTGCAATCTCTTCTAATATATTATTTTATGAAAAACGACTATTCCTTAATACTCGTTTTTGGGCGGGAATATGTTAAGATTTCAGGTACTGAAATATTAATATTTGTGATTGTCACCCTAATGGCTGTGGCAACATTTTTTTGTGTTGGCAATTGCCAGGGCGATTTCGTATTGCCACGGATTTTTTAATTCCTTCTTCTCTTGTTACCATCCGTCTTGGGCGGGTCGTTTTTGGGCAAAACGTCTGCTGCCAGGTTTTCACTTCATGTGGGTTATAAAACCGCGGAGAGAGATAGCATCATTGGGCTCACAGTACATGAGCTACCCTACGGGTCTTTTGTTGATTGAATAAAGACCAAATATTCAAGAGCTGGAGTTATTATTGAAGAGTTACTCCAGCCACACTTCCCTTGGAATCTGGTATTACCACGCCGGATTGCTCTGTCAGGAGAGCGGAAGTTGAGATCCTGAACAATAGGTGTTTAAGATAAAGCTATTTCCGTAAAGGTAAAGGTCCATTTAGTTTAAATAATTCTTAGTTAAGTGATTCACTATCATTTTTCATGCTTTGTTTTTAATTTTAAAGTGGAGATCGAACAAAAACTAAAATGGTCTGTTGGACAAATAAGAACTGAGGCGACGGTTTGTCTAGGTTTTGGTGGCGGATGCTTTTGCCCACCTACTGCGTGGTGGACTAGATCGGGAGAGACTTGAGGGAGTCCTTTTGACCTCTCCGGCCGGACTCTCGCGGCCCATCGCTTTGCACAGTAGTGGGAGTTCCTTTGTCCAAAAGCAGTTTTAGGATATATACAATATATACATACACAATTTCATAAAGTATTACGTGATTACTTTAATAAAAACGTTTTTTCAACCTCTTCAATTTTGTAAAACTCCGCTTTACTCTCTACGACAAAAAAGGGTTTCTTTTTTTCTTTTATATTAGATTTTTTTGCAATGGGTCCATTATGTATCTTTCAAGAAAATTGTTTTCCAATTTTATTAAACGATAGTTTGAAAAAAGAACAGTGTATGCTGCCTTCTGTAATATTGTGTACCTACTTGAATAATACACACAATAATTGCAGAAATTAATATATTTGATGAATAATACAATACTTTGGCGATCCAACAATGAAGAATTTCCCGTTGTAATATATTATAGTGTTAATCAAATCAAAATTAAAAATTTGGGATTTCTAATTTATCGTTGCATCTGTGATTATCAAGAAGGCCATATAAAACACGCAGAAATTTTAAATATTCAATGTAGACCGAAATAGGTAGCACGTTTTCACATTAGTATGTGCCCTTATGAAGTTTGCGATTTAAATTTTTTTTTTGAAATGTACCATTAATATGTTTTTGTGCGTTTATTAAGTTTGCGATTTTAATTTTTTTTTGAAATGTACCATTAATATGTCTTTGTGCGTTTATGAAGTTTGCGATTTTAGTTTTTTTTTTGAAATGTACCATTAATATGTCTTTGTGCGTTTATGAAGTTTGCGATTTTAATTTTTTGGAATAATTTTGGAATAAACGATAAAATATATTTGGAATAATTGGCTACACAGCAATATAATTAGTTGAAAATATCTTTACACTGAAATTCCCAAGTAATATTTCTTTAATGAGGGCGGGAAATTTCCAAATCGAACTCCCAAAAATTACGATGGCTCGGCGCTTGTTTTTATTACTTACTGACGCGATCACTTTGGTAGGTAAGAATGAAAATAATCCTAACTTAATGGTATGAAATTGATGGCCGGCGTAGTCCAACTGAAGGTCGCGTGATCGAATCCCGGCGTGGCAAATAAATTTTATTTGATTAATTTGTGTTATTTCACAATTTATTCTTTTAAAATAATGTATAGTATATTTGCGGCACGCTCCAGAGTGGAAGATACTCCCTGATGAAGTATCGCCCTGGTGTAAGACCATCATTCAGAATTGAAACGTTGCTTGAAAAGGCATTAGCCGTGTTTGGTGACCAGATCTGAATAGCCAGGTACTTCCCCACCTTCCTCTTCTTTATATTAAGTATTCCATAATAAATTCTTCCATACCTTAATTACTCATACCACAAAGAATGTCGTTGCTAAAATAGGGCTTGGTTGTGAATTTTTTTTAGAAAACACATCACAATCGAACGACTATAGTAAATTAATGCATTTTTCACATTTACAAAAAATGTTCACTATAAAACAACATTTTTTCGGTTGTTTTTAAAAGTCTAAAGAAAAACCAAAAAAATGTGCGAAAATATTTCAAAACATTTTTTCGTAAAGTTACAAAAGTTTTTACAATTTTTTCTTTTAGTGTTGACATTTTTGAGTCAACAGCGCAACTAAGCCTCTATATTATTAAATTCGTTAGTGTCCTACATTCGAGGGAACGTGCTTCTTTCTCTAGCCTAGGATATGGAGAAAAAGAAACATAAATCATTCGTGTTATGTGTGTCGTCGCTCTTGCGAGTTGTTCCTCATTTGTTCGACGTCAAAAACAATGTGCGGGTGTCGAAGTATACAAATAATGGAGTTACCATTGCAAATGTTAAACATTTATTATTCGTCTTGGGACTCGTGTGACGGACTTTTGAGAATAATAATTTGATCGATTGGTTTGTTTTAGGAGCGGAAAAGAAATTGAAAATGAAAAGCCTCTACAGATAAGTGTTACTAAAAGACGATGTCAGAAACAGCCCCATCCAGTATATGGTAGACTATTTTTCACGGACCATCATTCCGACTTTTCCCCAAGGATATATTGGGAAGCGTATGGGTACCGCCGCCCGGTGAACTATTTATTGGTTCACCAATAACTCTGCCACAGGTCACCCCAAGTAGTTCGCTACGTTTGGTGACTTAGTAGGGGTGCCCAGGTTCATGGGGGTGAGGTTTGTCAAAGTATTGGCCGATTTACCCACCTGCCGGGTAGCGGGCCGGATCTAGAGAGAGGATTGTTGAGGAGGGCTTTTGACTTCTCCAGCCAGAATCCCTCGACCTATTGCCTAGCACCGCAGTTGAAGGGATGGATTAATATATCCGTCACTCCTGGACACACTGACCCTCAGATTCCTTTCCAACCCTCGTATCTGATTCCTTTACAGAACGTCCTCTTCTTCTTAAAAAAAACCTAGACACAGTATCCCCTAAGACGATATGGGCTGTGAGAGAAATTATTTTCTTCAGGGCCTCGTGGGGGAGCTAATAAGCTAAAAAAAATGGGTACGCGGGGTATTGAGAGGCCTTTGGAACTCTTATTTTAGTTTTCCTGTCTGTTTTTGTGTTTTTGGATTTAAAAAAGGGCCTCTCAAAACTAGAGCAAGGCCCCCAAACTCAGTGCCAAGGCGCCAAGGAGATATTACCCCCCCCCCACCACGGAAAATGAGAGGGCCCAAAATTCAGTGCTCCCAGGGGCCCTTTCATGGCTTAAGACGGTCCTGACTCTTCATACCATGCAAGTTTGGCTTTTCACAAAACGCCATGTAATTCAAAAACCTGAAACCTACTTTATCCTTTACTAGGACTCGGGTTCAAACGCAATTAAAAAAACTGCACCCCCCCCCTCCTCCATGGACTTCAATCTACGATATCCACAAAGATAAATCTGAATGTATCACTAATTTCCACTTTGCTTCAATAATAGAACGAGCTAACCTTTTTAAACATTGGCCCTAAGGAAAATAATTTTTCTCAATGCCTATGTCTTCTTTGAGGAAGCTTTTTTAAGAAAAGAAAAGAGAAGAAGACCTGGGAAGGAAAAAGGTACGAGGGGTGGGAAGGAATCCACCCCTTCCACTGCCGTGCAAGACGATGGGTCGAGAGAGTCGTGCTAGAGAGGTCAAAGGGTCTCCCTAAACTAGTCTCCCCAAATCCAGCTCGCCACACGCATCCACAGACGCATCCACCGCAAAAACCTAGACAAACCTCACCCCACGAATCCGGGCACCTCTGCAAAATCACCACACCAAACTCGGGCGACCTATGGTAGGGGTGTTGGTTATCTAATAAGTGGTTCCCGAGGCGGCGGTAGCCTTACCCACCTCTCAAATTAAATCTTAAACGGGAGGATCAAAAAAATTGCTCTCGAAATATAACGTCTTCACTCTCTCCAACCGGTGAGCGTGCTTGACCTAATGGCACCGTATGTATGCAACAACTGACTTATAATAGAGAACTTCAGTCCAATTTTTTTAATGAATAATGGCCTTCTAACTAAAAAAACTGCATTTTTATTTTAATTTTTAGAGTTAAGTAGTTTTAATAGTTAAAATAATTGCCAAGTTTTTAATTTTTCAAGATCCCCCGAAAACCACCGCATGTAAGGTGAATCGTGTGGCGTCATCACTCCTGAAAAATTAGTATAGGATCGTGCAATCAGCTGATCAACTACCGCCATTTTGAATTCCGTTGTTCGAAGTATTCCCCTAGAAGAATCATTACTATTTTTTTTGTGCAGTAGTTTTTGAATATTTTCAATAATAGAGATAAACTAATAAGAGATACCTTTATTTTTGAAGCATTAATTAGGGCTAAATAATGTTTCAATAAACACAACAACTAAATCTGTATAAACAGTATGTAAATAAACGAATACATTAATACGATGGCTTGTGTCATATCATACATTCCCATACAATGACTTTACAGTGACTTCACCACGAAAATTTCAATAATGCCAACTTGACGGCGTATTTTTACGACCCGATGAAAAATGGACTTTGTATTAATTTTTTAAAAATTCTGCGTTTAATATTATTAAATAAAACTTATATATTCAGAATCAGCGTTATTTTTTAAAGACATAATATCGATGATATGATGATATCGATATAATCCCAAATTTTTTTTAAAAACTCTGCGTTTAATATTATTAAATAAAACTTATATATTTAGAATCAGCGCCAGCGTTTATTGGTCTTCAGTCTATATGAACATATTTTTAAAGCCATAATATTTTTCACTCGGGTTCCTTATTAAATTAAGATATCACCCAGAACAACTAAAATATTACTTAATCCACATTAGAAGGAAGTGCATGGATGGAAAAAAAATCTAAATTTTTAAATATTTGAAAATCTATATCAATAAAATCAAGGTAATAAAAAGTTATTGATCACAAACGATTTCAAAGGGAAAATATCCATTGAACGTTCGATGTTCAACAGTAAAACTGCGTAGGAATTAACGCCGCTATAAAGGGACCGTTTCATGCACAGAAGCGTCGTATAGTTTATCGATAGGGCCTGTTTTCGATATGCCCTGGCAGGGCATAAATATTTACGGGGAACCGATAATTCAGAGCAAAAGTGCCCTCGAATTCCCCATAAAATCAACACTAAATCTACCCGCTCGAGGGAACTGACGGAACACGAGTTGCAATCGCGGTTTTATGGCATTTTAATTGTATCTTTTTCTTTTTCTTATATTTTGTATTTATAATAGCCTTCTATTTGTACTTTATGCTGTCACTTCGATGTGTACTTTTTTTTTGTTATATGAATGTTTCTTTTTTCTTAACGTGTATATTCTGTATCCATTTCGAATTGTTAAATTCTTTCGTAAAAGCCGTTAATCGGCGTTAATTCATAATCTATCTATCTATCTATCTATCTATCTATTCTATCAATCTATATAAATAAAAATGAATCGCCGAAATGTATGTACGTGCATAACTTCCGAACGACTACACCAAATTGAATAATTCTTTTTTTTTGTTCGTTATTGTCAGGACAAAGTTTGTATAAAACCACTGGTGAGCTCTGGCATTATGAAATTTCAATAAAAAAATTGCAATAGGTGGCACGCGAGCTGTTTGAAAACTTAATGGACCGGAACTGAATGTATGGCATGTGGGAGGGGTGAATGGGAAGGGGAAGGGGGGAGGAGTCTGGGAGGATGGAAGGGAAATCAGGAGGGGGGTTCGGGGGACGGGGGGAAGTGGAGTAGAGAGAGAAGAGGTGGGAGAGTAAGGGGAGGCGGAAGGGGAACGGGACGAATGGGAAAGGACACGCAGGGAGAAAATTTTTCTTTATTAAATGGCATAGCAACGCATGCCGGGAACCAGCTAGTAAATTAATAAATTAAATTAATAAGAATCGTATTTTTTTTAAATATTTTTATACTCTTAATACAAGTTTTTCTGATACTTATTTGGTTTGGAAAATTCACATTTTCTCTCAACTTTTTAGAATGATAAATATGATGAATGCTGTGTGGAGGGTTTTTTTAAGAAGAGGAAGTTCTGGGAAGAAAATGGGTACGAGGAGTAGGTAGGAATCTGGGGATCGGTGTGTCCAGGAGTGACTAAGTTATGAATCCATCCCTTCAACCGCGTTGCAAGGCGAAATGGGTCGAAAGATTCCGTCTGGAGAGGATAAAAGTCCTCCCTCAATCAATCTCTCTCGATCCTGCCCACCACACATCGGCCGCCAAAAAACTCTTCAAGATATATGCATTAATTGTTAAAACATCACATTTTTTATCGTGTTCGTTAAGATCACTTCATTTATTTTCACATACATTTATTACGCCTTATTTGAAGCTCATCATATAATTAGACGTTATGAAATTCATTATATTTTGATGGAATTTTGTTTGAAGGCTATCATACATTTTTCTAATAATTTTATGAGAAGAAACATGAGATTGTTTAATATAATATTCAGAAGACTTTCTCGTATCACAAAATTTATTCCACAAACTCTATTGTCAGTTCACATACTCATAGTTGTTGTCAAACGTTAAAAAATTGCAACCTGTCTTTAAAATAATAATACATTATATAAAAAAAATCAGAGTGTGCAATTCACATCTTATTAGTATTTGTGTTTTCTTCTTCGGAGTCACTAGATGTCGCTTTCTTTTGTGTTTTCTTTGCCTGCTAATTTTGAAGTGGTTTGCAGATTGGAAATTGATTTTACAAAAATAATATTTTTTTTTTTGGATTTACTAGGATTCGATCCTTTGTCCGCTGAATGTCTCCCCGCTAAGGTTCATCAGACGCTTTATACCTTCTTACCAGTGGTTTTCAACCTGTGGTACGCATACCTCTTGGGGTACGCGAATCAAGATTGGGGGTACGCTGCACGGACGTAGGATTTAAAACTCAGCTCAACGTTTTCAAACTTCGACGGTTTACGCTCGGTGGTTTGGCAGCCTGCCGCTACGCCATACATAAGTCAGTCAGCTCAGTTTAGAGATTTTTTGGAAGAAAACAGAAACATTTAACTGTCAATATAGGTTCACTTTTCTCAAGAGCTACTAAAACACAGGAAATAGATCTGGAAGCATCATACAGAATAAGATATCGCGTCGCTAAATCAGGAAAAAATCATACAATTGCGGAGGATTTAATTATACCGTGTTCCAATGACATTGTCCGATGCGTGGTCAGCCACGAAATGAAAGAAAATAATGAACACACCGCTGTTAGACAGGACTGTTTCCCGGCGAATTCAGCAAATGTCTCAAGATATCGAAATGTCAGTTGTAGGTAGAGTAAAAAAGAGTAAATATTTTTTCTGTACGTAGACATTTCAAATCAGACCGAACTTATTGTTTTTGTGCGCCATATATATCATATTGTAATTGAGGGGGGGGGTGGTGACATCTATTGTTAGCATTGCCGCATACTTACGGCCTTTTGCTAAACCAAACCTGGAAAGGACACGCAATAAATAGGCCAACAGAACTAGCTCAGGAAGCCGGCGCAAGCAAGGTTCCTCTTAAAACCAAGGCGAGTGTTGTGGTTCACTTGTGAATTCCTCCTCCTCCTTTCCTCACAATCTCCAGGTCTCTTTCCTCAATCAGAACACAGTTTTGCACGTAAAGGGTTTATTCATTTAGAAGGAGACAGGGTTATACAATTGCCAGCCTCGGCAAACTACACATGGGTACTTGCTAGGACTAGTATTCTAACATGGCGGGGAACTTCTCTCTCTCAACTCTCCACACGTGTTAGTGAATTTAAACGCGGGATGTAGCACACAAGAAGGGGCAAAGATTCATTTTACTCACAAATCAGGAAATGAGGTAGTCGTCAGACAGGCTACTGGTGGGCTGGAGCCTTCTCGTGCACAATACACATTATAGAAACAATCACGAGTCTAGAATTTCGGAGAGCGCCATAGCGCAATTACTTGGACACTGTTGTCGCGCCAGGGGCAAGCGGTTGAATGAATGCCGGGTGCCGATCGGCACTTGGGCCACGGATCTCCGCGTGCGGAGAGGGGGGCGGAGAGGGGGGCGATGCGGCGAGCTGTGCACTGGGACCCAATTCACTAACTCCTCGCAACAGGAATAAAGGACTCTATTCTTTATCTTTTGTAACGTAACACTATGCTATTTATGCCACTAGTTGCGGGGTACAACAAAATTGTAGTAAAGGTCAATAGGTACGCAGGTTCTAAAGGTAGAAAACCGCTGCTCTAGATCAAAGGAGACTTGCGTGGGACCGTGGACTTATGATTTTGTATTGGAACTGAGTACCTGAAATAATAAAAAAATTAAAAATCATTGCAATCTCATTGTCTCGCTCGCTAAATCCTATAAATATACACGTTTGTCTCTTTTTATCTCTTCCGTTTCATCGAGTTTCAAATCTCAACGATTCTAAAGCAGTATTCACTTCGAAAAATTGAAATTTTCAGCGGAATCAAATATAGCCTCGCGTTAAATAAATATTTCAGAACAATCCATAGAATAATAATTACAACGAACCAATTTTCCAAACCATTAAAATGAAGGCGATTTATTGCTTTTCTTCTCGGAGGCGAGAGCTGTTAACAGGGTGACTTTAATTGGAATTTTTATTAATCGTTTATATTGTTCGGGAAATTGGTGGTGTTGGTGAAATATTTTATTTTGTATCGTGAATAGAAGTGTGATAAAGCTATAATAACTGTATCGACTTCTGGGTGTAATTTATCGTACGGAAGAATGAAGATAGTTTTACAATTAACCTCTATAGCAGGGGTCACCAAATGGCGGACCGCGGTCCGGATCCGAACCGCCGACCTTTTTTGTGCAGACCTTGTGTTACACTTGGGTGTTGGATGGGTGGGTTTCGCGGTGGGTAAGGGGTGCGGAATTTGAAAACAATGTCGTCAACATCCAACATTTACTCTCTGCATCCTGGTGACGAATGGAGCAATGAAGCTGCAAATATTTTCGGGAGTAATAAAGCTGCTCTCCAGATGGAAATGATCAATTTCCAAAAAAATACTGTTTTAAAACACCAAAAACAGAAAATTAGGGGTCCCACCACTTTCCCAACTTCATCGTACTTCGTTGTACACAACAAGACAATTTTAAAGTGAAACTTTTTTAGCACCGTTAAACGGAAACGACATAATAATTGCGAGAAAATGAGTTAGAATGTAATCTTACATACGTACAGTATTTAGCCTTACCGCATTGGCCGCTTTGATTATGAGCTCACTTTTCAAGGCTCCTTATTGGTTGAGATTGTGCGGGTGGAGTTTTCACTGCTGCCGCATGTGAACTTCACTCGATTTTTTTGATGAAACTAAGGTGCATTTAATTATAATGAAAGACTCTAGATCAGTGGTTCTTAACCTGGGTTCGATCGAACCCCGTAGGTTCAGTGAGTCAATCTCGTGGGTTCGGCGGAGGTCTAGACACACTCCCGACTTTTATGATTCGGTGAATGAGTGGTGGTGAGAAGGGTTCGGTGAATGCGCATATGAAACTGGTGGGGGTCAGTACCTCCAACAAGATTAAAAACCACTGCTCTATATCCGTAAGTGTCTCTGCATACGGAGTTTGTTAGTACTCGTATATAACTGACTAACTAACCATCACAGAGAGGACGGACCGCCAAACAAACTCGATCTTGGCGCACTCCTTGCCTCCTTCACATTCATTCATCGTCTCATTCATGCTCTTCTATTATTCTGACTCTTGACATGGCCCAACTCAAGTATCTGATTCACTTGGTCGTGCCATGTCTTCCTTGGGCGTCCCCGACTTCTTCTACCATTCACATTTGCGTCATATATTCTCCTTACATTCCTTTCCTCGTTCATTCGCTCTACATGCACAAACCATCTGAGCGGCTCTTTCCTATATTAACACTCAATAACAAATAAACAGATCATGAAAAAAAATAAAAGTGTGCAGTTCACATGCGGTAGAAATAAAACCTTCAGAAAACTAAAGTAGATAAGAGTGGGGATGCTACGAAGCACCGCACAAAGAGGAGACTGATTATTCTATCTCATTCTCAGACGTTAAATCCTATAGATGTATGTTTTTGTCTCTTTTTTGTGACGCTTTTTCGTTTCATCGAGTTTCAAATCACAACGGTGCTATAGAAGTTTTCACTTCAAAAACAATTTGAAATAATGTCTCCTCGATTGCCGGATTTAAAGAGAAAAAAAAACATAGCTGCATTTCAAACGCGGTAGAAGTGAAACCTTCAGAAACCTAAAGTAGACAACAGTGGGGAGACTACGAAACATCGCACAACGAGGAAACCGATTATACTATCTCATTATCTTACAGGTTCATTCATGTACACATGACTGGTCAGTGGTTGAGTGGGCATAGCGCTTGGGTCCCACCTGGGCGTCGCGTGTTCGATACCTCGGCTGGCTAGTGGCTAAGTCCTCCATCACAACACAAGCAACATTTTCGGCTTTCTGTGGTGGTAGCAGGAGATTTTCAAACATTGTTGGGTTACTCGTAACAATGTTTGTCTTTCCTTAAAAAAAAAATGTCTCTTTTTAGTGTCGCTATTTTTCGTTTCATCGAATTTCAAATAACAACGATGCTAAATAAATTTTCACTTTTAAAGGTTTGATTTAAATTTATATGCACATTTTAAAAATAGTAATAAGATTGCTAGTGCACTTTAACTCACTAACAGTAAGTGAAAAAAAAATCAAATTTTAAAGAAAAATAGAAATAAAAATTAAAATAAAAAAATTGAAATACAGAAACTAATAATAAAGAATAAGTGTTAAGAACTCATGTATTCTTACAAATATATAAATTAAAACATAAAAAATATAATTAGGTTCAAAATTAAGAGAGAAAAAAAAGAATGTTAAAGAAAAATAGAAATAAAAATTGAATTAAAATTTTTGAAATATAAAATTAATAATTAAAATGTAGTGTTAAGATCTCATGTATTCTTTGAAGTACGCTCGTCCCCTTTCAAATATCCAATGTTGTACACGTGCTATATAAAGTAATTTAGAATTACTTGACTTTATGTCAGTACTCAGAGCATTGTATATTTTAGGAGCGGTGAACCAGAATTGTAGTTGAGCGAATGAGGTATTAATTTTTGGGACCACGCAACCCAGGTTTGATGAAAAGCAGGTGTGTGCTTGATGTTGTGGAGCCATTAGTAGGTTATTTTTTCGTATATAACAAATGCTTGTCTTAGGAAATAGCTGTCAAATATCTAAGACCCTGATTTTGGCAGAGTTCATTTGAGGGATGGGTAGGTTAACATTTAAATATAATTCTCAGAATTAGTTTTTGAACAATAATAATTAATAACAATAATAATAATAATAATGACCAACCACAACCACAACAGCACAACCACCCCATCCCACTATAATGTATGTTGCTATGGATTGTAAAAGGGAAAAGTATACGCTTCCTAGAGTCTGTAAATATAAGATGGACCTAAGGGAGCAAAATATATGGCAGAGTTTACGCAGTTTTTTTTTACTATGTCACTGATTCCCAACGTAGTTAGTTGTCTATGATTATTCCCAAATAATTAACTATTTTGATGATTTCAGAGTCGAACACGTACAATTAATATTAGGTGTAGTTTCTGGATTGTCTAAATTGAGTGGACACGAGTGAATGTTTGGTTTAAGGCAGTTGTTGGGTATATTTTGTTTGCGTACGGAAAATGTCATGTATTGTGTTTTGTCGATGTTAAGTGTGAGGAGGTTAGTGTCTAATAAAAGTAAGCTTTGGCTAGACACTAACCTCCTCACACTTAACATCGACAAAACACAATACATGACATTTTCCGTACGCAAACAAAATATACCCAACAACTGTCTAGCCAAAGCTTTACTTTTATTAGACCATTATTAGTTGTGTTAATAACTGATTGCCATGTTTAATCTTCGAATATTAAGACCGTATCATCGGCAAATGATAATATCTTTCCTCCAATATTCATGGCACATAGTGAGTTAATGTATAAAAGAAATAAAATTGGTCCTCGTACGCTGCCTTGGGGTACACCATAGATTAATAAATATGTAGTTACAATGTCTCTCAACAGATGTCGTTAGAAAATGTTGTTATGTGTAGTTTTGAGGTGATCGGATCTTAATAGCCAGATACATCCCCACCTTCCTCTCTCCTATTTCCTTCCCCTTCTCACTAGCTTCAGCCTTGCAAAATATCCCAATTGTTACTATCATTATATTATACGGAAAACGTTACGTGATGCAAGACTAAGGCGGAGGAATTTTACCCATAATGCCTGGATGTAAAACCCGATGAATTTTTCAACTCGGAAACTAACCGGTTGATAAAGTAAATAAAGTATTACATATGATGTCTCTTAATATTTCCACCTCAATATCACTTCTTAAACCAACGGCCCCGCACGAATGACAATATAACAAAACTCCCGGACGACCCAATTCAAAAATTATTATGACTTTCTCGTAACTTGCGAATGGGTGAGTTTTAATACCATTCTTCAGTCCCTACTCTTTATTCTTAGTTTGTAATAATACGAAATATCCAAGACGCGACGAGGTTCTTTAATTTTAATATGACAACACCAGTCGCCATTGAATGCAAGAATATAAGGAACTTTACTTAATGACTTAAATTAAATGGCAACGTGGCATTATTATTTGGTTTATCACTTTTCAATTTGGTACCGCCGCGCGCCGCCCCGGGAACCATTTTTTTGATTTCCACACGTCAGTCAAAGTGGTTTGCTACGTTTGGTGACTAAGTAGGGGTGCCCGGATTCATGGGGTGAGGTTTGTCCCGATCTTTAAGGCGGATGCGTTTGCTCACCAACTGCGTGGCAGGCAGGATCGAGTAAGCCGGGAGAGACCGTTTGAGGGAGACCTTTTGACCTCTCCAGCCAGTCTCTCTCAACCCATGCAAGCACAGCAGTTGGAAGGATGGATTCGTACAATTTGATAACCAACACCCCTGCGGATTACTACGCTTTGGTGACTTAGCAGAGGTGTCCGGGTTCATGGGGTCAGATTTATCTAGATCTTGGCGGTGAATGCGTTTGCCCACCTACTACGTGGCGGGCCAGATCGCGAGAGACTAGTAGAGGGAGACCTAACTTAGACCTCTCCAGCCGGACTCTCTCAATCCATCGTCTTGTATCAGCCAGGAGGGATGGATTCACACTTTCGTCACTCCTGGACACATTGAGCCCCAGATTCCTACCCACCCCTCAAACCTTTTTCCTTCCCAGAACTTCCAATCCTTAATTTCCATAAAAAGACCCAAAGGAGATGTAAAAAAAAGTATGTCCGTCACTCCAGGACTCAATGAACCCTAGATTCAATTCAATTCAATTAAATTATTTATTCATTTTAAAACAGTATAAAATAAAATTTCAATGCGTTTTAAATGAGTATTAAGATTTAAAATTTAAACAGGTTCAAGTAATTTATATTTCAATGAAGCACAATCATACTAACAACAACAAAGCTTGTTGTCTGAATTGTTACTGAATTTTAGATTCCAAACCACACTTCATACCTTTCTGCTTCCCAGAACTATCACTTCATCCTTTCCTTGATTAGACCCTCCACACAGCACCCCCTAAGACGACATAGGCAATCAGCATTGTTTAATTTTATTTTATGCATAACTTTTTGTTATTTATGTTCGAATTTTATTTTCATTTACTGTTTTCATTAGGTACCTACCTAACAAGTAATACTTTATCATATTTTATTCCTTTTAGATTTTTATTTACTCTGTAAAATATTATTGTACTATAGTTTATGTAATATGGCAGACTGGGATTGCACTATTTTCCCAGTCCTGCTGGAAAAAAAAACTTAAATAAATGAAATAAAAAGATAGGCCCTGACGGAAATTATTTTAAATCGAAGTGTTCATAATTTTTAACTGCAGATTATTATCTCAATTTTAAAATAAAGTCTTTCTTAGCCACCTGCAAAGTCAAGAGCGTCAATCAGTACCATGATTTCCAACACTTAAAATAAGGTCCCCGTTAAGTCACCCAGGGTCGTTCGACATACTGTCGGGATATAAAGGGTAACTTATTACTCCGTAGGATGGATTCCGCGGCGGGAGGTTTCCGCTTTCCGTTTTCCGTTTTCCAGAAACGGTATCCATTTCTGTGAAATGTTCCACGCAGATCGGGTGAATGACATTACGGACATAATGAAATCTGATCCTTTTCTCCCTCATTTGGAGAGAAAACTACCCTGGAAATCTCCGCATAACATCCCCGAAATATGTTTGAGATTTTTCAAAGGGTAATGTAGAGACGGTATTGGTTGTTGGCGTGTATAGAACACTACAGAATCAATACTGAGAAAAAAAACGTACTAAGGATTCTTTGATATCTTCATATTATCTACATAAATATCGTAACTATTATTATTTACTGGATAAATAACACCTCTGCCATAGGTCACTCTTAGTGGTTCACTTCGTTTGGTGAATTAGCATTGGTGCCGGGCGCCATTGCGTGGCGAGCCGGATCGGGAGAAACTGATTGCGGGAGACCATTTGATCTCTCCAGCCGGGATCTCTCGACCCTTCGCATTGCACCGCAGTGGGAGCGATGAATTCATAAGTTTGTCACTCCTGAACACATCGACCTCCTGATTTCCACTCACCACTCACACTTTGCTCCTTCTTTGATCTTCCTTTCCCTAAAAATACCCAACATGCAGCATCCTCAAAGATGACTTAGGTCCCGAGGGAATTTGGAGCTATGTGGAGCTAAAGTAAAAAAATAAAACGAAATAAGCAAATTATTATAAGCTTTAAGCTGAAGAAGGAACGTTGTTCTGAAACCGGTAGGATTTACGCATTATATAAGTGGTTTATACAAAGTTGTATTGTTTCATTTTTCTATAATGGAAAACCACAAAGTGATAGCTATATTCAAAAATATAAAGTAAAAAATAAAAAATAAAAAAAAATCACCCCAAGGGCAAAATCGATGGAATATCTTAATAATGTAACGTCTTAAAGAACTTCCTCTTATTGCTTTCCCTCAAAAGACCCTCCACACAGCGTCCCCAAAGATGACGTAGGCTCTAAGGAACTTTATATTCTCTGAGAATATTTTTTTTTACGATAACTCCACAGCTATTGTGAAAAAATATATTTGATGACGTATATTTCGATCACGTAATTCAAAAGTTTTTTTAAACTATTTTTGTTAAAATAAAACATTTTTTTAAATTGATCACAGTTTAAAAAATCACCATTTTCATTTTGGAAAATATGTGTAAATTCATGAATTAATCTTCAAACCTCAAACCCTTCTTATCAAAACATGAGAAATGCGAAATGTTTCAAAACACATTTTACAAAATATACGAAAGTTTCGCACTACTAAATATTGTAGAATTTTGGATGTTTCTAATACGAACTAATCTAATTATTTAAATTAAATCTTGTCATGTTCGAACAAACTGAGGTTTGTGAAAATGAAAGCGGAAGTTTTGAAAATAAAACGCAGGTGTTATTATTATAAGAGGTTGTGGGTTCACAGCAGTAAAAATCAAAATAATAGATGAGTTTAGTGACTAGATTTGAATAACCGGAACGCAACCTTCGTCGTCTGCGTCTCCTTCCCTTGAAACTATTTTGAGCTTTTCGAAATTCCCCAAATGGGGATATATTATTCCGTCTAACTCCGGACTATTGGGACAATCTTGCTATTTAATGTATTCCCCCTCTTTTATAAACTAAGTTTATCTTTCAGACCATACGTAGAACAAAAACATATAATACTTCCCTTTTGCCAACCTACCTCCAACCACATTCAAATATTGCAGTCCACATTCATTAACCAGAGGAAAATTATTTAATCCCCTTTCGCCTGAACGTTTCACCCATGCTCTACACGAAACTAAATTTTATGCATACATTATAATAATTGTTGTAGCATTCCAGACCATTTTCGAAACCACATTTATGAACTTTTCTACATTTCCTGGGAACAGCATTAACCACTTCAGAACATTTATTGTATACAAGTACACGTCAGGCACAACCGCTAGTTCATAATATAGCAAAATTCAAAGGACCTGCAATTGAAAGAGTTACACACTGCGTCTGCGGTGGTAAAATAGTCTTTTCAATAAACTTTCCTTATTAAAGCATAGTAAAATTCTCTGAAGTTTTGTACTTTCTCATGTTAGTGTATGGATAAGATGTATAGGGTTGCGATGATTGGAACGATCTGTTGTGGACATTTTACGCTTTCACCAAGTGATGAAAGGAACCAAAAAAACCTTACCAAGAAGAATACTTGTTTATTTATTTGCGTTTTTGAAGTGAAAACTTCTTTAGCATCGTTTTGATTTGAAACTCGATGAAACGGAAACGATCGACACTAAAAAGAGATAAACAAATGCATCTACAGGATTTAGCCTTCGACAGAATAAGATAGCATAAAATATTTATTTATATACTCGGTTCTAATATAATGCTATAAATCCACGGTCTGACGCAAGTCTCCTTTGGTCTAGTGGTATCAAGCGCCTGACGAATCTCAACGGCCAGACATTCAGCAGACCAAGGATCGAATCCTAAGAAATCTAAAAAAAATTCTATTTTAATTTTTATAAAACCAACTTCCAATCTTCAAACTACTCCAAAATGAACAGGCAAAAGAAAACACAAAATAAAGCTTCATCTTGCGACTCCGAAGAAGAAAATATAAATACTAACAAGATGGCCAAATGTATAGGAACAGGTTCACTGGAATTAGACGACAAAATGGAAAAAAAAATCATTCTTTATATTGATAAAAAGTGCATCGTAGTCTCCCCACTCTTGTCCTCTATAGTTTTCTGAAGGTTTCACTTCTACCGCGTGTGAATTGCACAATTTGATTTTTTAAATAGGTTTATTATTACCTAGGTCCTAATACAATCGTTGTACGTACATTTATATTTTCTTCTAATTTTATTTTCTTTTGTAATTCGCCAAATATCTTTATTGTTGCTCATCTCACCACTGCTACTTTTGCTAAACAATTTATCATGCCCATATCTGTACTGTATTTTAAAGCAGTGAGTTTACTTGATCACGTTTTATACTTCTAGTTGGCCTTAAATAATAATTTTTAAAATTAATTTTAGTGTAAGCAGAAAGTGGTGGAAGAGATTATTTACAAAGGGGCGGTCTTGAAGGGCGTTGGATTGATATCTTAAAATTCGGATGATAGAAATAGAAGACCAAATAATATAGTAAAGATTTCTGTAACAGAGTAAAACCAATAACAAATAAAAATCTAAAAGTTTATTTTTTTACTTAACCCTTCAACAATCCAAAATCCAACGAATTGGTATCCATAACTCAACAACCGAGTATCCAAAATCCACAAAAATATATCTATTCACATCTCGAGGCAACTTCTCATGGTAAACAAAATACGTTCCACAGAATAAACTTTCCACATGTTATACGTCAAGAGTTGCTCCTAACTCTTCAACTCTTCAAAAGACCATTTTGTTATTTTTTTTATTCATATCAGGGGTTAGAGTAAAGGTTGGAAAAAGCGGAAAATAAGGGGAAAAGATTCTTTGTCACATTGTAAAATATTAAGAGGAACTGCTGCGCGGCCCGTTTCGGTCCGATTTATACAAAACTTTATTGGTATTTGATTCCAAAATACCCAACCACACTGAATAATATTTTTTTTATTAGGTATTATTTAAATATGTAGATATCATGTTAAGGCCATCTTCAGACTGGTAAAAAAATTACAAATGGGGATGATAAAGATGAATTGTCGAATGTGGCGTCATACCTATTAGAAAACGAACACTCGTTTGACAAAGATGGTGACGTTAAAATTTTCCATATTTGTAATAAAGGCCATAAACTAGAGAGGCTAGAATCCTTAGAAATTACCTGCCTTACTAAAAAAATAGACCCTTAGAATCATTTGCTAAATTGTCTCTTCTATATACATTGTAATTTTCATCACATGTTCTAATGTACGAGTAAGTATAATATGTATTTAGTTTATATTATAATGACCATTATTAATCGCTATTATTTCCGCCTACAGAACCAATTAAAGTCCACACTGCTGTCCAGAAACACGAAGATATTAGTGTACAAAACACTTATTAGACCAGTACTTACGTACGCAGCTGATACTTGGGTACTAACTCAGAGGAATGAGCAAGCACTGGACGTTTTTGAAAGAAAATTTTTGAGACACATCTTCGGACCAGTTCTAGAAAATGGATTTTGGCGCAGACGTTATAACAAATGAGCTCTATACTTTGTTTAAGGAGATAAACGTCGCGAAATTTATAAAACTGGGAAGACTTCGGTGGCTGGGTCGTGTGGAGAGAATGACCGAGCATCAAGCACCAAAGTCCCTGCTGAACTCAAAACCAATAGGGCGAAGGAGCCTGGGAAGACCAAGACTAAGATGGAGCGACAACGTCCTCAAAGACATTGTAGCGGTCCCAAGGGGGGGGGGGGGGGGGGGGAGGCCACCTACCTTTTGCTCTCAGTTAGCTCAGTCGTTGGCAGGCAGGAGTCCTCTCCTCGTCAAGGTCGTAGGTAACTAGGGGGTAAATGGTACATCCGAAGCCCGCCCACGTGATCCCATCAAATGAAAGAGGTAGTTGGGTGAAACATATCTGTATTGTCTGGTATACACAATTAAAACATCTAGCAAAACATAATTATTAGTCACAAATCAACAACAATGCCTAACTAGGTATTTCCTAACGAAGGGGTCTCTCAAATCTCTCCGGGAATTTGGTCGTTTCAACCGAGTATTGCTATGGGACACATTAATTAAGAGGGAAATCGAGGTTCAACTCACAGCTGGTGGTCTGGTGCAGGAAGCCGGAGCAGCAGGCTAGGGTCAGCGCGGGTAGCTCCAATTCCCTACCAGGCAGCGGTAATCTCCACGCGGAGAGGGTCATGCTCGCGACCTCGTATTTTACTGTTTGAATTCGGGCTCTAACGGATCGCCATTGTGAACGGCGATCACGCGGAAATTTAGTGAACGCACGGCGACGGGCGCAGCTTCTCAGGCGACGGCCGGCGGGTTTCTGCCGGAATGGCGGGGAGGGGTGCGGTATGCGCTTTCTTGCGAGGGGGGAAGACGGAATACACTAACCGCGCCGCGACCGCTTGCTGGACTGTGATGTCATAATACTTGAAGTGCGTATCGTCACTACATATCTATCTTGGAGCTTGAGAGAGCTGGCACAAAACCAAGACGAGTGGAGGAAGATTCTTGAGGAGGCCAAGACCCACCAGGGGTTGTAGAGTCAATAGTTATGATGATGATGATAAGATTATTCCAACTCCAGTGTAAAACATGGGGCTTTTCAAAATTCAATAAAAAATTCCATATCATCATAAATATAATAACGTTTTGACAACAATATAAATGAGGTCATTAATAATGCATATTATTACTTGTAAGGTTTTTTCCAAACAATATTGAAGTAAGGCTTCAAGCCCGAGGTAATTAAACCTACTGGAGAAAACCAAAATAATTAGAAATTCGACAACCATATATTTATTCGAATAAAATCCTTGTAGACCACCCCTCTCCCCTCCCCCATATAAACGTTAGTCGTACCAGGCTGAAACCGGTTAGGTAAATAAATTAAAGTGGAAATAAGTTTTATATTTGTTTTATTATCATACATTATAATGGAATTCCACCATGAATTATTAGTCTCAAAAATAGAAATAAATAGATATCGTTTCTTTCAGGTTCTATGTTATATTTGAGGATGTTTTGTGGAGGAGACGAGTTCTCCTGATCTTCCTCCAAGAGATTCTATTACGTGTAACTCGATGTGAAGTTATGGCTAACCGTGAATTAATGTCTTTCCCACATTTAAACCACCAGTATTCTACTGGAGGAATAATAATAAAATAGGGATATTAATACGAGTAAATTAATAGGAGAACTTAGATATTATGCTTTGGATTGCTGTATCGTTCTACTTCAGCTTCACAGATCGGCTAATTCTTTTCGTTTCCGTTTAATTTTGAAACCCCCGGCATAGAAAAAGCCTTATTCTGAGTTTACACTTTGAATTAACTTTTGAGATTTTAAATTAATAATTTTTAAATTAAATGATTTTCAAATTAAATAATTTTTAAATTAAACAATTTTTAAATTGAATCATTTTTAAATTAAATAAATTTTAAATTAAATAAATTTTAAATTAAATAAATATTAAATTAAATAAATTTTAAATTAAATAAATATTAAATTAAATAAATTTTAAATTAAATAAATTTTAAATTAAATAAATTTTAAATTAAATAAATTATTAATTAAATGATTTTTAAATTAAATAATTTTTAATTTAAATAATTTTTAATTAAATAATTTTTAAATTAAATAACTTTTAAATTAAATATTTTTTAATTAATTAATTAAATCGTGGTTACAAGCTAAGTTATTGTTTAATTTAATTTGAGATTTAATAAAAAACTATACCTTTGTTATTATTTTGTAAGATACATTCCCTTACTCGACCGGATCAAAATATTTTCCGGTGAAAAAATTTCAAACCAAAATCCTAAGCTAGAGAATGCGCTATTTTTGCCAAAAATTTGTATTGCAGGATATCTTACTCGAATCTTAATATTTTTTAGCTTGAACGGGCATACCCATCGTGTGCAGTTCCTTCATTTATATAATGTGACAAGTAAATTAAAGCTGTTATGATAAAAAAAACAACTCAACGGTATTTTGTTCAATCAACGATCGATTTATGACATATACGTCACATTAGCGGTCATTATAATGTGTTTGCAACACAAGCATAGTTTAAAAAATATATATGAGAAGAATAACAAAGACAACCAAAAATATGACGAACATTATTTATCAATATTGTATTATGTGTGAGTCACTTTTTAAAATTACACCGAGAGGCATACAGTGACAATCGTTTAGCAAGTTTTTCAGATTTTTTTTACATTAGCTCCACACAGGAGGCCCTGAGGACAATAATTTCCCTCAAAGCCTATAACAACTTTGGGAATTCTATGTGGAGGGTATTTTTAAGCAAAGGGAGGAGAAAAAGTTCTGGGTAGGAAAAATGTATGAAGGGTGGGAAGGAATCTGGGATCAGTGTGTCAAGGAGTGAATGAATTAATCCATCCCTCCAACTGCAACGCAAAGCGAAGGGTCGAGTAAGTCCGTTTGGAGAGTTCAAAAGTTCTCTCTCAACTAGCCTTAGCCGATCCGGCCTGTCACGCATCTGGTGGGCAGACACAGTCGCGCGCCGCTAAGACATAGACGGTTGGTCACCTCATGAACCCGGGCAAAGTTGCCGGGGTGTTGGTTATCTAATAAATGATTCTAGGGAGGCGGTACCTACTCCCGCCTCCCTAATAGGATTGAAATTGAAAATTGTACTTTAAATACCATAAGTGTTTTTGTAAGAAAATTTGTATAGATAATGGTCCTAGCAAAGTAGCAACTCCCCAACGAACCAAAAATATGATCCCCATAGAAAATATCCTTGAGATATGAGAACGTTCTCCGCCTTCAATTGCGAATTAACCCGCACGAGTGGTTCATCACTAGTTCAGAGCGTGCCGCAGAGGCAGTTCGGGGGATGAATGAAGTAATCGCAGCCTTTGGAGGCTTTTAAAGCTTTTAGGACGCCTCCGACCTTCTGCCACATGTGTTTGTAAGTTTATGCAGTAACGTACTCTGTACTGTACAGTCCACCTAGAAAGACTAGAAAATTAATAAAATGGAACCAAAAATTTTCATCAAAACTGTTGCGAACTCTTTAGTGTATTTAAGAGCACCTTCAATTTAAGAATACATACGGATCAATTTCAATGTCGCAATTTACAATAAAGTTATTAACCATCTCGCTAATTCCTCGCTCTAATTAAGCTAATAGCTTAGAAAACAAATATACAATCGATGACACCATTTTTAAAACAATTTCGATCACTAGGATGATATGGGTTAAAACGGTTCTATGCCATCTCAGAATGAAATCAACTCAGAAACGCCTCAGAAAGGTCATTAAAAGCTCTGAAAAAATAATTATAAAATAGCCGGTAACCCTAACCTAACTTAACCAATTTTAAAATATTTTTTTATTATCATCTTTTCTGAGTTGGTTTCATTCTGAGCTGTCCGGTCACCGTTTAAAACATACGTAAACAATTGGCGTTAGTCAACGTATTATTTCTGAGAAATTGGGTTTATTATTGTCATTATTTTTTTTAATTTATCCATTCGTAAACCTAAAATTATGTTAATACCACACAAGAGTCCCAACTACTCCCAACCGTCTGGAGCCAGTGATACTCCTGCATACCCAATTGGGGCATGTTGTGAGATTGACAGCTGAATATACAGGTCTGGTCACCAAACACGGCTATAGTTAGATACGTTTTAAGATTTTCACGGCCAAAAGTATTTTTGTTATTTGTTTTTGGGGTGTTATGACGTGTTGCGCTACCTGCTTCTTTAGCCAACTTTTCGGACAGCGAAACAAATAACGAAAAAACGGCCATAGTTATTTCAAGGGAAAATGTAATCAAAAAAAATTATCTTAACTTAAGCATAAATTTAACATCCAAATTTCTCTATTTTCAAAACAAACAAATGCACAATAATTATATTTGAAAAGGCATAAAATATTTTATATTTGATTTAATTATACAAAATCTCTTATATTCAAAATATAAGAGATTTTGTATCATTCAAGAAAAAGGTTAAATTAATCTTAAAAAAATTAACAACTATAACTTCACCAATCAAAATGTTATAACACCATTTCATGCCATATTAAAATTTAACGTCACAACATCCTAGTACTTAAGATTACATTCATTGTACACTCTAGTAAATAATTATGAAATAACTCCTACACCAAGCTCAAGAGCTGGCACTTTTAATTGGCGTAAAAATCCATTAAAATATGTATTTCACTATTTTGCTTTGCCATAATATTATGTTAAATGCTGTAACAATGTTATAAATTATAAACAATAAAAAATGTAACGTTTCAATTCTGAGTCAATTTTTTTTAATCCTCTTAGCATAGCCGTTTAAAACTATTTTTAACAATCGCATCGCCCAGCATTTTTGTAGACTTTCTTGGTAGACGGTACAGGGTTCCAAACTACTTGATAATCGCGAATTTTAACATGAATAGAAGCGATAAACTACTCCAAGTTGGGGAAGTTATGGCTTGTTTGGGCTGTTTATTTTCTGAAGCCTAAAGCAGGCAGGTACTTAAATAGTTCATGAACATAATGCTAGTAACCAGTTTGTAATACACCTTATGTATATACACAGGGTGTAAGAGCACGTACCCGAAAGATTTTAACCAGCAATTCCTGAGCGTATTCGGAGTAAAACATTTTGACGTCATTTTGGCGTCCGATGATTTCAATACCCGCTATATCCGATTTTTTGACAAAATGATCTGAACAAGACTAATCTAAAATTGAATTTCAAAACCTCCTTTATCACGACCAAAACCATGTTAAAACTGCGAGTGAGAATCAAAAACTGCGATATCAAATAGATGTTACAGTTTTTTGCGGTTTTCTCCGAATTAGTGAAAGTTGATATAGCGGATATACAAATTGAACGACTCATTTTTTTTTCAAATAAAAACATTAAAAACATTTTTCCATCACACGTCGCAACTAAGTAATCAGTAGAAGACAATACAGTAGGAGAGTAGCGCATTTATAGCTTAGCGGTCGAGAAGTGACACTTGATAAGTATTGCGTCTTGATCTAGCAGTACGGTAACACATAAAACAGCGCGTATCGCTTAAACTTGTCGCTTATATAGGGATGGATCAGTGGTTACGAATGATTGAATTTTTTGTTGTTGTTTTTAATGAAAAAAAAATATATATATTACTTGAGCTCCACACAGGAGACCCTGAGAAAAATAATTCCCCTCAAGGCCAATGTCGTCTTTGGGGATGTTGTATGGAGGGTGTTTTAAGGAAAAGAACGAGAGGAAATTCTGGGAAGTAAAAGGGGTGGACAGGAATCTGGGGTCAGTGTGTCCAGGAGGACGGACGTGTGAATCCATACCTACGATGTTCGAGAGAGTACGGCTGGAGAAGTCAAAGGGTTTCCCTCAACCTATTTCTCATGATCCGGCCTGCCATGCAGTTGGTGGATATATCATCGGGCGGCAAAATGATACCTAAATTTTTACTCCAAAAATGCTCAGGAATCGCCGGTTAAAATCCTTCAGGTACGTGCTGTTACACCGTGTATACAGATATACTTAAGAGCATGGCTTAGCACGGGCTTCGAGACTATCAGAAAAATTAGCTTTTCATTCAAATTGCGTAAAGCTTTTTTATTTCATGCGTACATAAAAAAACATACTCCCTAGTCAAACGCTCTAAACTAGTAGTTTTGTGAACAGCGTAGAAAAAAAGAGTGTTTCTAATTTGTTTAATATTTCAAAACCAAAATTTCCATCAAAATCAAAAGATTTGTACCCACTTTTCAAACATACATTTTACGTAAAAAATAATTTTCAAATAAGAAATTATGTTTTATTAGTCCAAAGAAACGTCACTAACTCAAAGATTCTAATCTTATACTTTCTTCAGGCAGAGGGGTGCCATCGTGTTAATTATTGATAGCTGCTCGTAGAAGGATGCACGCTCGTGCGAACTACGACGGGATAAAATAGCAGAACCGGTGTCCCTCAAGGTTCTATCCTCTCACCAACTCTCTTTAACATTTATTTAAGCGACACTGGGGCGGGGGATGTCGACGACCATCGTACTAAAATAGGGAATTTAACAGACGATACTGACGTCACGTCAACCTCGGTAAGCGTAAATAAAGCCACCCGTCAAGTCAATCCCACGCACCTAAACTAGAAATTTTCTTTAAGCAATGCCGAATTAGTATAAATCTCTCCAAAAGCGCAGCCTGCGTTTACTCACGTAGATACATTAAAAGGCCACCTAACTTCCACTTGTTCAGAGAAAAAATAATAATATCTTGGAGTAACCCTTGACAGTAGATTAACTTAACCCTAGCCTCAGCAAATAGAATCCTTGCAGCCCTTTACCCTGGGCCATGCAAAAGAAATCAAAAAACTTTCATTTAAAAATAAACTCCTAATTTACAAATCACCAGCCAGCCTCATGCCAGCCTCATCTGGGCCCACGCTGCCGAGTCTCATTTGAAAAAACTTCAAACATTTCAGAATAAAGCCATACGCATAGCCCTGTGTGCCCCCAAATGGATAAGGGTATCCCAACTCCTCAAAAAATCTGAATTCCCCATTTAAAAAAAAAAAACACATCTTAAGTCTCGCGGAAACATTTTCTGCGGGATTTCCCACCCACAATAACATCCATAAAATGCTTCGCCCGGTACGACGAAAACGTACAAACCACACATAAAAAACCCAAACAAATCCTATGTAAAGATTAACTTTCCCGTATTGCAGTCATGTCTTCTAGCAAGTATTTTTAACAAACTTCAAAATAAATCATTATTCATAAACTAGCAATGATGAAAGGGGCCCTTTTGTCCCATAGTTCTACATGCCAGTAAATTTAAAAAAATCAAAAGAAGTCGTGAACCAGTTATGGAACGTACAGACATATCGCGGACAGACGGAATGCCAAACCGGCGAGTTAAAAAGGGACTTCACAGGGTTCAGTCAATATTTGGGAATAATATGTTTTTTGCGCCGATAGTACCGACCAATAAATTCCATCAATGCCTGATACGAAGATATTGTATCTTGTTACTAAGTTATTAACCTGGCTTCGCCCAGAAAATAATTCATTTTCTCCAATAAAGTTAACCGTGCCAAAATTTTTTCATTTATCATTTTTTACAGTTCGGTTGATATATAGACCTTAATGGGAAAAACTCCCAGCTGCTGCCGTCTAGAGCCAGTGAGACTATGGCATCCCCAATTGAAACTAAAGATAGTGGGGAGGGGAAGGAGATGGGGAAGCGGAAGGTGGAGAAACGCCTGGCCATTCAGATGTGGTTACCAAACACGCCGAAAGCCATTTCAAGCAACGTTTCAATTCTGAATGGTGGTCTTACACCAGGGAGATACTAATAGTATCTTCCACTCTGGAACTTTAAATGAATAATATTTTTAAACGATTTAATTATGAAATAACATAAATTAATCATATAAAATTTATTGGCGCATGCCTTGATTCGATCCCGCGACCTTAGGATTGCGAGTCAAGAGCCTTACCCCTCGACCACGAAGGTCGAAATAATATTTGCCCTGCACTAGAAATTTCAGGCAGACAATTCTGTGCAAAATTCGTGATATCTGAGCTTATCGTTTTGAGTTTTCTTGAGACAAAAGAAAATTAGGTTATTTTCATAAGTACATGAAATTTTCATACTTGAAGTTCAGCTTTCTCACCGATACGGCATCCCTACTAAGAGGGTAGTCAAAAGAAATTTTCCCACCAATAAATTATTCGTTATCTACGCGATAACGTAACTCGAAGCCATTTTTGGTACGTAACACCAAGCTACGCTACCGACGTCATATCCCGTTGGGCGATTTTGTTGAATTGAAATTCCTCGTAGGACAGGTTGGTTTAACTCTATGAAGGATATCGTGCACAGTCTTTCTAAATTCACTTTTCCCAGGATTTGATTTGTCTTGCAAAGACACATCTTATGTCAAAATTTTACAGCCGAAGTAATAATAAAGCAAATAGTGGTTTAAACAAAGTGATTTTTTATTCATTATATGAAGTAATAATACTTTAAAAACTTTAAAGCATTCGAGCGTCCAGCTTGGAACAAATGTCCTCCTCAAATGTTGACGGTTTTTTTTTATCAAAATCTTTGCATCTCTACCCATCTGTAACCAGAAGTATTATTTGTACATTTTTCAGAATTTCTCTTAGTTGTTTAATAAAATACGACTCTTTAAAATAGAGCAAAAATCATGGGCAATGTCTTAGATAGCATTTAAAGAAACACTGTGAATTTTTTCACAAAAAAAATGTTTTTATAATAATTTTCGGAGCATATTTTGTGATTTTTTTTATCGAAGGAATTTCGTATAATTTGCGTTTCAGCGTGGCAAATGAATAGACAATATTTTCAAAAATTGCGTACACTTTTATAGAAACTTAAAAACTTTAAGTGTACAAGACAAATTTGTCATAAAACTGTTGAAATTCTGAATGTGGAGGCTTAATAGCACAAAATTGAAAGGTGAGGTTAGGTGTTAACTTAGGTTCCGTTATCTTTCCAAATATAGAAAGGTTTATATTAGATGTTTTAATTTTATTTATTTTTTAATATCTTTTACATTTTTTTAAATATATGATAGTTATTATTAAAATGTTCACAGTATAATGTATAAAGTATCCAATCTTAATAGATTTTCCTCGCCATATAAAGTCAAGGATCCTGTATTTAACGGGGGGAATTTAAGCTTTAATAATAAAATGGTATAAATAATGAGAAATATATGATAATAAGAAAAAAATAAATAAGAAAATACAAAATATATCGAAGATTGAAAAAAAAGAAATTAAAAAAATAGCAACAATAAATAATGGACTCTTGCGGTAGTTTAAAGGTAATTTTTGAATTAATTTTGAAATTCATTAACATTTTCGATAATTCTTTAATTAAATAATTTATTAATTTAAAGGAAGGTCTTAGTAAGTATTTGTTAGATTTAGGTAGGTATTTTGGATATGCTGAGTAATCAATTTCGGGATTTTTTTTAGGGGAGTACCTATTTGAAATACAAAAAATTCAGGGTCAATTTTTTTAATTGTGTGGTCAACGACTGCCTGCTACATGCATTCGTTGGGTGGGTTGATGAGGTTCATAAGGCAACGTCTAAGGCCTTAAACTTGCTCGCAGACCTACGAAATAAAAAAAGAATTTTTTAATTTCTTTAAGAATTTGAATAACTGAATATTTTAAATTAATTAATTATTCGATCGTAGGTATATTGAGTTACGTAAAAAGGGGGGGTTAAGTATAGAATAGTAAAAATCAGAGCCATTTGCAATGGCCATTTAAGACTTGACATTTACGAAAAAGGAATCAAATTCCGTTTCAATTGGTATTGAAAGTACGTGCCTTGCAACAGATTGCATCTACGTTGTCAACTACGTGACCTGCACCGTAATTTAGTTCCATTCAGGAATGCTTTTCTGAATAGCCTTAACCAAGTAAGGGAGAAACTTTCTGGCATCCATTACGCAGGTCCCACAACTACTGGAGAGTTTTAAAGGTCAAAGTTCGAGGATGGGATCCGAGTGACGTCATAAGACGAGGTTCGCTAAAATGAATTTGAATCGTTTTATATGATAATATTTTAGGGTATCATTTTATTTTTTGCGGTGCCACAGAAAGAAGTATTTTTTTATATCACTTTAACCATGTATATCACTCACTGCTCTGTTCAAGTTGAAAAAAAAACGATTATTATTATTAACTCCGCTATACTGGGTGGCAGGAATGGGACCCGCTGCTCCGGGAACCGTTTATTTAATAACCAACGCCCCTACCACACAGCTCAAATGGTTTGCTACGTTTGGTGGCCCGGATTCATGGGGTAAGGTTTGTCTAGGTCTTGGCGGAAAATGCGTTTGCCCACCTACTCTGCGTGGCGGGCCGAATGGGGCCTGACTGGTTGTAGAAGACGTAACCAAAACGTCTCCAGCCAGCTCTCTCCACCAATTGTATAGCCTTACACTGCATTGGGAGGGATGGATTCATACGACCATTACCCCTGGACACATTGACCCCCAGATTCCTACCCACCCCTCATACCTTTTTCCTTGACAGAACTTCTTCTCCTTTCTTACCCTAAAAAGATTAACCAACAGCATCCCCAAAGATGACATAAGCTCTTAAGGATTTTTTTCCTCAGGGCCAGTGTGGAGCTAATGTAAAAAAAAATACAAATATTTTACCTATTCAGTTTTACCAAGTTAAGAATCAGAGCAAAACAGTGGAATTCGCACGCGGTAGAAAACTAAAGTAGAAAAGAGTAGGGAGGCTTAGAAGCACAGCACAAAGAGGAGACCGATTGTACTATCTCATTATCTCGCAGGTTTTATCGTATATATGTATGTTTGTCTCGGTTTAGTGTCGCTAATTTTCGTTTCATCGAGTTTCAAATCACAACGGTGCTAAAGAAGTTTTCACTTCGAAAATTTATACCAAAATATGTATCAGCATGGTGCGTATAAATAGTCCACTGTGGGCTTTCCACTCTTAAAAATAATTATTTGCATTTACTTGCGGCTAAAATATTTAAAAAAGTCCTAAATTGCCTAAATGCATAAAAAAATTACACAAAACTGTAGCGATATCTTCTAGCCAATCCTGCTCTTTAAATTTCCGGATGGCTTTCACACACCACAGGGCACATCACACAATTATATTATATTTCTTTACAAACATTATATGTTTGTCAAGAAATATAACATAATATTAGTAGGACTCATCCTGTCATTAAAACTCGTTTTTATTGTAAAAATGCGCATGTTGTGCCATCTTGTACCATAGTTATGTAATATTTCTTGATAAGAAGATGAACATTTTGTCATTAAAACTTGTTATTATTTTAAAAATGTGTATGTTCTCCCGTCTTGTAGAACAATTATTTTATATTTCATGATAAACTGATTAGGACTCATTCTGTTGTTCTGTCTTGTACAACAATAATATTATATTTCCTGATAAAAAGATAAGGACTCATTCTGTTGTCCCGTCTTGTACCACAATTATATAATATTTCTTGATAAACAGATAAGGACTCATTCTGTTGTCCCGTCTTGTACCACAATTATATTATATTTTTTGATAAATAGATTAGGACTCATTCTGTTGTCCTGTCTTGTACCACAATTATATTATATTTCTTGATAATTAGATAAAGATTCATTCTGTTGTCCCGTCTTGTACCACAATTATATTACATTTCTTGATAAATAGATTAGGACTCTTTCTGTTGTCTTGTCTTGTACAACAATTATATTATATTTCTTGATAAACAGATAAGGACTCGTTCTGTTGTCCCGTCTTGTACCACAATTATATTATATTTCTTGTTAAACCGATTAGGACTCATTCAGTCATTAAAACTTGTTATCTTTTTTAAATTTGCGCCAAATAGATTTCCAACCTACCTTAAATTATTATTTGCTTGCGAACAAATAATTGCTTGCGGAACCTTTATTATGTAAACTTATGTGGTGATATCACGGTTTTCAAATTCTTTAATCTATTTGGCGTGATGATCTCCAAGCATTGTATTCAAAATCTCATAATGGATAGCTTTCTAGAGAGGCCATTTATCATTCTTTCAAATAATGATTGGATCAAATCAAATATGGTCTTGCATTACGTAACAAGCATAGGGAACCTATTGTGTGGGTTTCTTTCGGCTAATCAAAGGCATTGTTAGGTTTTGGAAGTGGCCCCATCAACATAATACAAGTTAAAAAGGTAAGTAGATTCTCACATGACACCTGAATATTTTACTCAATAGGAATCAAATATCAAAATAATAAACCATTTCCACCGGTAAAAATAGCCGATTAAAAATAATATTATTAAAAAAAATGTTTGGTTTCTTATATCATCTTGATTCGAACGGTTAAAAGTTAAAATTGGAGTGCTATAAGCTGTTTTTACCAAACAACTACTGCCATTGGCGGCACCATGATATTACGCTAAGCATACTCCAGCCGTGCAGGCACAGCATGACGTGGGGTGTAGTACTGATAAACAACAAATCTCATAATAATAATATTTGGATGTTTTGTTTAATTTTATTTATTTATTTATTTATTTGTTTGTTTGTTTTTGTTATAAAGAATACATCAGTACAAAGAAGCTTTGTCTGTCCAACTAGGAAGGTCTCCCGTTCTAGGGCAGTCAAATGACAGAAACATTTTGATAGGCGTAAATTTAATTTACAAATGACCGATTTGGGACACACATCAAAAAATCATCGCCAAAAAACTCCACCTTACTTACTGAGGCTCAGGTAAAAATGTTTAATTACTTATAATTAACGGTATAAGTGTCCTTTACGTACATGTTTTTTTTTCAATACAGAAAGGAGAAAGAAACGTTAAATTATAAGATTACTTGTAAATAAACCAAGAAAAATAATACATGTTACCAAAAGAAAACTAACACATAAGAAAAATAATACATAAGAAAAATAAGACATAAGAAAAATAATACATAAGAAAAATAATACAAATTAATTATAAATAAACCAAAATAAAGAAAAATAATGCATATTAATACAAAGTTAATAAAAGCAGTGAAGAAGAAACAAACAGAAAAAACCTATACAGTGACCTTGTTAAAATATGTACTGCTAAATTGTTTAATTAGTACAGCTTTATTCTTCAGTAAAGGCTTACAAAAAATATCAGAATCATTTAGCATAAAAGGTTTTCAAAAATATTTAAAGTGTTTTCCAATCGTACTTTAAAGAACTAAATCAGCCATTACAATTTGTATAGCGCCGTTTTTGTGAAAAACTGTGCTGCTGTAAAAATGTTCTGCAGTCATGATCTCAGTCATGATCTCAACCTTGGATTACGAATGCGAATGGTCAGATGCTACGTATTTTCAATATTATTTTATGGAATGGAAGCATGGACGCTTACTGAAGAATTAATTAGGCGACTTGAGGCATTCGAGATGTGGATCTACAGAAGAATACTTAAAATAAGCTGGATGGACAGGGTTACGAATGAAGATATTATGGATCGGATGAATAAAGAAAAGGAAGTAATTAAAACCATAAAAATCCGAAAACTTCAATATCTTGGACACGTGATGAGACATCCAGAGAAGTATGGGATCCTGCATCTCATAATGCAGGGAAAGATTGCCGGAAGACGGGGCCCTGGAAGAAGGAGAACCTCATGGCTGAAAAACCTGAGGCAGTGGTTTGGCCAGTCTACCGTGGAGCTGTTCCGGGCCGCAGTAAACAAAGTCCGCATAGCCAACATGATAGCCAACGTCCGTTGAACGGACAAGGCACAACAAGAAGAAGAAGAATGAAATCAATTTAAACCTCAAATAAATAAAGTACACAGATACGTAGGTATTACATGGTGTAAGGTTTGTCCGGTTCTTGACGGCGTTTGCTGCTATCCACCAACTGCGTGGCAGGCCGGATCGGAAGGGACTGGTCAAGGGAAACCTTTTGACTTCTGCAACAAGGCTCTCTCGGAACATCGCCTTGCACCGCAATGGAAGGTTATTACCATTTTAGGTTATTACAAGTATTTATTATTATAAATAATAGGTTTCATTTGTCCGTCACTCCTGGACATATTGACCCCCAGATTCCTACCAACCTTTCATACATCCTACCCAGAACTTCATCTCCTTTCTTTCCTAAAAAAGACTCTCCACACAGCATCCCCAAATGTGACATAGGACCCTGAGCGGAATTATTTCCGCATGGCCTCCTGTGTGGAGCTAATGTAAAAAATAATAAACCAACTTTTAAATTCAGATAAGTCGTATTAAAAAACAACGTTCTTCTGACACCATGAAAAAAGGTTGCATGTGTTGCATTATGTTGAAACAACTGAATAATTTTCTTTCATACTACGTATGGTTGTCAATGAAGAGGAAAATTATTACACGTTCATGTATAACGCGTTTAAAAAAAAATCAACAGCAGATGGCGCTTTCTATTTCCCGCCTAACTCGAATCTTTTTCGAATCTCGAGCGGCCATGATTTTATTTATTACCGTTGTTATCTTCCCCGTGTTTCGCCCGATGTCGCCAGCTGCGCACGTTTCGTGTTTTATATTATTTTATTTTATTTTATATATAAAGCTTTGACAGGCGTCGTGAAGAACGATATAAAGAGCTGGATTATATTTTCCAAAAGAAAACATCTGAATCTGTTGAATAAAATATAGTAATTCCATTATTTTAAATGGATGTTCTGAGACGTGCTTGTGAAAATGTAGCTTATACTAGGAATTAGTTGTTTCTACTCAGCTTCGTCCCAATTTATACCAAACACGAGAAAATAATACGAATTCTTGTATAGCCACCTACCGTGGACGTTAATTTATTTATTTTTCTAAAATGGAATGAACATTGCAAAAGCGGTAAAGAAAATTACCAAAAATAATATTTGGAATAGTAAATGTGAGTAAATGTATTTACATTTGGGACAAAACAGTTAACACACAGTTTTTTTTACATGAATACTGCACAAGAGTCCCAACTGCTCCCGTCTGGAGCCAGTGGGACTCTCTCTCTCTCTCTCTGGTTTCAATCGTGGGATTGGTTTGCAGCAATTTCATCTATACGTTTCTTCCACTCTTCCCTGTCTTGTGCGGCTCTTTTGAAGTCCCCTCGGTCATACCATAAGACAAGAAGGCCTCTTGCAAGAGGCCTTCTTGTCTTATTACATGGCCGATCCATCTTGCGCGCCTTTCGGACAAGGTCCTGAGCAGGTGCCTTCCTCCTTCGATTCTTTGGAGAACCTCCTCATTTGTGATGTGGTCTCTCTAGGAAATTCCTAATAGTCTTCTATAGGACCACATCTCAAAAGCCTCTAGTCTCTTTCGGATAGGCACCATGTTTCGCAGCCGTACATCAAGATACTCCATACATAGGTCTTGATGAGGAGTATTCTCAGTTTTAGGTCTTTATTATTCGATTCTATTATTTTCGACCTTTTATTGACTGCAAGCCTAGCCTGGTGTACACGGCTGTCGACCTCGCTCTTAGACCGACCGTCCCATGTTATTTTGCTCCCGAGACTATGCTCAGTGGGACGATGGCATCCCCAATTGGGGTATGTTGTGAGGCTGAAGGCAGTGGCGAGGGGAAGGAGATAGGGAAGAGGAAGGTGGGAAAGTACCTGGCTATTCAGATCTGGTCACCAAACACAGCAGAAGCCATTTCAAGCAACGTTTCAATTATGAATGGTCGTCTTACACCATCGCGATACTGAGAGTATCTTCAACTCTGAAACGTGCCGCAAATATACTTTGTATTATTTTAAATGAATAAATTGTGAAATACACAAATTAACAATAAAAATTTATTTGCCACGCCAGGATTCGATCCCGCGACCTTCGGAATGCGAGTCAAGCGCCTTACCGCTGCACTACGCCGGCCGGGCCGTCCGTTAAACTTAAACAATAATTCACGTTTAAATTCGTCGGGCAACGTTTAATTAATCTAGTTATCCCAGGGCATTGCCATTGGTAAGGTAGTTCTACACTTGGGAAGAGGGAATTGGCGGCCTCGCGCGAGGTCTCTCTTTCTCTCATCTAAACATATTATTAAAAAAAAATTGTATTTTCTCGACCATTAGTAAATAGAAGGTTCCCATATTTGAGATTCATTTTCGAGAATGCTACGCACCAAGCTAAAGTAAAACATCCCTAATTATAACTGTAACTCCCTTGAATTGCGTATGAAAAAAACCAGAGTTGAACGGAGATTTTAATGCTCCAATTATTGTAAAAAACGTTTTGAGATGAAAAAAGTTATGTCAACCTTGAAAATATGTTGCATGGAAAAACTGTAATACCCTCAAGTGTCGCTCTCCCGGTTAATAAATCGTTTGTAAATAAGTTTATGAACCGTTAACCAGATCCTGGTGGCATGCAAGGCCAAGGTAACCTAAATTCATAAAACCAAGAAAAGAAAGTATTTACGTTGTTGGTATAATGGGTTAACGAAGAAAACGCGTCAGGTTATTGTAGAAAAAATTATGTCGGTACCTACCCTACAACAATATACTATTTAATACAGCCAACAACTATGAAGAAATAGCGTAAAAATCAACAAACTAACTAACCATCACGCCGTTTCCCGCAGGGGTATGTAGAGAGGACGGACCGCCAAACACACACTCCTTGCATCGTTCACATTCATACATCGTCTCGTGCATGCTCTTCTATTATTCTGACTCTTGACATGGCCCGACTCAAGTATCTGATTCACTTGGTCGTGCCATGTCTTTCTTGGGCGTCCTCGACCTCTTCTACCATTCCCATTGGCCTAGAATATTCTCCTTACACTCCTTTCCTCCTTTATTTGCTCTACATGCCCAAACCATCGGAGCGTTCTTTTCTTGATCTTACTCATCACGCTTACATCAGCCTTGCATTATTTGCGGATCTCCACGTTTCTCACACGATCATACATGATTTTACAACACATACGCCTCAGGGATCTCATTTCTACTAATAAATCAGCTAATTAATCAGAAAACTCTAATTGTGATAAGCTAGAGAAAGAATTGTTGTAAAATCATTATTTTATTTTTATTTTCAATTTTGTTCTCGGAATCGAAAATAGAAATAAAAACATTTTTCAATTTGGGTGCTAACGCTCTCGGAGCCAATCAGTGAGAGCTTTTAGGAACTAGAACTTATGGTTATCTATGAACGTATTTATTATATCTATCCCGTCCTTACGTTCATAGAAACAAGCCCTATTACTGCGGGAACAATAGAATCCTGAACCCTGGCACCAGCAATGCACATAATACCTATTGAATTTCCTGCATTCAAAGCACTCCCTTTGATTCACTACTTATTGGCAATTCAAACTCCAGGACTACTACCACTTTACAGCTATTGATGGAACGTGTCAAAAGCTTTGTTCTATGGTTAACAAAAACTTGACCTGGTCCACATTGTGGAAATGCGGACGTTTAAAGATATTGAATGTCTTTCTGTGTAGTTCTGAAATATGGATGGGATTCAGTCAAAATGTTATGACAGTTGTTCTCGTATCTTATTACCTTATTTTTACTTTTCAATCAGCCCACATAGTTAAAATTCACATTACAGTAAATTAATTACGTGAATTTAATCAAATTACTTAAATTAACCTTACTTAACTGACTTATCTTGCAGAAGAACCACGAGCGATTTAATACTTTTTTAGAAATTATTTAATGGCTGAATGAATGCACCTGATACATCTAATAACGTTTCGAGTACTAAATGGTAACATGTGACTTCCAGAGATGTTCTTTGTTTATTCGTCGAAAACAAACCATTTTATTAATTCCCCAATCCAATTCAGTTCCATTAATATGTAGTTTATTTTTACCTTACACGTTGATTTTGACTACAGCATTTACTTTGCTTTTTTATTGTTAGGTTAATTTATGCGGCTTTTTCTCTTCTTTCTTTTATTGGTTGTACCTACGAGTATTGTATTGATTTATTTTATTCCTATCTTATTTTTTATATTCTATTGTTAGCCATAGCACTCATATGGATACATTGAATTGCTTTTCCTAGATACGAAGCTGGGAATAAAAATACTCGTAAATATCGTTGCTAAATAAAAAGGAAGGAAGCCGTAAACCAGGTCTACTGGTCAATGAGGTCTACTGGTAATGGTGATTGACTTGACAAATACATAGTGTAATAAGAACAAATAAATAATGCTCTCACAGTCTTAAAAACGGTGAACGATTTCATTTAATTTGCTCGTCTATAAAATAATAAGGAGGTTGTTATGGTAAAAGTATTGAAGTAGGGTTTTATGTAAGTTATTAAACAGGGTTTTAATATATCAGGGTTAAAGAATTGAATTTAATGCACTGGAAAGTGTTGTGTCGGGTTTTGTACCTACTATGTGATATTATCATATCATATACACCTCTTATTGAGTGGGTGCATTAAATGTTACAAATACAGTTACAGGGTAAAACATAAACGTACACAGTTATCAGCTTTAATCCCAGGGGATCTTGGACGCCAAATCTCGTAGGTACGAGATATGCTGACTGTGTCGGTAGACATGAATACTCCCATCAGAGCGTGGGCACTGTTATTTTATTCATTGTTGTGAAGCTTGGGAATAAGAAATAAAAGAGTGGATGTATAACAAGATTATTATATATTGAAAGTATATGCGTACCTGTGGACCATACTATATCCACATCCTAGCTAAAAACCTATGACGTCCGCGTCGAATCCGGATGCAAAGCCAGGGGACCGTTCCTCCCTTGCAATTGCATCATCGCCAGGTTTCTCGCTCTTCTCCCTCCATCTGGGGTAGTTGTGGAGTATGGGAACGCCATGCCCTTGGCGTCTTCCATCATGTGGTTGGTAAAAGGCCCATCAGGTTGTGGAAAGAATCGGCGGGGACTAAACGGACGGTTTGTGTCCCTTTGTTTTATTGAGAATCCATCTCGTCGAATGACGGATGGTAAATATAATCGCAGATTATGCTTGAACTTGGCGATCAAACCGCCATTATCGCACCACGGGATTCTACACTGGAATACCCGTAAATAAGAATTCTCCAGTCGCGATAACCTTGTACCGGCTGAGAATAAAAGGAAACTTAACGTTCACATATTGAAATAATAATTGAAAAACCCGCCGATTAATATTTTACATTTTAAGTAAATTTAAATCCACATTGTCGACTGTCAGATTCACGTCCTGCCCTAAAGACGCGAATCCAAAAAGTGCAGGAAAACGATCATTATCCCCCTATTGTTCGAAAATACAACTACTCGGAGAAAAAGTGAAACTATAAGCGGCCAGTAAAATAATTGAATTTATTACTATAGACAAATATTAATAACCCTGGGGTAATTTTGTACAATAAATTATTTTCATAACAAGGTTGTGAAACCGAAGTGAAAATAAATAAATCAATAATCTGCCTTTCCATTACAACACCCCTCTGACGAACACAGTGGCAGACTTCGGATATGAAAATAATCATCTTCTGAACTAGCAGTTCTTTTTTCCCCGTAAACTCAACCTAAACCGTATACGATGTGGTCACGGCCGTTGTGCAAACTTACATGACGCATAAATTGGACGTAAAGGATTGGGTGAGCGTCGATGTGTTCAAACAACAGAACATGTTGTAGAAGAATCTCCACCTCATCAGTTCCCTGGAAGCACAACAGTGCTGAACCAAGAGACTCCCTGTGCCGTCGACTGGTTTAATAGCCTCACCATCCCACTTTTACCTTCACCGCCTATCCTCCACCAAAAGAAGAAAAAGATAATGGAGTGCTGATACCACGGACGTAGGAATATATGGACCTGCCCTAAGTGATAAAAGCGTATTGTTTCCCCCTCCCCATAACGGTTCCATGGAACCGCCTGGGCTTACGAGAGCCGCCTCCCTTGAATCTCAAAACGTGACGTCATCATTCTTGTTCTGACCAGCGCCGAAGTCACATAGTACATTTTACGAAATAACAAGGCAAAAACGGTAGCTTGTGCTATGAAAACGTGTAAAAATAGAAGTGAAAAAGAGAATAAACCAAATTGTCGTATTACATTCCATAGGTAAGCATTATTTTACTTTATTTTAAGCTTATTCGAATTATATTACAATATATCAGTTTTGTAACATACACTATCATGAACGTGTTTACACACAGCCGTAATATGCGTGGGATGGCGTATTTCAGCATATCGCTCGCCATATATTCCGATTGGGAATGTACGGCGAGCGATATGCCGAAATACGCCATCCCACGCATATTACAGTTGTGTGTGTGAACACGTGTTAACGCTCAGAGGGCGTGTTCATACACAGCTATTATGAATGGCGACGTAAAACACACAGCCGTTTGCAAAAGACTCAGGGATGTGCCTTCGCCTTTTGCGCTTTGCTAATATTTATTTTTGCGCTTTCCTAATCGTATCATTTGGAACGTCTATCTTTTCATGTGTTATTTCTTGCTGGAAATCCGTCGTATTAATAAAGGATAATAAACCAATCATTTTTAAATTTATCACACTTTAAGGGCCTTATTACTAAACGAGTTTTGAATTTTACGCAACTCATAAACAACCGTTAATATAAGATAAATAGTTGGTTATTCAGTTGTATAAAATTTAAAACACGTTATTAGTAAGGGGGTTAAAAGTGGAATAAAGTATGTTTTATTTATTAGGCGTTATTGTATATTTTGCTTTCTTAATTGTACTCCTTCGTGGTATGTTTAGAAGTAAAATGTAGATACAGTGAGCATGTTTGGAATGAAAAATGTATGTGTCATTTTGCTGTCCGATGATATTTTTTATCAATCAAAATTTAAAATAAAATATGTTTCTATCGCACGTCGCCACCGATTATATTATTATATTTGGATCACACCGTCACGTCTCAGCGGACCACGTGTTAGGTAAGCGCGTTGTTTCGTATGTACGGTACTGCTGGAACGAGAACGAGTGTATATCGCGTAATGCTCTAGGTTATTCCGAGTATGTGTATGTATGGAAAACACGTTTTTTGTTTTTAATTCAAAAAGTGTCATCGGACGACAAAATTACATCTAAATTTTGACTCCAAATTCTCTTAGGAATCGCTGGTAAAAGCTGTGTGTATAAAATTTAATTTGTTTTTGAGTTGTTTTTCTTTTCTATTATCTTCTGAAAAGTGAAATGTTATGTACTTTCTTAAAGATTTCCCAAAAAAGAAAACTTGAAGACAATGTGGCGACTTTCATCCGGTAAAAGTGAGCAGACAAGTGTTCGTAACCTTCGTATCTGCTCAGAACATTTCAAAGAGACAGATTTTATAATAAACAAACAGGGCACACGTGTGCTACGTGTAGGTGTGATTCCATCGGTCTCTTTGTCACCTGTTACAGAAAGAATTATCGTTAGTATATAAATTCTTTAATGACTAATAATTCTTTTTTGTAGTTATTCATTACATGTATTTATTTTAATTTTATTATCTATCCATTTCAGAAATTAAGCGACAACTTCTCTGAGAAATCATATGTATGTCTTTCTCTAGCTGATGAAACGATCAATAATACTTATGGATGGATGAACCCTCAAGAGGATTCTGATTTTTCTCTCGTTTCTTGCGCACCTGCTCTACACAGCACACACGTCGTGAGTTCATTCTTATATTTAATTATCCTTTAAATTAATATTTTATTGATAGTGCATATCACAAATTTGTAATAAATATGTAAATTATCGAATTGCAATAATGATTATATACCTAATATTGTCAACTTTGTCTCGTTTCGAAAAGGAATGCGAACCAGAACCTATGACTATGTGCTTGACGGAGATCGAGGCCGTAGCTGCAGCTGCTCAGTCATGTGTGCTCGTCAGTTGTATGGTACCCACTACTATTCCAGAAAGCTTTGTGAGTACCAATTGATTATTGACCTTTGATGACTTCAAAAACACATTGTACTATTATGTAGTGTGCAGACCACTCTAGTAACTGACTAAATGTTTTTATACCTAAAAATATAATATTATGTCTCTATTCCCCAGATTCAGGAACCCCAACCCGTCTTTATGGAAGAACCACTTATTATATCAAAAACCACTCAAAAAAATAAACCAATTGAAGTCAATTACAAAAAAATGGAAAACTTGTTATTAGAAAGTAAGTTACTAATTAGAAAATTAAAAAAATTAACGTTGTTTATAAACGTAAAATATTTCTTTAGAAAATATTTTTTATTTGATATACACAGCTTCTCTGACGGTGTTGGAATAAATTATCTTTTTTAATCTTCTTTTTTTATAAATGAAACCGTACAAGAGTCCCAACTGCCCTCAACTGTCTGAAGCAAATGAGACTATGGCATCCCCAATTGGGGTATGTTGTGAGGTTGAAGGTAGTGGGGAGTGGTAGGAGATTATGAAGAGGACGGTGGGGAAATCTGGCTATTCAGATCTGATCAATGATAGTATTTTCCACTCTAGAACGTGCGGCAAACATTTAAAAATTATTTTTAATTAGTAAATTGTGAAATAATTCAAATTTTTAATTTGCATGTTGGGTTTCGAACCCGTGACCTTCCGCTTGCTAGTTGAGAGCGTTACCCCTCGACTACGAAAACCTTCGTATCTATGATTTTTCGGCGTGTAATTTTTTCTCAAGGTCACGGCCGTCATCACAGTCAACATATTAATACCTTCTTACTATGTTGGCTCATCTTTTTAATATATTTTTATTCAGCTGTTATTATTGTACTGTTTTTAGCATCGATAATATAACTCCTGTATATGTTATGTTGTTTTCTCTTAGGCTGTGCTGTTATTTTTGTACGTTATTTAAACCTCTGTAAGTTGTTTATTGAATGCTGTTCTCACAAATATAATGTTATCCTTAACCCTTTTTGTCTTTTTCTTTTCACTTCTTCCATTGTCCATAGACAATGTAAGAAATAATTTAATGGAAGTTATATATATTATAAAAATATTATTTCTTTAAACAATATTATGTATAGTCTGAGAATACTGTTACTGTGTCGGTGTAGGTATATAATACTGTTTTACTAAGTTTCTGCTGATATATGCTTAAATGTACCTAAACAAAAAATATTATATCCAAAAAATAAATAAAAAGCACCTTCGTCGTCAAAATATTCCAATTAATACGCCACTCCTGGCTACGCACGATCCGATTTGCAGAACCCAGATAAGTTGGGAGGTTTAGGGGGAGGGGGGAAGTTGTTGCTTATACACAATGCGTCGATGTGGTGGTGACAAGTACCTATCTATGTAAATCTGGTCACCAAATATGCTTAAAGCCATTTCAAGCAGTTGGGGCGATACTAAGAGTATCTAAAAAAGGATCAAATAATAATGTAACTGCTACGTGCTACGTATTATTGTAATTAAATAACGTGTGAAATAATTCAAGTAAAATAATTTTAATTAAAAGAGATAATTACATTATTTTTATTAACTAGCAGACCCGGCCACACGTTGCTGTGGCTAACAAAACACAACGCCATTACCCAACCTTTATAAAATCTTCACCACCCGCTTGCCTGCTGCCCGCTGCCTGAATTGAATATTTGAATTTCTCGGCTTTTCTCTACTATAATAAGCATGTAATATACATATAAACCTTTCTCTTGAATCATTCTATCTATTGGTGAAAACCGCATGAAAATCCGTTGCGTATTTTAAAAGATCAATGCGCACATTTTGAGTGCCTTCATTTTATACTATGTAATTATACCAACAGAGCGGTTGTGATAACCCTAAAATATGTCGATAGTCACGAAAGTGGGCGGTTCTCCAATGTGCTTGTCGCTGGTTACAGGGGTAGGTAAATTATGAAACATTTGTAAAAGTGTCTTAACTAAATATGGCAATAAAATAGTTGTCTGTGAAAAGATGCGAACTTTACTTTGCCTATTCAGACTTCGCAAATATGTTAATAACGTAGCGAGCAATTCGCGCTCCCACGTAAAAAGGTCTATTCATTAAAAAGCAGATGTTATTTTTAAGAACTAAATGGTGATATTATAATGCGAGATGCCTATATACTGTCAGATTAATTTTTCAACCAATCACAGTCATCTTCCCCTCTTCGTACCGCCATAGTTGATTTTTCCCCTCACCTGTTATTTCTGGTCTATTGAATTTGGATGTCTATGGCTGATACCAACCCTGACGTATGGTATAGAGGCACTGAACTTGTAAAGATGACAAGATCTTTGGAAAAAAGCTACATGACATGACGTATTACGAATGTCTAAATCTTAAAAAATGAAAATCTTATGTCGTAAGTAATTTGGACATCCAGAGCGGATGAAGGATATAAATACTTACTGGGGTTGACAATTTTAAAGATGTGTGGCGGACCATTCCCTACTTAATAGGTTCTCTTAGTAAACTGTGTATAAATATACACAATTGTGGATAGTTATAACTGTGAATTAATCATTAGAGTATCAAATTTGGAATTAATGATCCCTGGAATATAACAATTAATTATTGTAACCTACTAATTGAGCAACTGCTTGAACAATTTCATGAATTTCCACAAATTATACCCGGGAAACATAAATGCGGCCATTCAATCTCTAAATAATGTACCTATTCAAACACTACACCAATAGTTCTAAATATTAATCTGAGCGTTCCTTTGATATGAAACATAATTCTCTCAAACACTAATTTACGTTTGATACAAATTCAACGTATTACGGATATTTCAATTACGTGGCAATCAAAATGTGTTGAACATGTGAACCAGCAATTTATTAATAAATTAGTGGTAAATTTGTTCCGAGAACTGTGCATTATTAATGATATATTATGGGGTTCGAATCCATAGTTAAATGCTGTTTCCTGACTAATTAACTTGGTGCATTTGATTGAACGCAACTAAAAACCATCATCATTATCATTACATCATCATCATTACATACTATAAAATGAAGTCGCTCAAAATGTACGTGCGCGTTAATCTTTTAAACTACGCAACGGATTTTCATACGGTTTTCACCAATATATATGGTGATTGAAGAGGAATATTTATATGTATAATACATGTAAATTATATTAGAGAAAAGCCGAGAAATCCAAAGAAAACATATTTTTGTGCGATTTAAAACGGCTGACGAGCCGTACTATAGTCACTTTTGAAATTCGTTCTACGAAAGAAATTGGAAAATAGTTGTCTCAGAGTAAGTAGGTATTTGATTTTCCCTTTTCAAATATCCAGTGTTGCATTGCAAGCATTGTATAATTAGTGGCGATCGCTAACTTTTTTTTTTTTTTTTACAGTGAATACCGCACAAGAATCTCAACTGCTCCCGTCTGGAGCCAGTGAGACTATGGCATCCCCAATTGGGGTATGTTGTGGGGAAGTAGGTGGGGAAGAGGAAGGTTGGGAAGTACCTGGCTATTCAGATCTGGTCACTAAACACGGCTTAAGCCATTTTCAAGCAACGTTTCAATTCTGAATGGTGGTCTTAACACCAGGGCGATACTGATAGTATCTTCCACTCTGGAACATGCCGCAAATATACTATATATTATTTTAAATGAATTAATTCTGAAATAACACAAATTAATCAAATAAAATTTATTTGCACATGCCGGGTTCGAACCCGCAACCTCCGGATTGTGAGTCAAGAGTCTTACCCACTGGACTACGGAGTTCGGTCCAATAAAAAAAATAATATAGTTGATTCAAGAGGAAAGTTTATATCTATAATACATGCTTATTATAGAAGAGAAAAGCCGAGAAATTCAAATATTCAATTCAGGCAGCGGGCAGTGGGCAGCGGGCAGCGGGCAGCGGGCAGCTGGTAAACAGGTGGAGTGGATTTTATAAAGGTTGGGTAATGGCGTTGTGTTTCGTTAGCCACAGCAACGTGTGGCCGGGTCTGCTAATTTTAATATATTTTTCAACTGATTCAGATCTTTTGGATTAAGAACTGCAAAATCCGGTATTATCGGTATTCTAAAGATATGATTTACCGAAACCAGGTGAATTTTTACAAATTTACTGCAAAAATTGAATTCATCAAAACAACGATATAATATATTTTTTTTATTATGAAGAAAGAACTTCCCGCGGGCTACGAATAATCCAACAATGTTTGAAAATCTCCTACTACCACCACAGTAAGCGGAAAACGTTGCTTGTGACGTGATGGAGGACTCAGCCAGCCGAGGAATCGAACATGCGACGCCCAGGTGGGACCCAAACACAATGCCCACTCAGCCACTGACCGTAAACAACGGAAACCAGTTTTAAAAAAAAATTAAAAAAAATTAATAAATACCTTAATTCTTTAAGTCAGCGAATGATTGGTGGTTCACAAAATGAAATTAATTAAATGTTCATTTTTTTTTCAATTTGGGAGGTGGGTAGGTACAGGTACCGCCTCCACAGGAATATAATAGGATAATCAATACCCCTGCCATAGGTCACCCCAAATGGTTCGCTAAGTTTGGTGCCTTAGCAAGGGTGCCGGGTTTATGGAATGGCAGGCCGGATCGGCAAAGACTGGTTGATGGAGACCTCTCCAGAAGGACTCTCGCAACATCGCCTTGCATTGCAGTAAGTGATGGATTTATACGTCCGTCACTTGGACACACTAACCCCAATATTCTTACACATCCTTCGTACCCATATCTTCCCAGATCTTATCTCCCTCCTTTTCTTTTTAAAAGATCTCCACACAGCATCCCCTAAGATGATATAGGCCCCGAGGGGATTTTTTTTCTTCAGGGCCTCATAATCACATCTGATCTGAATCGTTGTCCATCGTAAAACAAATTAAATGATGGATCACATAATAAAACACCATCTATGGTTAAAACTTCAAACTACATATTCAGGAGAACAAACAGTGGCGCAGAACGAGTTAATGGTGATCGGTCTTCCTTCGCCTACAGATTAATTAGTGTGTGGAGATGAAAAATCCAACAAGAAGACAGCGAAGATTTGAACCAACAACATCCATCATTTGAAGATATTATGGGTACATCGTGTACACACAGGACATGGAAGATTTTAGTGCTGGTGACCCAGATTATTGTGATTTTTCGTCGTGCAGCGTTTTTCAAACTTAAAAGCTTTTAATACATTTTCTTTGACAGGGGATGACGTACAACGCATCCTACACGACTTGAGATCTTAATTTTATGGATATTTTGTATTTACACAATTATTAACAGAACACAACCGAAATTTTTATGTTTGATTTCTTAGCCAATAACAAAGAGGTCGTCCAAAAATCATGTTTATTCCGTCTTATGTACATCTTGTTTCACATCCGTCCAGGAATTAACTTCCATGAAATTGAATCTAAAACAACTAACGCTTTGTTTGGGCATGTACAGGCGTAATACATACCGTATGTATATTATGTTATTATATATAGGTGTAGGTATATTATACATCTTCACATTGATGTACAATGAAAAGCATATGTAACTATTATTGACATAGTTAAGTTTTCACTTACCAGAACAACAGCTTACACCAAATGTGCCACGATTCATTGAGATGAAATAAACTTACCTGAAAATAAAATGAAAATAGGATAAGCTTAGACATTAGGAAATTCTTCTTAGGATAACATATGGGACTTGAAACATGACAAAAAAGTTTTTTGTTTTTTTTTTTTTTTGGGTGTTATGCCGTGTTGCGCTACTTCTTCCTTTAGCCATCGTTTAATTATATCTGCCGTGATGATGGACACTGTAACGCTGTCCGAAACGTTGGCTAATGGAGGAGGTAGCGCAACATGGCATAACACACCAAAAATAAATAACAAAAATACTTTTGGCCGTGAAAATCTAAAATCATATACGACAAAAAAGTGTTCAATAATATTGAAAAATAAATATCGGCAGAATTTAGAATACATAGGTTCTTTAAGATGAATGCTTCGCGGTCTTTCTCATACAAAACTTAATTTTTAATTTCAGTGGAAAGTGCCCAAACGAACTGAATAATATTTTTTTATTTAAAAGTTATATTAACATCTGGTTCGGACATATATTTTTGATTGATATGATGATATACAGGTAAAATAAAAATCATTTTCTTTCATTTTGGAGGCAACCTTGGAATTTTTATGTAAGTTAATCATAATTGTAAAATAAAATATCTTGCCCTAACTGCTGTTAAAAATAAAATAAAAATTAATATATCCCAAAAAATGCGTATTTTTTAATAGAAATTTTTATTAATATACGACAAATGTGTTTACATTTATAATTAAAATTTACCCTCGTCAAATTTTTTTTTAATCTCATTCTTATTTTTCATTTTATATTTCATTATTTATTTTTAAATAATAACGAAGTAAAATTATTATTTTTTAATATTTATCATTTACTCACAAATTATTCCCCAAGTTGCCTCTAAAATCTTAACACTAGAGAGTCCGAGTACTGCTCCATATCTAAAAAGACCAAACCGTCATTTTGACGACTGATGACATTTCCAAATAGAGAGGCGGGTATTGGTAAAGCCGCCCCATTTTTTTACCCTTATTTATTGGATTACTTAGGTTAACCCAAGTGGTTCGCTGTACGTTTGGTGACTTTGCAGGAGTGCCGGGTTCACGGGGAAAGGTTTGTATAGGTCTAGGTGGCGAATATGCCCACCTCTGGGGAAGCGGACGGGATCAAGAGACGCTAGTTGAGAGAGACCTCCTCTAGCCGGACCCTCTCGACCCGTTGGCGTTGCCTTGCACCGAAGAGGGAGGGATGGATTCATTTGTCCATCACTCCTGGATACATTTACCTATTTTTCCTATCAACCCCTCACACCTTTTTCCTTCCCGGAACTTGCTCTCCTTTATTTCCCTAAAAACACCCCCCACATAGCATACCTAAAGATGGCAAAGGCCTTGAGGGATTTTTTTCCTCAGGGCTTCCTGAAAAAAAATATTTTCTTTAAAAATTATGAATTTTTAGTAAAATATAAAACAAATAATTATTTACTCTATATACCGGATCTGCCCTGATGATGGACACTGCAACGCTGTCCGAAACGTTGGCTAAAGAAGGAGGTAGCGCAATACGGCATAAACACCCCAAAACCAAACAACGAAAATTATTTACTTTATTCAATTAGGTACACAACGTGTACTATGCAATTGCAATCGTCGGGAGATCAACTGCCGGGTCACTACAGATTTCGATACAGTAGTTAAATACAGCAGTGTGTATTAACACGTACCGAGTCGTTATGTGGCGGTCAATCCTCTCTGCCTACCATTGCGTTAAAACGGATTTTTAGTTTTTTTTTTTTTTTTTTTTTTTTTTTTTTTTTTTTTTTTTTTTTTTTTTTATATCAAACGTTTATTGATTATAGCATATAAAATATAATGTACATTTAGATGATGTGTTAATTTGCTTACATGTTCATATTTAAATATGTTAATACCACTCTTCCATGGAAGCGTTAGCTTGTGTCTGGAAGAGTAGTGTACATTTTTTAATGCTATATTTAAGTTCTTAAATTACAATGTGAATGTAAAAAACAATAAGTTGTAAGTTCGGTGATATGTAATTATAAGTATTTATCTACTATCAAAACAATTTTACTATTTGGATAATGTGTCCAGAATTATTGTAATTAGTTGCTAAAAACAATACAAAATTTAACTTATTTGAAGAATGGAGTATCACTTGGAAACTGAGTTATAAGTAGATTAGATTAGTCGGAAACTGTTTTTTTTTTTGAGATTATCTTTAAAATATTTTTTTACAGTGTTTATTAATTGGATTTTATCATTGATTTTTCTAATTTCATCCGGTAATCGGTTGAAAATAAGTCTTCCTTGATAAGTATAATAATTTTGTGCAAAGGAAGTGTTTAATTTTGGGCATGAAAAAATATATTTATGTCTAGTACGGTTTTCAGTTATAAATTGATATTTTTCTTTTTCTTTTATAATTTGAATCAATGCATTTCTATTGTATAGATCTTTGAAAGATGGTACTTGAAATTCCTTAAATAATTGATCCGTTGGGTAGTCAGAAGGTTTTTTTAATATGATTTTAATTATTAGCCTCTGCACAACTTCAATTGGGGAAAGATTAGTTTTGTATGCTGATCCCCAGCTAATGATAGCATATTGTAAAGTTGATTGAACCAAAGCGTAATATATTAGATATAAGTTTTTTACAGATAAAAAATTTCTGATTCTTAAAAATATATAAATCAATTTTCTAATTTTTTTTACAACTTGACAAATTTGTTCCTTCCATTTCAAATTTTTATCGATAATGACTCCTAAATATTTGATTGTGTTTGTTGTTTTTAATATTGTGCAGTTTTGGATACAATAATTTTTACTATGTGTTTTGGAATTATCATGGATGATGATGTCAATGTTTTTAGGGGTATCATTTTTGTGTATTGCAAATGGAATTACAAATGTTTTATCACCATTTAGTGATAGTAAATTTACGTCGAAGAAATTCTTTAAAATATTTATGTCTTCGGTGGCTTTAAATGTTACTTTTTCCCAAGTTTTATCGCTAATTATTAGTACCGTATCATCGGCGTATGAAGTAATTTGGCCATGTAGTGGTTGAAAAAAAATGTCATTAACATATATGGTGAAAAGGATTGGTCCGATTACTGTACCTTGAGGGATTCCAAAGTCTGATATTTCTTTATCGCTTTTAATCTGATTTATTTTTACGACTTGCGGTCGATTTTTTAGGTAGTTCGAAATCCATTTAATTGCATTGTCTTTTATACCTATATTGTTTAGTTTTTTTAGTAGAATCTCATGGGATATACTATCAAAAGCTTTTCTGAGATCAATAAATATACCGGCACATTTTTCACCTTTATCCAATGATTCATTGATGTATGAGGTTACATTAGCAATAGCATCTTGTGTGCTGAGTGACTTTATAAAACCAAATTGGTTTTGGTGAAGAATTTTATTACTTTCTAGGAAACCGACCAATTGGTTTTTCACAATTTTTTCAAAAATCTTTCCAATGTTTGAGATTAGACAAATTGGGCGGTAGTTAGTTACTTGTTGAGGATCTCCAGATTTATAAATAGGTGAAATAATTGTATTTTTATAGTTTGTCGGAAATATTCCCTCTGTTAAACTTAAGTTTATCAAATGAGTAATTGGTTTTACCAAATGAATTTTCATGGATTTTAGAAAATGTACTGTAATAAGGTCAAATCCGGGAGACGAACCTCCTTTCATGCCTTCTATTATTTTTAAAACTTCACTTTCTGAGGTTGTTTCAAATTTTGATAAATTATTTTGATTTTGTACATTTTCAATCGTTTGTTTTTTCGGGTTAAAAGATTTATTGATATTTTTCGCAAGATTTTTTCCTACATTAGCAAAAAAAGAATTAAAGATGTTTGCACATTGTTTAGGTTGAATATTAGCATCTATTATTTTATTTTCATGTTCAATGTATTTTATTTTTTGTGTTTTTTTAGTGTTATCCATGGCTAAGTTGACTGTTTTCCATATTTGTTTATTGTTATTGTCTGTAGAAAGTATTTTATTTTTGAAATAGTCTTCTTTATTTTTTTTGATACAGTTTGTTAATTTATTTTTAAATTTTTTGTAAAAAGTGTATGCTTTTTCATTTAGAGGATTTTTCAATGCTGTTTTATAAAGTTTTTCTTTGTTTCTAATTGATATTATAAGTCCTTGTGTTATCCAAGGCTTTAAAATTCTTAGTTTAGATTTAATGCGGACTGTAGTTTCAGTAGTTGAATTTTTTATGTGTTGAGACAATATATTTTCAAAGTTTTTTGAGCAAGTCTCGGTATCATAACTATTTAACACGTTGTTCCATTGTTCATTTCTTAGTTTTTTGGATAAAATAGTCATATTTGTGTAGGATTTTGTCTTTGTTAGATTAAATTTTTTATGTTTAATTTTGTTATCATAGAGAAGAATGCATGCATGGTGGTCAGTTATATTCGTTTTCCAAACAATTGATTTGATTTTGTCGATATCTTTAATATTTATGTTAGTCCATATATGGTCTAAACAAGATGGAGTGTGATTTTTTATCTCTCTCGTATTTTTATTAATGCACGATATGAAGTTAAATTCAGTCATACAATTAATATATTCATTTTTGAAATTATTTTCTACGTTTTCATTAATGTTTAAATTGAAGTCTCCTGCAATAAAGCAAAGTTTATTACTAAATTTTAACAGTATTTGTTTAAATTCATTTATAAATGACGAGATATTCGAACCGTGTGTTCTGTAAACAGCTATTATGTGGTAGTTTGTTTTGTCGAGTTTTAATTGTATTTCAATACAGTTTACTAGGTGTATAGGATGTTCAGTTATTTTGACAATACTAAATTTATCGTGAATGAATATGACGAGACCATTTTATTGATGTTTATTTTGGTTGTAACATAATTATATTCTGGTAAATGATAGGTGGGTGATTCGTCATTAGTAAAAGTTTCTGATAATATTATGATGTCAGGTTTTTTATTTAGATTGTTTAATTTTAGAATTAATTCATCCCAATTTCGTTCCATACTTCGTATGTTAATATGAAAAATGAAAATATTATTGAGATTCTTTGAGATTATGTCATTACATGAATCGGTGTATACACACTCATATTCTTGTATTTTAAAATTATTTTCTAATTCATTAGCTATGAAGTCATCCACTTAGTAAAAATATTAATGTGATATTGATTTCTTTTAAATATGTAGAGTATTTTCAAAGTAGAGTGTGACATAGAGTTAGTAATACAAATACGGATTTTATAATGTGTAGAGATTGTTGAAGAATGTTCCGGTTTTTTATTGATCATATATTGATTGATCACATCTTTATCATTACTAGCATAATCATTTACAATATTTAAATGCATATCTCGTAAAATAATATTATTTATATTTCTAAAATTCAATAAAGCGTTTTTTGATTCTACTATAAATTGTTGTACTGTAGACTTATGTGTAGGATAAATAGCAATATAATGCGATAATTTATTTACGTCTTTAAATTTTATATTTAAAATATTAACATCATAATCATTAATTACTTCATTAATATTGAGAACATTATACTGGTTGGAAATAGATATTCCAATATCAGAGTTTTTGTTTATTCTTATTATTGTTACCTGGTACCCTGGAATGGAGTAATTAGTTTCGCCAGTAGAGTAGGTCTTTGTAAACCCAATCAAGCCCGGGAAAAAAAATATTTCTTTTAAAAATATTATTAATTTTTCAAAAAAAATTTTTACGCTTTTAATATTTTTATGAAATTGAGTAAATCTTTTTTGAGTGCAATTAAAATAGAAATCTCTTATAGAGTGATATAAGTTTTCTTCAATACTTATTTTTTTTCTCTAATGCGTTACATAAAAAATCATTCATTGTTAATTTATAGATAAGAGTTTGAGGAAATGAAAATTTACAATATTTATTCGTAGTCAATGCGTTCTTTGGCAATTCGAAGCATTTTTTGCCGGTAAAGGCATTTTATGCTATCGACTCTATGATCGGTGGAATAGTTCATATCAAACCTTTTGTTTTGGACACAGCAGTTGTTGCAGATTGGAGTTTGTTCTTTGTTTTCACATTTGGATAGTATATGTTCCTTAGTGCAATGAGGGCAAATGGGAGGCTGCGTCCTGGCGAGACATCTTTGAGCTGTGTGGCCGAACTTGAGGCAATGGTAACATTGTGTGAGCGGGCTGCAGTCGCTGACGTACACTCTTTGGAATTTGATGTTTATTTTTTTTTATCAATTAGTTTTTTCCTTAATTGTCCAGTTGTTTCGATAATGTAGTTAGTGGTGTCGTTTTCTTTTCCTTCATTGTACTTATTTTTTAATTCCTTGATAAGCTTAATGTCTTTTTTGTCTTCTAGGGTTAATCCTTCATTTTGTTGTACAATCCCGTCTATAATTTCTTCTTCAGTCAATTGGCATTGCAGGCTTTTCAACATTAAGCACGGTTTCCTTTTTTTTATTTCTTCGGCCGATACTTCTTTTCCAATTACTTTATTTATCTCTTCGGTTAATTTTTCTGCATCTTCTTTTTTTTGGCAAGAAATCACTAATTTTTGTTCTCCGATCTTTTTTACTCCATTTACTCCAACTTTTATTTTTGTTAAATTAATATTTTTTTGAATTTTTATTTTTATGTCCTCGGCCTTCAAGGTGTTTTTTGAGGTAATTAAAATGGCGTATTTCTGTTCTGCATTATATGAAGTTTCTGCGAAGTTTTTATTGTTACTTAGTGCACTCGCGTATGATTTTTTGTTATTTTGATGGATTTCTTCGAGTTTCTGTGTGTAGTGATGATTATTTTTAATATTAATTTCTTGTAATTCTATGATCTTCTTTTGTAGACTAATTAGTTCGTGATGAATTTTTTCTTCCAGTGATACAATATTTTGTTCCAGTGTTAATTTTATTTTTGAGTCTTTCACTGAAGTGATCTTATTAACTAAGTCTTTAATATTTTTAAAAATTTCTTCGGTTTCCATATTAAATTAATGGAATCGCCCAGGTGGGCGAGTTATTAATGTAAGTAATTATATATATTGTTTTACTTCTTACAAAATAACGCGACTGTACTCGTTCGGTGCTGAGCGAGAAGAACGAGTTAGTCAGTCAGTTTAGTTAGTTACCCTTGAGGTAATTTTTCACAAAAACGGCGCTATACAAATTATCCATTTATTAGATATTATTATTATTAGTAGGTTAGGGAACGTACCCATACTACGTGACACGTTTAGGGGGGGGGGGGGTGTCTTCAAAATGTCACGCTCCATACAAATGAGCGGCGGGTTGCTTAGGATTTTGGTCACCGGGGGGGGGTTAAAAATTGCAAAAAGTTGGTCTCGTAGTATGGGTACGTTCCCTTACAAGAATAATCAAATTTACGCCGAAGAATTATCTCATTATTACTCAACGGCCAGAAGTGAAGATATCCAACTGCCGACCATTTTAGAACAGCATCTGGATGCACTCAAGATCTGCTGCATTAGCGCTCAACAGCTGTGACTAAATTAGACTGCACCAATGCACACGCACATTAATTTGTAATAATACATTCATTTTAAAGCGAATAAATTTAATGATCGGATGTAAAACGTTTGTAAAAGATGATGATTGCCAAAAATGACTTATTTTATGTGGAAATAAAGATGATTTTATGTACAATATCGCATGGTTTGAACCTTTGCTCATGTTAGAGGTCACACAGCTAACCAAATTTATTTATGGAAAATAAACATTTTTTATAAATGGCAAGGCTAATACTCAATATTTTGACATCGCAATAACTTTTAGTAAAACCTCAAATTATATTATGTTATGATTGAAGACAATATTATTTTTTAATTAAATGAAGACAATATTAGTGAAACTTAATGGAAAATCTGAAAACAGAAAAATCAGAAAAAAGATACAGTCACATCACTGACTAGTCACATCATAGTCACATACAGTCACATACAGTCACATCATAAAAACATAAGTATACAGAATCTAGATAAAATTATTCCCACCAATGTAATATATCATTGAAGAAGAAGATAAAAATAAAGATCTAAACAAAATATGAAAGAGAACAAGACACAGAAAAATAAAAAAAGTGACGGTCGCAACTGGGACTCAAACCCAGAACCTCTCGTCTTACGGATACTTAGTTGTGACCGTTATCTTTTTTTTATTTTTCCGTGTCTTTTTCCTTTTCGTATTTTTTATTAGTGTTATCTTCTTCTTCAATGATTGAAAAGTCGACCGATGTCGCATATTAAAAAATAAATAGATTTATCAAATACTAAGAGACCCGGCCACACGTTGCTGTTGCTAACGAAACACAACGCCATTACCCAACCTTTATAAAATCCACATCACCCGCTTGCCAGCTGCCTACTGCCCCCTGCCTGAATTGAATATTTGAATTTCTCGACTTTTTTCTACTATACTAAGCATGTATTATACATATAAACCTTCCTCTTGAATCACTCTATCTATTGGTGAAAACCGCATGAAATTCCGTTGCGTAGTTTAAAAGATCTATGCATACATTCATTTTAAGCGACTTCATTTTATACTAAATAATGATACTACGAGTATCCAGGTTGCCTTTAGTTTGGGAAGAATGCAATCATACATAAAAATGGCCGCCGTTAAGAAAACAAAGGTAATGTTGATAGTTCTTAGTCGAAGTATGATACAGTTAATTATTACCGAAGGGTGTAGGGACGAATCAGCTCAGTGATTAGACCAGAGCAGGATTGTTTTTAATGACGATTTTAATGATCAACCATTTTTATCTATCATCGAGAATTCGGGCGATGCTGTGAGCTAACTCAAAAATTGACAAGTTAGTAATGATACTAAAAACTTGTGAAGAAATCTTCAGCAAATTAAAATTTTCCTTGAAACTCAAATTTTCAATGTCAATCAAAATTCAAATTTAAAATAAAGTTTACCAACCAAAAATCTGGAAAAGAGATTACGTAAATCACAAGGAAACAGGTACCTACATTATGAAACATATTATTTGTTTATTATTGGTTATTTGTAACTATAAAGGTGCATTTTAAATAAAGTAAATAAAACATATACTTATGATTAAACTTTGAAATAAAGATAACTTGTAAAACTATTCATTTGTTAACATCGGTTTTTAACATTTAGTTTTCCTCTTAATCTCTTTTCCTTTAGACTACCTGAAAATAAAGCACTAGATTTAAGATAAGTTTTTAGATTTTCACGGCCAAAAGCATTTTCGTTATTTGTTTTTGGGGTGTTATGCCGTGTTGCGCTACCTCCTTCTTTAGCCAACGTTTCGGACATCGTTGCAGTGTCCATCATCAGGGCAGATCCGGCAGATCCGGTAGATGTGTAATTTTTAGTCGTGAAGTGTGTGCTTATTTACTTCGAAGCGATACCGTGTCGCCAGCACCACTAACATTAAAAAAGGAGGAAAAAAGGGGAAATACATTTAAGGTTTTAACATTATTTTGAGATATTTTTTCGAACATAAAAGTAATGGCACACGATAGAACTTTTTTTTTCTAGCTTAAGTACCTAAACAATTCAATAATTCTTTTTTTTAAATAGTACATATTTCATAAAATACCTAAATGTAAAATTTTTATTTTAACAACAACTGTAGATTAATGTTCATACTAAATATGTCGTGAGCTGTAGGGAGTGGGATAGGGAAGAAGAAATAGAAGAAGAACGCGACCTCCGGATTCGTAGTCAACACTCTTACCTGACGCCTCAATACCAACTTTGAAAACTTTCTGATTTTAAAATAGGAAGAGTCTTGTAACTCCGTCAATGATTCAGGCGAAACTAAGTAGGATTCTTTTTAACATTTTTTTTAAGAAAGACAATAATTATAAGTAAAAATAAAAATAATTATTAGTAAAAAAAAAAACATTCCCGGGTTACGAATAACCCAACAATGTTTGAAAATCTCCTACTACCACCAAATTAAGCCGAAAATGTTGCTTGTGTTGTGATGGAGGACTTAGCCAGCCGAGGAATCGAACACGCGACGCTCGGGTGTGACCCAAGCGCTAGGCTCACTCAACCACTGATCGGTCAAAATATCTTTGTAGTTACTTTCTTTATTATATATGTATATATACACACCAAGGAAAATACTTCTTCAGTAACCTACCAGTAGAAATCAGAAGCATTAATGACAAATTACAATTTATTTATTTATTAATTGTTGAACATGATATTTAATTATTTATTAATTGTTGAACTATATCAAAAAGTATTTTAGAGAAATCATCAACGGGAAAACTGCTTCTCCTATTTCCACATGAATGTTACACTAAAAATTATACTTGTTTTTATTCTTATTAATTACATGCATGTTTGTGTCGTTTAGTTAAAGGGTCTTGATTGGGATGTGTTTGTATTAACTGCACCTATATATGTTAAATACGTGACTGTAGTAATTGTACATATAGGAAATGTATTAACTACATTGTAATTATTGCATTGTAATTAATTGAATTGTAATAACTGTACCAATATGTATGAAACACGTGACTGTATTTGTACATGTATATATGAAATGTAAACTGTTATTAGTGTAATTGGTTATTTTTTTTCTCTTAATTTTTTCACTAAATTTTATTTATTTTTTAATTTTAATTTATTTACTTATATTTTTTTTTTTTTTTTTTAAATTTCAATAACAAGGTTTGTACATGTATGTATGATGTATATAATAAGTATGGATTCATTTTTTTTTTCACAGACCTCCTCACTAGGATTTCCTGTTCTGAGGTGGCCTGTAGTTTTTTAAAATATTTGTATTTGGTTATGGATTGTCTTTATATCGTCTTCATGATGTTTGTAATTTTATTATCACTTTGATCTCTCAGCCATATTTTTACTTTTGTTTTAAATATATTCATTTCCTTTATATTTTTGATTTGATCTGGTAGAGCATTGTATAATTTTATAGCATGGAATTTATTATTTCTCTGTCCAAAAGATGTGTTCAAACTGGGAGTAACCAGGATGTTATTGCTTACTGACCTGGTTGAGTATTTATGTTGGGCTGTGGAGTATACATATATGTTTTTTTTCAGTTTAAATAAAATATTTTTTGAATAAAGTTTCTGTACATTGAAGACTTGAAAGTTATTAAATATTTCTTCCGTCGGTGTTTTAATTTATATATTTGCATAGAACACTTGAGTTCTTAACATTTAATCTTTATTATTAATTTTTGTATTTCAAAATTTGAATTTGAATTTTTATTTCTAATTTTCTTTAAAATATGATCTTTTTTTCTCTTTATTTTTCACTTACTTTTAAATATTTCATAATTTGTATTTAGTATATTTAGTCATCTGTATTAATAAATAGCATTTGTATTAATTTAAATAAATATTAAATATACGACTACCATAACACGGGCATGAGCCCAGTGTGGTAGCAAAAAAAAACAAATATCTGTAACTAATAAAAAAATTTATGAAATAAAAAAAAAATAAAAAAAAATCCTCTTCCATCCACAAGCAATTGATTTTAATGGAAGACCAGGATATTATAAAATGTAGCATTTTTAAGATAAATAAACAAATTAAATTGATATTTAAATTTTATTATGATAACTAAACAACTCAACTTTGGGCACATCAGCAGGCAATTGGGTTCTTTTTGGAAAATTAATTCTTGCGGTTCATTTTGAACTGGTTTATGAATGACATTTTAAATGCATTTTTGGTTAGTTTGAAGACAATACTTGTACCTATTTCTGGCGCCGTAACTTACTTTGGCCGTCCTTGTGTGCGCCGCTCCGGGAACCCTTCATTGGACCCTCACCTCTGTCATAGATCATCCCAAGTGCTTCCCTACATTTGGTGATTTAGCAAAAAGCGTATGCCCATGGGATGCAGGTTATTTATATTTAAGAGGAATATAAACGCTAGAAATATTTCGAATCTCAGCCTGCAAAATTTTAAAATCGAGCGTCTTTTTGCAATAGGCTAGTAAGCGAAAAAGTGGTTTTTATTTATTTTGTGCATAATTTTATAAGAACGAAAAAAAGTTGGAACATGGAAAACCTCAAAAATAGTCTTAGCCATAAAGGGGTATTTTTAAAAAATTGTTTCTTGTATTACTTCATAGTTAAGTCATGAAAAAACTTTTTTTTGGTGGTTTACGCTTATATTTTTTGTTACGTAAATAACAATTTTATTGTAATTCCAATACATAGAAAAGCTAGTAAAAGCTTCGATTTATCTGCAGCATATTTTTTTTTGTTCATACTGTAAGCCGATTCGTCATAAAGATTAATCGAAATAGTATCTAAATAGCATTTCACGCATATATTCATCTTAAGGCTAATAAAAAGTACTTTACCATCAAAACATTGTTCGTAAAACGGTTTGAAATATAACAATTAAATTTCAATTTCAACTACTGCATTAGGGGTAAGCATTAGATTTTATGGTTGATGAATAAGAAAAATAGTAATAGATAACTTCTCTAAAAAATCTGAGATTTTCGTGATATGTTCATTAGAATTAATTAAAATTTCCCCAGGAAAAGATCCATTTTCAAGGCCTTCCTACACTCTCTCATACTATTTTCCTTCCCGGAACATCCTCTCCTTACGTTCCTTAAAAAGGCCCTTCACACAGCATCACAAAAGATGATATAGGCTGTGAGGGAAATTATTTTTCTCAAGGTCTCCTTCGTGGAGTTAATGCAAAAAGGGTGGTAAGTGACGCTTTCGTATCTCCTCACTGCTAACTCCGGTTAGTGACATTCAGAAAACAGGAAAAGCAGCCGATGGATCATCAATCACGGACCCTCCCCTTTCCCATCCCACACCCCCTCCACCAAACCACCCTGTAACTCTTTACGTCATCATCAGGCCATGGCAGGACTTGTAAACTTTTTGGAAAAGTATTTTTTACCCACATATACAGTGGAGTAATTTATAAGAGTAAAAGTTTTTTTTTAATGTCAACATCATTAGTGTTAAGTTGGCACCACTAACCATTAGTAAAAATATATTCAGAGACATAAATATTTAAGGTCTCTGCCCACCACATCGTTCCATACCATGAACGTACTATATACTATGCCCACTAGAACGTGCTAACACCGTATGATACCCGTATGTAACGGGTTTAGTGACCGTATGATACCCGTATACACATGGGTTAGTAGGCGTACGGTGCCCGTTATATCCGTTGTAGTCATAGAACGCACGTCTCATAGAACTGAACACAAATCACGAACTGACGGAGTGGCAACGCGGTTATAACGGGGCTAGAACGAGGATCATACGAGTATGATCCCCGTTCTAACGCGTTTTATGCATAGAGCGGACCGGCACTTGCAAAATGTTGTCATCGAGAATTCGCTGTCTGTCCGGTCATGGTATGCGACGGTGTTGGTCGGTGACGGGACGGGCTAGTGGGCAGCGTTTCATACTGATCGATACAAATAATATTTTTTTGCGTGCGCCGCTGCGGTTACGGTCATGGTATGGAACGGTGTAGTGGGCAGTTATGCGAAAAAAAATACAAAGCTTGATATTTTTTGTTAATAAAAAAAAATTGTGCTATTCAAGATGTGATGTCCTACGATTATATTAATTTTGTACTAAAATAATTTACGAAAGAAAGAAATTTCCTCTTCAAGACCCGCATTAATAAATCTCCTCCTGCTTTAACTCCCTAGCCTCACAGCACTGCTCAACCGGGTGGAGACATTGTTCCGCTCTTTTTATACTGCTCAGTATGGGGCGCTCTTGTGAGGTGTTCACATAAAATAAAAAAAAATTAGGTCCTTACTTTGTCCCTATTTACCACACGCCAACAATACACTCGTTTAAGTTTCTCTCTTCGGTGGGTTGTCGATAAAAAATATGTTGTGAGGCTGAAGGTAGCGGGATACGAACGAGTTAGGGAAGTTTTGAAAGTATCCGATCATTTTGACCTGGTATTCATAGGAGGGGAAGTATCTGGCTTTTCAAATCTGGTCACCAAATTCGGCTAAAGCCATTTCAAGCAACGTATTCAATTCTAAATGGTGTACTTTGACAAGGGCGATACCATGTACGAACATAAATACCATATTTAATTTCAGATTTTTCCGAAACCGCTTTTCGTAAGTCGTTATGAGACACCTATTGATAAAGGGTGAAAGTATAATTATATAGCTATATTCAAACTCAGACGACAAAACGCGGGAAGATTTGAAAGAATTAACAATAAAATAAAAAAGGAAATTAAATTTGGCATATTTTGGCAATGAGTCGCTCAAGGCATTTTGCGAAGGTGCCATAATTTGCCAGATATGGGTTTCTAAATTTTATGTAAACAGCGCTCTTTTTTTAGTTCTGAAGGTCAAGAGTGCATAATTTAATTAATCTCGGAATAAAATAGTAGATTTGCTTAAAAAACTAACCCACAAACACTCTTTACACACACAGGTAGGAAGAAGTTAGATTTTTTTACATTAGCTCCACACAGGAGGCACCGAGGAAAACAATTTCTCTAGGGGCCTATGTCATATGCCATATATAGTGGTTTTTTAAGGAAAGGAAGATATGGGAAGGAAAAATGTATGAGGGGTGGGTAGGAATCTGGGGGTCAGTGTGGCCAGGAGTGACGGACGTATGAATCTATTCCTCACACTGTGGTGCAAGGCGAAGGGTCGGGAGAATCCGGCTGGACAGGTCAATAGGCCTCCCTAAATCAGTCTCCTCCGATCCAGCCCGCCACGCAGTGGTTGGGCAAACGTATCCGCCACTGAGACCTAGATAAACCTCATCCCATGATCCCGGGCACCCCTGCTAAGTTACAACCTGTGACCTGTGGCGGGGGTGTTGGTTGTCCAATAAATGGTTCCCGGGGCGGCGGCACCCATACCCGCCCCCCAAATTGATAATATTTTAAATGAATACATTTTGAAATAACACAAATTTATAATATAAAATTTACGTGCCTACGCCGGATTCGAACTCGCGAACTCAGGATTCGTAGCCAAGGATCGTAACCACTCAACCAAGCTGGCTGTTAAAATTGGTATAGTTGAGGAAAAGTGTATGAGTTTACAATATTAAAAGTGTTTTTTTCCCAGAGTTGTCAGAACCGTGTGTTTTAGTTCGTCGTATCTACTCTTCGATTGCGACTCAAGCGGTTTTCTTCTCTGGAGTTAAGATCCTTCACCTTTCCATTCTCCGTCTATCCCATACAAACTACCACCCGAGCCTTCTTTCGTCTCATCCCCACACATCCCCATCACCTAATATCTCAACTTTTTCTCCTTCCTGCCTCCTCAGTATCTTGAAGTGACTGCCATAAAAAGGGCGATTTCTCGTCAACGAGCATTATAATGATATGTTAAATAATATAAAAATAAGTAGTAACCTACCAACTATGTTAAATTGATTTTGAAAACCGAAAAATTTACCCACACAAATGTTAATCACTTTATACTTGAAAGCTTTCATTGTGAATATGTATTTTGCTTCGAGTGAAGTGTGATTTATCCGGTTTTAAAGAAAAATCATGTTGCCAATGAATTTTTTGGACTGTTGGTCTATATTTGTGCTTACTTCGGTAAAGAAGAAATGCCTACAAAACGATTCTCTCGGGTTTTTTCTACAGCGGTTACAATCAAAATAAAATGCATTCCTTTACCGCGCTTCATAAGTGTGTTAACATTTCATGCAGTGAATTCGATTTATTCAACTCGGCACCTTTCAACTTCAAACCTTTGATAATGACATTATATAATCAAAGCTTCAAACCAAAAATCTAGTCTAATCATCAAGCCTGCCTGCGTTATATCTTTTAGTTGTAATTGATTTATTTGAGAATGTCCATGTGATGTGTATGCCTATGATATGTTACCTACCTACTATGTCTGTCTACCTACGTCTATTAATCTGTAGTGTATTCATTATTCACCCACTTTCAGTTTTTTTCAATAGATGTCAATAGCTTAGTTTGTAATACGAAGTTCCGCTTTATCACAACAGATGGCGGTTAAGTAGGATATCAGAAGAGTACCATCTATCGCAGTTCGTGTCTTAGATACGAACAGTTATGATGATTGTTGAAGTCATTAGTGAGATTGGGGGCGGCAACAGATAACACTTTCGACACATGGTTTAAAATTCTTCACCGTAACAATTAAGGTGCCGCATCCGCGCGCAAAAAGAAGAAGATGGAGAGATATGTAATTACGAATGTTAGAGGAGCGCGCTATTATTAAAAGCGATAAAATCGATGCGAAAATTGCGAAAATGTTTAATAAAACACGACTCGTTTAAAATACAGCAAAAATCTCGTGGAAGGTATCTTAAGTATCATTTAAGGAAACATTGTGAATTTTTTTCACAACTTTAACTTGTAAAATAACTGAAACAAACGTGTTTATAATATTTTTCGGAGCATACTTTGCGATTTTTTTCAATCGAGGGAATTTTATATAATTTGCGTGTCGGCGTTGAACGCGTCTAGATATTATTTTAAAAAATAGAGCTAAAAACTTCAAATGTTTAAGGGAGATAAGTAAAAAATCGGTAGAAATTCGGATAGCGGCACATTAAAGCAAAAAATTACATAACTTAGAAGTACTTGAAATTAGAAAATCCCAAACAATAACTCTAGTGTTTTGAACAACCAAATTATTTTATCTTTTAGTCATATTCTCTATTTTGTTCTTGCTGGAAATCCCGTAATTCCTTCCCCTTTGTATATTGTCAATTCAAACGCCTTAAATTTTTGTACATGCTAAATACCAATTGAATAAAAGTATATTAAAAATAATAAAAACAAAACAATAGTTTGGCAGTCTATCCTCTGTGCTAACCCCTCAGCGGAAACAGTGTGTTGGCTATTTTAAGTTAATAAACTTAAAAATGTATTAACTACTAATCGTTCCCCAATCATGAAACTAGTTCCTTTCCACGTCTAGAATTCAGAAAATGATGCTAAAAATGCTCGACTATCAAAATGTATTTTAGTAATAGTAATAAAATAAAACTACCAAATGAAAGTCAAAGAACTTCACATCGACTAATAAAAATAACGTTAAATCAATGTCACAACCAATAAAAAAAAACTTTTAAATTAATTCTGAACCAACTTAACATTTTTAATGTTTTTTTTTGCTTAGTTATTACTGGCATAATGTTCAGAATTTTTCATAGAATTCGGAATACTAAATAAAGTTTGTATGGAGCAATCACAACGATATATTGAATTTGGTTAAGAAACTTATTTTTCTAAGTCGGTTGCTGAAAGTCTTGGGAGAATCTTTCTAGCCTCGGATCCAGTGATATAAGGATACACTAGATTGAACCAACGCTAAAATATACTGCATTACAATGGGCCCAATAACAAACTAATCACTGCACTACAATGGGCGCAATAACAATAAGTTACGAAGGTGAAGATGTTTCTATTTTATTTTTATGTTGACGAATGAATTTTTTGTAAAGATTTAAAATGGGCCATTTTCGATTTGCCGATTCGTTAGTTAATTTGGTGATGTTGGCGTCTTACTAGCCAGAGGCGTTATATGTCATAATGACGTTGAAACCGTTTCGGAAAATGCGGTTTTTCAAAGCAATAATCATAAATGAAACTTATAAAAGCAATAAAAAAAACTTTAAACGCTATTCGTAGTTTTTGAAAATTCCCCATTACGGTGATGTTTGACATAAAATGCATAAATCTTTTTTATATTCAAACTAGATTTTTCCTGCGGCTTCGCTCGCATGATATTAGGGGTGTTCCCACTCCGCCTCCTCCACCTCTACCCTCCCCCTCTCCCACCCCCCTCACCATCTTCCTCCTCATCTTCCCTTCCCCCCTCCATCCCCCCTCCCCCTCCCTTCTCCCCCTCTCCCTCCCCTCATTCCTCCAACCCCTCACCCCCCTCCACCCTCCGCATTAATTTGAAGTACTCACCTAATAATTTGAATCGAATAAAGAATTATAGATATCTGCCACCTATTGCAATTTTTTTAGCAAATTTCATATTGCCAGAGCTCTGAGCTATAGCCTATATGTTATTCTGTTGTATGAGTTATATTATTGTAAAGTTTCATTAAAATCCATTCAGTATTTTTTGCGTGAAAGAGTAACAAACATACATACACCCATAAATCCATACAAACTTTCACCTTTATGATATTAGTAGGATGTTCCCGTCACGATCCAGATTTTCGAAAAATTCCAGAGTGGGTTTTGCAACTCCACGATTCAATTATATTATTCTTGAAGGAATTCAAAATAAAGGTATGCGTAGGAACAGTATTATCTGAGTAAACAGACCCGAAAGCACCAAAAAATTACCAAATCAGCATTCAAAGATGAATATGTAACGGGCGATACCCTTTTCAAAGCTCTCTAGGAATTGAGCTAGACGGCAAGAGATGTTTTATGCATCTAAAAGTCAAACAGGTTGGTATGAAAATAGACATTCATATAAATAGGGATATTCATCTACTCAACGAAGTTACGTCTATCTTAGATATATTTAGCTGTACTTGGATGTAAATAGTTTCACGATTATTCCTTGATGCAGATACGGGCGTTAATTTGTCAACTTGATTGTTAATATTTTGACTGTACTGAAAAATTACAGGAAAATTAAAATATGTTAATAAATGTTTTTAAAATGTAAATGATTTCCTCGTTGTGCGTATTTTAATAACTACTGAAACTGAGCAATAGATGTGACCCCAAGTGACTACGTTTGGCGACTTAGCAGGGGTGCCCAGGTTCATGGGTGGGAGATTTGTCCAGGTCTTGGCGGCGGATGCGTCCTTAGACTGAGGGAGGGGTTTTTTACCTTTCCAGCCGGACTCTCTCAACCCAACGACTTGGACGTCAATTGGAGGGATGGATTCATGCATCTGTAACTTCTGGGAACACTGACCCACAGATTCCTACCCACCCTTCATAACTTTTTCCTTCCCACGATTTCCTATCCTTCCTTTCCCTTAAAAGACAGCATCCCCGGAGATGACATAGGCCCTGAGGGGTATTATTTTCCTCAGGGCCTCCTGTGTGGAGCTTATTTAAAAAAAATAGATATTATTAATAATAACAAAACATACCAAATTTCCGTGCTCCTGGTACGAGTATTTTGTTCGTGTCGGCAGGTTCAAGTTTTGATATAAAAATAAAAACGGCAGTTTTTAACCCCCGACGCAAGCAGCGGTGTTATATGTTTGACTTTCTGTGTGTCTGCTGGGTGTCGGTCTGTGGCATCGTAGCTCCTAAACGAATAGACCGATTATGATGCGGTTTTTTTTGTTCAAAAGCTGACGTGATCGAGGTGGTTCTGCTACAATTCATGAAAATTTGTTCAGGTGTTTCAAGGTTATCAGCTCTTTTTTGTGTAAGGTTTGCTTAAAATTTTGAAAATTTTATCTTGTATAAATAATTTCTGCTGTGTAATATAAAATGCTGGGCCGTTACTCGGTTGAGTCACGAGAAAGATTTTTCTTTGTTTTTTTTAAGCAAATTTTTGAAAAATAATAAAGTCACAAGAGATCAAAATTTCGTTTTTTTACTCCAAATAAAGTCAGAAACCACTAAAAGTAAGTCAAATATATCTCTTAATACCTGTAAAAAGGAAAAAATAAATAAAATTTAATTATACAATTTTGATAAGGTAAATATGATGAGGTAAATATTTTATAAATAGCTACTTTCGGAGTCACAAATCTTACATTTATGATAACCTTATTCTAATAAAATAATATCCTTTAAACTGTTTGATCTCGAATAAGTCGTGAAATAATTAAATTAAAAGTGTTTTGTTAATAGAAAGGTACAAGAAAATAATATAAATATAGCTAAGTTCCACTAAAGAACGCCAAGGAGTTTGTCTATCTCGGGAGCAAAATAACATGGGACGGTCGGTCTAAGAGCGATGTCGACAGCCGTATACACCAGGCTAGGCTTGCTTTCAATAAAAGGTCGAAAATAATTGAATCAAATAATATAGACCTAAAGCTGAGAATACTCCTCATCAAGACCTATGTATGGAGTATCTTGATGTACGGCTGCGAAACATGGTGCCTATCCAAAAGAGATAAACGGAGACTAGAGGCTTTTGAGATGTGGTCCTATAGAAAACTATTAGGAATTTCCTGGAGAGACCACATTACAAATGAGGAGGTTCTCCAAAGAATCGAAGGAGGAAGGCACCTGCTCAGGACCTTGTCCGAAAGGCGTGCAAGATGGATCGGCCATGTAATACGACAAGAAGGCCTCTTGCATTCCATAATGGAGGGTATGACCGAGGGGACAAACTCTAGGGGACGCCCACGCCGAGAGTACCTGGAGGACCTGCTGGTGGACGTGCGCTGCTTATCATATGCAGACCTCAAAAGAGCCGCACAAGACAGGGAAGAATGGAAGAGGAAACTAAAGGAAATTGCTGCAAACCAATCCCAGGATTGAAACCAGAGAGAGAGCTAAGTACTTCGCACTTCCAATACAGTCGGCGCGGCTATATTGGAAGTGCGAAGGTTGAAGTGTTAAACCGATACTAACAAACGTTTAAGTTCAAAAACGCAACTAAGCTGAGTTGATTGCAAAACCACCATTATTCAAAATACATTTAACTCTTGATTTAAAAATGCGAATCTAAAAAAACACGCAGCAAAAGCTTGCAATTAAAAACAAATCACAAAAAAGTTTAAGGGAGTAAGCAAATCAATTTTTTTAATACTGAACATTTTGCATTGGTCGATAGTGTCGGTTTTGCTTTTATTCCCCTCAACTCTGGATTTACATGACTGATGTTATGCGTAAACGAATAGTTGAATTTATTCCAATGGTTCAAATTATTTATCCGATTGGACTTACACTAGGATGCGGACGTGACCAAAGGAACTTGATCTCCCGATCTCGATATTATGGTGTCATTTTCCGTGCGGTAAAAGCCAATCTAGTTAGTTCCGTATCACATCCTAGAGTCTTATCTTATTTGCAAAACTTTCTTCGAAATAAACTTTTAACAAAAAAAACATACGGCGGTCGTGAAATATCCAATCTACTTCATTTCACAAGAAAGTGGCAATATTTTGAAAATATGAAAATTGAATCTGACTTACGAAATAATATTATGATGTCCATTTACACACAATAAGTTTGAGATGAGTCATCAAAAATCAGACAAAGGCCCGGTATATAAATTGATTTTAAGCTAGGCTTGATTGAAAAGTCGAGCTTATCACGGCTAGGAACATAATCCATATTGTATAGGTCGAAAGCCTAGATGTCACCAATATTACACGTATTGTTTACGATTTTAATATAGGAACGTGTTTCTTTTTTCTTTGAAAAACAAAACTACTATCTACATGAGTGGTATATCCATGCTCTCTACTGTCATCGCCATCGGGATATATCTGTGCATCGGCAGATTGCGATCTTATAAAAACAACGGTAGTTCACTTTTATGCGGGTTTATAATATACAAGATGATTTTTGATAAAGTTCTCCCCTCCCATTATTCTTCTTTATAAAATTATTTAATTTACTCCCTCTTGCAATAAAAACCATTAAAAAATAACCGACTTCAAAAGAAGCGTTAAGATGTGGATTATGGACATGGGAAGGAAGAATATAGATACAATTTTGCAACCTAACAAAGATTAATGCTTGTATTGTACTTTCACATAGGTATTTACTTATATTTATATTAAACACGAAAACTTGTACAATGCAGAACGGGGTACCCTAGTAAGGACACATTTTTTCTCTAAAAAATGTAAAACAAAGAAAAAAATTAATAAAATCAGCATGGTGCTATACTAAATAGTATTTGTTTTGCAGCAGTTAGTACACTATTCATGAAATTATATCTAACTAACCTCTGAAAGCAAACTGTCTTGACGTTGAAACTTAAAATTCCTTACCAGACTATTTAAGATTGATTTTCAATACTATAAAATCGACATTCCTCATCGCTTGCTGGATATAATAATTTATTATTATAAAATTATCCAATTACATAAAGTAAATTTCGGTGAGATGCAATTACTTACGTAAGCGTCAAGTTTGGCATTGTGACTGCTCGAAGTCTAAAAAATGAAATATTCTGCGGCTTATAAATGCGCGATTTAGCACACTTAAATTTGAGAGTAGATAATAGACTTAGAGTAATGGGCATTTTACACGATGCTTATTTCATCCACTTTCCATGCGGGTGTTCTTTTCCCCATTAGTGTGGCTTAAAAAAAGTTTTAGTTTATTTTTTACCACATTAGCTCTACAGCATGCGGCGCTCACAAAATTACATGTGTTCTCCGTACTAGGTAGATAATTTAATTTTAGAAGAATTTAAAATATGGAAATGTTTACATTATTATCTAGTTTCCCTGTAATTTCTTAATCAAATCATTTCAAGGGCACTTTATATAATAAGTTTTATTTACTGACTCTTCGTGGTAGCATCCATAATAATCTATCTGTCTTCTATATAAATAAAAATGAATCGCTGAAATGTATGTACGCGCAAAACTTACGCAAGACTGTACCAAATTGGATAATTCTTTTTTTGTGTTCGTTATTGTCAGGTTTGTATAAAAGTAGCGGTGAGCTCTGGCATAATGAAATTTGTATAAAAAAATGCAATAGGTGGCACGCAGGCTGTTTGAAAACTGAATATACCGGGACTGAATGTATGGAATGCGGGAGGGGGGAGGGGAACCCAAAAGGGGGGAGGGAGGTTTGCATAACGGGGAAGGTAGGAGTGGAGTGGGGAGAGGGATGGTGGAGGAGGCGGAGTGGGGTGGGAACGCGAAAGGGGAAGGGGACGCTGGAGACGAAGAGAAGGCGAAAGCGGAACGGGAGGAATAGGAAAGGACACGCAGGAAGAAACAATTTCTTTATTAAATGGCTTAGCAACGCATTCCGGGAACCAGCAAGTAATATGATAATAACTATTTTAAACTTTTCCATTTAACATATTTCTGACCTTAATCGGTTTCAGCCTATTAAGTCTGAAGATGGCTGTAATTGGCTGAAATCGGTTATGGTCAGAAATAAATTAAGTGGAAAAAAGTTTTAAATTGTTTCAATATATTATTAAAAACATTATAGTTGTGGAACGAATTATTTAATACACAATAAATTTAATATGTTATGTAATTAAATAATAAACTAGTCTAATTAAAAGCGGCATCAAAAGTTAGTTGAAAGCTTCCTCCTTGGTGAAAAGTAAATTACTTTCTATTTACATATTAAGGCTTCTCCAAAATCCTGTGAAGAAAATGTTTCTTAAGATGAAAAAGTGCTGCTTAATATTAAAACTAAAGAGTTTTCTTTACCACAAAACTGACGCCTACTTCCTTCCGGTCGAGTAGCATGATTAAGTGAAAACAGGAAGACGAAAGAGCAAAGAGAAGAAAATGGTGGAAGATTAGTAGAACAGAAGAATGAAGAACACCGCAAAGAAAAATCTGCTGATTACCATCTCAACCGAAGGAAATCTGTTTAATTAAACTCGGGATCTATCTATTAGCCAAAAACCTAAAAGTTCTAAAGGGTTATTAGGTGAAATTTATAAACCTTCGCGAAATCCTAATTATTTCCGAGTGAGATAAGGGACTAAAACAGAGTGATATCGAAGTGGAATATCCTTGTAGTTGATGCCAAAATAATTGAGACCAGATTAGCATTAACCGCAACCTTTGAAAAGGGTTCAAACAGGGGTAAAAACATATACTTGTTTTAGGAGTGTAATTACAATATGAATATTTGTGTAATATTCATGGACACCTATCGTGTAAAGTAGGTATTTGTGTTTAATTATTATGTCAGGAAAGATACAGAAAAGGGAGATCTTCATAAAAGAACTTTATGCTCCAAACCAAGAGGTCATGGTTTCAAAACCTACTGAGGACTAAAAACATATCTTTACATATTTTCGTTATTTGTTTTTGGGGTGCTATGCCGTGTTGCACTACCTCCTTCTTTAGCCAACGTTTCGGACATTGTTGCAGTGTCCATCATCAGGGCGGATCCGGCAGATCCGGTAAATGTGTGACATAGTATAAAATGAAGCCGGCTCACGCTGTATGTGTGCTCAGATCTTTTAAACTACGCAACGGATTTTCATGCGGTTTTCACCCATAGATAGAGTGATTCATGAGAAAGGGTTTTAGGTATATAATTGATTATAAAGGTTTCGTTAGCCACAGCAATGTGTGGCCGGGTCTGCTAGTCATTTATAAATTGGAGTTTGAAATCAAATCATTGTTCATAGTTTGGCTAATCGTTCGCTTTGGTTTTCAAGTCGAAAAGACGAGCTCTCGTATTTTAAAGTTCCTTGAAACGGTTTTAGATGTAATAAATTATCAGTTGACCTCCTTGGCCGAGAGGTAAGGATCTCGAATAACAATCCGAAGGCAGCTGGTTCAAATCCCGGTGTACGCATACAAATTTTAATAGATTAAGTAAGGTATTTCACTATTAACTAATAAAAACAATATATAGTACATTTGCGACACATTCCAGAGTGGAAGATACTCTCAATATCGCCCTGGTGTAAGACCATCGTTCAGAATTGATAAGTTGCTTGAAATTCCGTGTTGGTAATCAGATCTGAAAAGTCAGGTGCTTCCCCGCCGTTTTTCCCATCTCCTTCCCCTCCCTACTTTTAACCTCACAACATATCCCAATCAGGGGTGCCATAGTATCATTGGTTCCAAACGGGAGCAGTTGGAACTATTATGCGGTATTCACAAAAAAAACGAGTACTTTAGATCACACGACTGAAGTAAAACTACAAGACAAACCTCGCCCAATGAACCCAGGTTTCCCTGCCAAGTTACCAAACGTAGCGAACGGGGTGACCTATGGACCTAGGGGTGACATGACATTGGGGTGAAATATGACCATGGGGTGACCTACGACCTTGGGGTGACCTACGACATTAAGGTGATCTACGATCTTGGGGTGACCTACGACATTGGGGTGACCTACGACCTTGGGGTGACCTACGACCTTGGGGTGATCTACGACCTTGGGGTGACCTACGACCTTGGGGTGACCTACGATCTTGGGGTGACCATCCTTATCCTTATCACTCCCCAAGTCAAGCGTGCATAAAGGCCCGACCGCTCGCCTAGCAATCGATGACCGTTCGCATGACATTTTTCGTAACAATCACCACTTTTCGTAACGCATTCACCAGCTTACCCCCCAATCGAGCGTGCATAAAGAAGTTTTACTTCAAAAATATTACCCCTCCAAAACATGCCGTTCTCCTTACCCATCTGAAGTCTCGCAACATAATTCTTACAAAATTTAAGAAGCCATTATTCCACTGCATCAGAATTCTTGTAAAATGTAAAATAAAACTGAAAATCTATTTAGCGTTATCAGTTTTCAAAAATAAAATATTTCAGATTATTTAATTATTATGTAAAACAACCAAATATCAAACGATTTATACAGAAAAAAAGTAATAAATCACAATATATTTTCCAATACCTTTGGTAAGGTTTATAGTATGCAGACGGTTCCTGATCGATTCATCGCTTTATGTTCCTGATTTACGTCACCTCGTTACGATTAAGGCATAGGTCGTCGACCTCCAGAACATTTTTCGAGATACCGCAGTTGAAATTCTTGGAGATAAAGGAAAAATCCGATCTGTAGAAGCAGATAAAGCCTTATAAACGTGCAAATCTGATTCTTCTTCAGTCTCTTAATCCACCAATTTACGGAAATTCAAAACTTTCTTTTAAGGTTTGTGATTTTACTTCAGAGACAACCAAGATTTAAAAATAAAATAATAAATTCATAAATGTAAACTATTCTAATATTTTAAGTTCATTATCTGTGGAGGGCGGCGTGGATTTGATCGGCATAAAAATTTACTTGATCTTCAATAGAATGGAAAGTTCACTGTCTACATGAAATTTCGAAAAACTACCCCATCTCCAATTTTCTAGCCTTAAATCAGTATTTTACTTGTAGAAGAAGAAAACAATAATAATCTAAACGAAATATGAAAGAGAACAAGACACAGAACTCGACTCGAACCCAGAACTCTCGTCTAACTGGAACGAGATAGGATGAATAAGGTAAAATTTCTTAGGCTAATTTCCTTGGGTTTGCCTACTGGAATTATCAAAATAATTAGAAATTTGACAGTATGAAACGACTTAGTAACAAATGTAATTAATATAATTGATTAAAATTGTGGTAGACAACCCCTCTTCTCGTCCCCTATATGTTATGTATATAAACCGTAGACTAAGATTATTAAGAACTAGTCTGAAGATGGCTTTAACTTGCTGATACCGGTTACGGTTAATGAAATTAAAGTGGAAATAAATTTTATATTTGTTTTATTATAATATTTTGTATCGAATTTCGTAAGTCTAAATTTAAACTTTAGGGATTGCATCCAGATAAAAGGTTACTTTACATAAGTGCACATAGATGAAAAAAATAAAACTTAGCCGCGTTGATGACATCGATATTATGTTGAGTAAATTTCAACAAAGCGAACACTTAAATTGATTGGCGAATGCGTGAGGATTTGTCGATTTGTTGATTTGCTTGATATTTTCAAATACTAAGTTTTGAGATAATGAGGAAAGTAATATTTGAATGCTCACCATACATCAAATATCATTTACACGTATCAGTGTTTTATATATTATTATTATATATGCTATAAAATAATACCGGGAGGCGTAACTGGCCGGTACCTTAGTATGACATTTTGAAATATCATACGAGTGACCCACATTTCGTTTAATTCTCTACAATTTTTGTTCATTATAATTGATTTGGTGGTGTTTATGTGTAACTCTGCACTCTACGTATAACTGCATTCTCAACTGAAATTTTGATTTTTCGGAGACGCCTGACTAACCACTTCTCCAGAAAAAGCAGAACAAATATCTAGGAATCGTAATTGACCATAACCTTAGATGGACACATATCAAACAAATCACAAATAAACTCCTCAAAACAATGCACAATTTCCTAAACCTAAGAAACATAAATAAAATAAAACAAATGAAAACAATATATTTTTCACTTTGTCAAACAATAATGGAATAATGGGAGGAGCAACAAACTCAGCTATCGATCACTTAGAAATCGCGCAGAAAACTTTTTTAAAGGCAATACTTAAAAAACACAGACTAACTGGTACAGACCAAATATTCAACAGTTGTGACATACTAGATATGCGCCAATTAAAACACTACTAAACTACATTTTTGACCAAAAAAACAAATTTCAGCAATCTCAAAATATCACTAACAGACCAGTTAGACAATCGTGCGTAAAATAACGTAAAAACTCCGACAGACAAGCTTTAGACAAAGGCACTATAAATATCATGCTACAAATGCATTCAAAAGACTTACCCTTGAAAATAAAACAGAAGAAAACAAAAATAAATTCATACTCAAAATTACAAAATGGATTAAAGAAAAAAAAGACAAATTACCAAAATCTCAAAATATAATAAGAATAAAACACATACACGTAACACACAAAACCAATATAAAACACATCATAAAATAATTCGTTTTACCTATAATTTTACATTTAATTATAAATTTTTATTTTTAGTTGTATTTTAGCTTAATGCAGCATTATTTTTAATGTAATGTGCATAAATTTTTGTTTTGTAAAATGGAGGGGTCAGCACAGGTGAGCTACCTAGTGAGGTCGACATTGCTGAATTATATTTGAAATGTAAGATATTATATGAAATAAATAAACAAAAAAATAAATTAACGGGACCATCGATATATCTATATATATTTCAAACTTAAAAACAAATAAATGAATTCATAAAATACTTGCTTTTATATTTTTTTCATCTAAATCGTTAATAAAAATTGTTATGTAGGTATGGACTAAAACGAGATATTCTTAATGTTCTTTCTTTCTTATAAAATTATTAAAGACAGTCTTTGCAAGTGTTTATTCGTAGGTTCTAAGCATCCCAGACTTGTTTTAAATCAGGGAATCCCCAAACAGCCCTTATATCTTATTAACTTAACAGCCCTCTAGTTTTAGGGTTATTTGCCGAGCAAGTGGATGGCTTTATTTTATAGGCTCTTTTCCTTGAATTACTCCAAGGATTTACACAAACGTTATTAGCTACCGCGTTTAATAAGTCGCCTTTTTCTTGAGCCAAATGTTAAGAATTACGTTAAAAATGCCTCTTCGAGAAAGACTGTTAATGTTTTATATTTTGATACTTTCTAATATCTATATATTACCAGTTTCGCCCAAGGATCAACACCCTATTAACATAATTGACCAAACATGTGGTAAAATATGTATTTAGTTTAGACCATTTGGTTACGCATTGCAATATGTTTTTTTGTTTGTTCGAAATTTTAAATAAATATATATCACATGGTACTTACTCACTCCTTGGAATTAACAAAGACACCGAAATGGATTGTTTTTCAAAAATAGATTCTAAAACAATAAAATAACTGACACTGTTTGTTTTGGAAAATTTTGATGCATTGTGAAAAAAAACTTTGAGTTTGTGTATTCATTGACAAATTTCATCTCTTGTAAAAACTTATGAACCACCCAAGGATTGCATTGACTGCATCTAATTGTTCATTGGATGACATTAAGGAGGTCTCCACACTTCAAGATCAGCAAAAACAAGGTTGGTGGATTTGTTTATTCTCTGGATTTTCTCTTTGTGCCATTTGTGATATATTTGTTCGCAAGTAGAGTTTTTTTTTTCATAATCATAATTTCTTGGGTATTAAGCCCAGAGGGTCTGGGGTTATTTATACATCTCAAACTTATATTATAATGCACCATTCCTACTCCAATGTAAACATGTATCCCTTCAAAAAGTAATAAAAAAATACCAAACTTCATAAATATAACAACGATTTGAAAATACAATTAGGTCATTAGTAACTCATATTACTTGTAAGGTTTTTCTCTAATCAACATTGAAGTGAGCTACAAACCCAAGGTAATTAGCTTACTGGAATTACCAATATATTTAGAAATTTGACAGTCTTAAACGGTTTAGCAACAAATATAATTATTATAATTGATTAAAATCCTTGTAGACCATCCCTCTCCCCATCCCCAATATGTTGTGTATATAAACCGTAGACTAATAATTAGTTGTACCAGTCTGAAGATGGCTCTAACGAGCTGAAACTGGTTACGGTCAAATAAAATTAAGTGGAATATAGTTTTATATTCGTTTTATTATAATATATGTGGTAAACGATTGTGCACAAAACAGAAAAAAATATTAGAGCTACGCAGGGAAGTATATAAATCAATTTAAAATGAAGGCGCGCCAAAAACATACGACGCGAAAGTTAATGATTAAAGATGTCGGGAACTCCCAAGAAAGACATACCATGATCAAGTGAATCATATAGGTACTTTTCGGGTCATGTCGAGAGTCAACATCAGAAGATTTTGACGTATGCTATGATGCATGGATGCAAATGAAACAAGGAGATGTGGCAAGACAAAGTCGTATAGCCCTGTTTACTCCTACGGAGAATCTTAGTACTGATTAGTTATTTAGGTTTATAAAAGCTTTATGTCAAAATAAGGAATTTAAAAAATAACGCATTTATGAGATGATCTTGAATTACCCTTACAAATTTTCAAATATTTACAGGCTTCTGGGTTTCCTCGCTCCTTTAATATAGGAGTCCCAACTGCCCCCGTATAGAGCCAGTGAGACTATGGCATCCTCAATTGTGGTAGGTTGTGTAGCTGAATGTAGTGGGGAGGGAATGCAGATGGAGAAGTACCCGGCTATTCAGATCTGGTCCACTAACACGCCTAAAGCCATTTCAACCAACATTTCATTTCTGAATGGTGGTCTTAAAGCAGGGAGATGCTGAGAGTATATTCCGCTCCGGAACGTACCACAAATATATTATATTTTATAAGTAAATTATTTGTGAAGTAAAACAAATTAATTAAATAAAATTTATCCGAGATTTGAACCAGCGACATTCGAATTACTAGTCGAGAGTCTTCACCGTGGAGGTCGTCAACCGTCTCCTACAAAATGGCACTCTTCAAGACCCAGATACTCCTTCCATTTAAGAAAAAAACCTCTCGTACAGCATCCCAAAATATTACAAAAATATAGTTCATGATGAGCTTATTTGGATTCGAAGTTGCTTTATTTGCATCAACTTTTCTTATGTGTGAGAAATACGTTCTTTGTCTGTTTGCCGCATAACACAAAGATTTATGAGTTCTTCCTTTCTGTGATATTATCTAGATATTTATTATTCCACGGAACATTATGTCGAACCTTAGCAAAGTATTGTCAGCCTACTGGGTAGGCAATTATTTAGTGTCTAACATAAACCCCTGATTCCTGATCCCAGAAAATATAGGCCAGGGAGTAAGCAAGAAAGCCATAGTATCAATTATTCCAAACCAATGGGTACCTACTGATGGACACGAAGATTAACAATTTAGGGTTCAGCCTAATGGTTTGTCTTCAAAAGTCTGAACGCCGAGGGAGGGTTCACTAATTTAAAAATAAAAGAAAGTTGGTCGATAACGATATAATAACAGAACTTGAATAGAATGTTGAAATTAATCTAAAAAATTTGATGAATTGTTCAAAATTTGTAAAACTACCTGTCATTACGAATTATTTAAATTCCTTCGAATGAATTGGCAAACACTGCTATTTTTTAAATATCTTTTTACAATAGCTGCACACAGGACCCCCTGAGAAAAAACAATTTCCCTCAGGGCATATGTCAATTTTTGGGATGCTGTGAAATTGCAGTAGTGGTAATTTTTGGAGTGTCAGTTGGCATTCTAAATAAAGGAGATTGTTGTATCAAAAAAAATAACTAATTTTTTTAATTTATTTTTTTTTTATTTATTTAAACGCCCATTGGGCTTTTACATACATTGTTATTAGTATTATTACATTAACTATATGGCATATAAAAGTTTAAGTACATATATGAATAAAAATAATTATTATATGTGTAGTACCTACATAAATGTTTTACAAATAATATAGAATACCATTATGGAGAACAGTTTTTTTTTTGTACTTACAAACAAAAATAACGGGATTGAAATTAATCAGCATTAGTAGGGACTTAAGCATAATCGAAATATAAATTAAATTACAATATTAATTTGTAAAGTTACATATATATATTGAAGTTAAAAAGTCTAAAAGAAAAGAGTGAAATAAATAGAAGATAAAAAGGGTTTTTCACTATGGAATGGTGAAGTCATACATTTCAGCAAAGTGTTTATGTAGATTTCGTTTAAGCACTGCTACGGAATCTCTAAATATATCAACAACATTACCAAATTTATTACCAAAATTTTGTATTCGATTTAAGGATATGTGCGCTTGATAATTTGTTTTAAAATTGTCACAGAAAAACGTGGAATTTTGTCTCGTATTTTTGGAAGGTACAAATAATTTTATTGTGGCCAGAATTTCAGGGCTGTCGATTCTATAATTAATAATTTTATTTAGTAGAACAAGGTCGGAGATAATTCGCCTATCTGACAGCGTAATCAAATTTAGTTGGTGCATCAGCTGGATATAATTTATATTTTGGATTGGAATATTTAGTTTAAAGTTAATAAATCGTAGAAATTTGTGTTGTACCCTTTCAATATTGTTGGAATGTATTTTATAAAAGGGGGACCAAATAGGCGAATTATACTCTACTTGACTTCTTACTAAAGATGTGTACAGTGTTTTCAAACATTCTAATGACTTGAAGTCACATGCGGTTCTACATATAAAACCATGTTTTAGTAGTTAGTACCGTAAAGCTTCTGGTAAAAGGTGCAATAAATTAGGGTGAGGACAAAGTTTAACTTTTCCTATTGAATAATTAATAAATGCCAAATTTGACCAGAATTGTACAATAAGGTTCAAGCACAATGGGGTAATGTAACTGGTTTGTTAACAAATAATAACGCTTTGACTGAGTTATTGAAATCGATTTCGTTTTATCTTCTGTGAGACGTGACATAAATCAAATTAATAGAAAAGTTGGTCAAGCGGTTCAAAGCGTCCTCTAGTTTCTTTTCTTTTCTTAGAGGTAACCTTTCATAGATAGTGTTATTGTAATTATTTTAGGGAAAAACACATTTGAAAGTTATGCTTTAAAATATTAAGATGAACGAATTGTTTGCGCCCGTACGCACGCAATATAAACGTGAATAAATGGTCGGTACACAAACTCAATTCTTTCAAGAAAGGCATAAAACTACAATATTGGATTGGATCACCGATACAATATTATATTTGAATGTCTTTCTTGAAAGAATGTGTGTTTTCATACCGACAAAACTATTTATTAATTTCAAATTGCGGGGGCAAACAATAAAAAATACAAGTAACGATAACCCACTCGTATTATGATGGTTGTAGAGAGAATTCATTTTATTGTTAGGTTAGTCTAACTTAGGAATGCTTATGTTCTGTAAAAAAATAAGAACTTACAACTAGGTCTAGGATAATAATACCATAATGATTAAATGTTGCGTACATTTATAAAAGTAAACATAATACTAACAAAAGGTTTGCTTTACACAACATACAAAAACGGGTACATACATACATGTATATATTACGTTTTCGTTGGAAGTTTTTTCTGAACTTTCAACACGCTTCTTCCCTTGTGGGCAATTTTTTTCAATGTCTTTTCTTCTAAAACGAAAGAGAATGTTTTCTTAAAATTCTTAACCTGGAATTTTGTTTTTTTTTTCAAATTTGCAATTTATCAAGAGGGCACAATTACTTCCAAATAGTCTTCGTTAGACTTTTTTAGGAGATGACACGACAAAAAGAAATAAAATAATTTTATATTTTGTTCACATTACTTTTAATCGCCAGAAGTTAACTTGCCTACAATCGGATATCACTTGTTTAAGTTCCAAATTAATGCAATTTAATTTTGCCGATCTACTACTTCAAGATAGTTCAAAGAAACTTCGCATAATATCTCACTTTTGCTTTTGCTCGGAGCAAAGATATCAGCAAGTCTGCATATTCACATAAAGAGCGGATCTGAATGCATTTCAGTTTTGAAGTTAAGCAATTTCTATCAGACAAATGCATGTAGAACTTTCTACAAAGTCTTTATTGTAGTTTTTATCGATAATCGATTGTTTGGGAGTACCGCAAGGGTCTGAAATGGTACCCATTTTCTTTGTTTGCATTTCATTGCTAAAATGATAGATGGTTTTAACAGTTTTATGAAAAGAATACTTAAAATATCCGAAGTCCAATTTTATACATCGATTTTAATCTCCAGAACCAAATTTTACTCTGAAACTCTAGCAATGAGGTTTTTATGTCACGATATTGTTAGTAAGTGGCGTTACTTTGTCCTTTTAAACCTCCATAACTACTTTCCGACGGCATTTCCACCTTCCTATTATAAAGTCAATTTTATTGTTAAACAAGAATACTTAGGCAAGAAATACATATGATTTTAGATTTTGACGGCCAAAAGTATTTTCGTTATTTATTTTTGGGTGTTATGCCGTGTTGCGCTACCTCCTTCTTTTGTCAACGTTTCCATCGCAGGTGCAGGGCAGATGTGCCCTGATGATGGACACTGCAATGCTCTCCGAAACGTTGGCTAAAGAAGGAAGTAGCGCAACACAGCATTACACCCAAAAAATAAATACATTTTTTTTTTTAATTTATCATGTCAAAAATATCTTGAATTTTTCACAGTAAACAAATTACGATTTTCGTTTGTCATAATTTTAACCGATTGCTCTTTATTAAATTTTCCTCCAAGAGAGCGCGAGGAAATAAGAAAGAAAATTTATTGGAGTAAAACGTTGTAACAATTTTAAGACGTGATAAAAATACCGAGGTCGAGAACTATTCATTCTAATGACAGTCAGTTATACGTTATTTCCAACATTTCTCTGCAAGTATTGTGGATGATAATGGGCTCTAGGTACGCCCCAGCCGTTACGTTGATCCGCCCGGTGCATTAAAGTACCGCAAAAAAGTTCAGACACGTAGTTCAATAAGAAAATATCTCACAACACTGCTCGGAAAAGCACAGCTCATCTTCAAACCAATTTTCTCCCTGGAACGTGACAGGAATTATTTGTTCCAATTTTAGACGCGGCGGCCGATCGAATTCCTGTTTCTAATTCAATCATGCTAACCGTTGTATTCATTCCATATTCCGCGGTGTATTACATTATATTGGAAATTTGTTCTTCACTTTACCTCACGACAAGTTTTTTTTTAGATAAAAAGTAAATTTTTACAATAATAATATGTCACATTATCATTCATCAGTTTTTTGGTTACCCAATTAGTAGAGAAATATTCTCGGGTCTAACTGGGGAGCTAGTCTGTGTACTTATGTTATATATTTAGAACTGCTTAGAGAAAATATGTATAGTTACAAAAATGAAAACAGAATACTCTCAAAAATAATGTTGACATTTAAAAATATTTTACAATAAGAAAAATACGTATAATTATAGAAATAGAATACCAACAAAATATTAGCAACAGAATATATCTGAAAATCGTCGATAAAAACAAGTTAATCTGTTGTTTATCTGTAAAAATACAATACAAGTTTTTTTTATTTTATTTTAAGATAGTTTTTCTCGCTTTTTATTGCATCGGGTAAATCGTTATATATAGCTTTGGGCCTAAATATTCATAATAGTGTTGTGCAGCTGTCGTGTAGCATCTAGGTACATATGTTTGTTTCCAGATGTTCTAGGTCTTATACTTCGTGTTGAGGACACTTCAGATTTTACAAAAACTGTTAAATAGTTTTAAAACCGGTAAGACCTTAATTTTTTTTTAAAGTTCGCTGGTTGGGAAAATTCTTGGTTTTTTAATAATAACTTTGATGATCATTTTTTGGTTTTGTTACTATCAGATACATATTATTCTTATAGATGCTTCCCCATGCGATAATGCCGTACTGCAACACTGACTGCACAGTAAACCATTTTAATATTTGAAAGATTTAGGATATTTCTTAGTCGTATAAAAATGTAAGTAATTTTTCTAATTCTTTTAAAGATATTTTTTTAACAATCCTGTCAATCTTTATTAAATAACCAGATTCGCTATACAACAAATAATTTTCCATATTAACTTCAATTCAAAATTTTCAATAGTTGTTAATAATGTTCGCATGTGCAAGTTTTACGATATAAGGGCCCACCGTCGAAAAATTTGTTGCATTTCGTTAATAAATCTGAAATATAAAGACGCAAATACAAAACCCATGAAAAATTATTATTGGTACGAAAACAAATAGTTGTTTCCGTTTTTTCCTCGGGTTTTCATGCGATGTAAGGATACAGGTATAAACCAGTCCTCTTCTATATATACCAATAATCATTTAAATGCGTTATTCAAGGGCTAATGGCCTTCATTGAAAGCTCTGCTAGAATTCCTGGATATTTTGCCATCGTCCGTAACGATATTGCGGATTTTATGGCAAAACGAGGAACATTAAACCCAATTTTTACAGCATAAATTTTATTTCACTATCTGATATTTTTCTATCCTCAAAGACAGATCCCACAATGTTTGGGAAAATTTTTGGCACATCGCTGGTCAATCTAAGGGAGCCTGCATTAAAGGAATATCCCATCAAAATCGTGGTTGTAACAATTTCCCTATTTTCCAAAAAAAAAAATTGTTTACTCATTCGAATGAGAATTGGACATTCTTTCGTTCCTTCTCATACTTTTAAAATTCACGTGCTTGACTAACCAGATTGTACTCACTTTGATCTAGAATAGAGAATCTTATATCACATTTTTTTATTATCCCTCCATAAACAAATATGCTCTCTTCTATCAAGCTTTTCTAAAAATGCCTCCCCTCCATACGTCATCTCTTCTCGTCGTTCTTCTAGGTCTGAATTCAACTCTAATTTTCAATGTAATTTTAAAATTTGCGCATTCAAATGTAATTAATATATAAATTCATCTTCCCTCTCTCCATAAATTGAAATGCTGGTCTAGAACACCCTTGGAGAGTGTAAGCTAGAAACAATGGAATAAAGGGAACATTGGAATATAAAAAAATATATATTCAAGTTAAATTTTTAGATATGCTGTCCTTACGAGTATTATTTCACATCCCAACGAACAAAAAACGAAAAATCACAAAAAAGTCACTCTACGCCACTGGTGTGTTTGCATCACCCAATAATTAATAATTATTATGGTTCACATTACATAATTTATGATTGTGAATTATGTTATATTGGCGTAGATGCAATCATCCAATTAAAAGTTATCGTTTCGGGGCTCCTTTATCCATAGTATTACCAAATTTGCTATTATCTCACATGCAAAGTTCAGTAAGCTGGCGCTATAATTTGCGGGTAGTTTGGAGCGAGACGCTTGGTCAGGGTAGATAGCATGTTTGCAGCCCCGTGTGACGGTAATGCGGGCAAACCAACCGCAAGTGACGCGCGAAATATACTGATAAACTAAACTAATATGCAGGGCGCCGCTGTCCGAGAAATTGGTGTTTTATGCTGATGTCGAAAAGATCTGAAAAATGCAACAATTTTTTTTTATCCTAATTTTTCCCAACCTTATCCAACTTGTCCATATACTTTGCGAAGATGCTGTGTTTGAGATGATGTTTTTTGTTTTTTATTTTTTATTTAACGACATCATAAAATAAAGTAAAATTTTCACTTCTTCTAACACAGCAAACTTATTTTGTGGCACCATTTTGATTTATATTAATAAATTACTTCCTTTTTACCACTTTTATTCTTTACAAAACCAACATGTTTCGTGAGCAATGCTCACTTCTTCAGGGTTTTTTATTGATACTAATTATAAATAATAGACGTAGACAATGGTGTCAATTGAAAAAGAATGGACATAGACAATGGTATCAATGAAAATATGAGAGTGGGTAGAGGAGAGAGGGGCAATGGGAGACAATTTACAAAGAGAACAGGTTTAATATTGGGTCATTTAAGAACAATTTTTGGTTATTAATAATATTCAAATTCGCATTAACACTCTTTCGGATTTCTAAAATAAAAAGAGTAATACAATATTAAACCTGTTCCCTTTGTAAATTGTCCATTTTCCCACTTGATCGTACATGGTTTTACCAAACATACTTCAAAACACTGTATTTCTCATATGTTCGTAGTATCCTTGAATACGCATCTCAGGTATTGAACCCAGGCTATTCAGTACACAAAAATAGAATTGAAGGCGTTCAAAATAGATTTTTAAGGTACCTCAATTTCCGCTCTTTTCGATCTCATGTTAGTAATGAAGAATGCAAAGTTCTTCAAAATACAAACGTTAACTTGTCGAAGAAATATAGCAGATTCGGTAATGTTATTTAAAATTACACATAACCTAATCGATTGTCCTGATCTTCTTCAACGCCTATCATTCCATGTTCCAAATCGCAACAGCAGGCAGTCGCTTACATTTAATCTCCCTCTTTGCAAGACCAACTCCAAACAGAACTCATTTATCTACAGATCCACATACTCATTTAACCTTAATTATTACAACATTGACATTTTTAACTCAACTTTACGTGACATAAAACGAAAACTCACCAAGCAACATGACTCAAACTAGAAAGTTCAATCCCTATATATATTCCCGTCCTTTGCCTCTTAATCCTATTCCTATGTTCCTCCTCCCCCCCCTTTTTTATATTTTGTAACTAAAAAATAAAACTAAGAAAATACCCCGACAATGTCACACTTTATTTTTAACTTTCATCAGTGGAAAGTTCATAATTGGCATAATTAACATCTTATTATTGTAATATCTGATTTGCTGTCAACTTTCTCTAAAATAAATAAAATTTAAAAAAATACGCCTCAGGGATCACATTTCTACCATCCTGCGGTCCACTTACAGCCTTCCTCTGACAGTTCCATGTCATTCACTGCCATACATCAAGATAGGTACCATATTATACCCCTGTATAGTGGAAATTTTGAAGTTACTGTTTATGTTAGCAGTGTTGTTTAAAGTGAAATAAAAGTAAGGTAGATGTAATAAAAAAATATTGAAATAATATTTAAATTTTCTTTACAGCATAAAAAGACTTAGGCATCACTTTTCGATCAAATCTTTCATTTGTTAAACACATAACAGAAATCTCTAACAAGGGTTTAAAAATGTTGGGATTTATAACTAGGCTAACTAGAAATTTTGACAACATAAAATGTATTATAGTCGAACAGAAACTAAGTGAGCGGTCAAAGTCCAAACTCAGTAATAAAGTTTACAGGTAAAGCAACACGAGAAGGTTCACGACTTAAAATTAATTTTACTAAACAAAATGTTTTCATTATGTTCGGGACTGAATTTAATTCTGAATAAGGATTGAATGAAAATGCGTAGGTAATACAAGGTATCCGGTAACTCATATTACATTTATATTTCAGAAACAAGTAAATTCTTAGACAGGTTTTATCAGATGCTAATTAATAAAGCTGTAACCAATTTATGAGATATTTTAATTTTAATAATACTTAATTTTTACCCCCGGCTGGGATTTTACAAATTTATTTTTTTAAAGACAAAAATACCTAAATGTGCACATCAACATAAAACAGCATACTTTTTACAATACAATGAATTTTTTACATCGGTAAATTTTTATTTGTGATTAAAAAATATTTATTTTACATTCCAATTACAGAGGGTTCTTCGAGGAATGTCACAAACTGATCTTCAAACCAATTTTTGAAGACTTTGGAATTCATTTCAGAATGGTAATCTGTATTCGACATAACCTTTTTCGTACGGAATATAAATTTACTCCCCGTGATAAAACCCGTTTTTGCTGAACCACAATGCAAAATGATCAGCCGGCTTCCTTTTCCAACTGGCACTTTTAAACCCCCATTGCCCTCACTATTTTGCCACATGTGTGTATTGTATAATCGAGTGATTTTTGTTCACCTAAGTCTCGTCCAAATAGACTATTTGCCGTCAGTCGCTAGTCCATTTTCATTTTGATTCATTTTCCTCAAAAAATCTACACGCGCTGTAGCAATGTATAATCTTCCATTAAATACTTTCTTCCATCTTTGCGTATTTTGAATTTTAAACCAATATCATGCAAAATACATCGCAATGACTCATGAGATCCAAAAAAAATATTTTATCCACCAGAACTTTGTTAAGATTTGCAAGAGTGGGATATTGTCCATTGTCATAAAAATCCATATCACTGCGACGCACAACATCCTTTTTAAAATCTTCCAATCCCGTTAAGGCCAGCAAGCCTGCTGCCAATAAATATATGGATGTCGTCATTCCTGCTTCTAATAAATGCACTTGCTTGAAGTTCAATGTTTTGATGTATTCTGGATTGTCACGGATTTTTTGGAAAAACTTACAACATTATCAACTATCGTTTTTTCACCTGCCTGCAATTCGTATCATTGATATTAGATCACACAATATGTAATTACAATTACACCGATTAAATAAACAGAGTCAAAATGACATTAAAAAAGTATGGGTATTAAATCGAAAATAAAGCAAAAGACTGGTTTTTGATCTTTTGAAGTCAATACAGTACTTATTACTCAATGTGGAATCATTAATTGTTTGCTTTTATAGTAAGTAGCATGATATAAATAACAATGGAATTTCCAAAGGATTTAGTCGCCTAATTCACGGGAATAACCGCCAATGGAATTTCAAAATTTTGTTTCGCAGCGTGTAATTATTTGGTATCGTCTGAAATATTGTTTTTGGAATCCAGTTTAATGTATTTTCGAAAATAGGAATTTATGAGGGACGTATAAATAATAAGAAATGAAAAATATAAAAATATTAATAATATAATGGTGGAGTACCTTTCGAGTTTGGGTTTTTCGGAGTTTTGACTGTACGTTAATCCCCGTGTGAAATTTTGGGAGTGCATTTGGTATCTGTTTGACTATAAACTGTTATATTTTGCATATGTTAGAAGTCAACTTGAGTACAATTCTCCCGTTTGGAACCCATATTATAATATACATGTACAAGCTGTTGAAAGAATACAAAACAAATTCTTACGTTTTCTAAATTTTAAAATGGGTATTCCAGCAATTATGTTAAACTACAACACTGTTTTAAATGATATGAATGTGCTCAAATTGTCAGACAGAAGAATTTTCACTGATTTGGTATTTCTGTATAAAATTCTAAATAATTTATTTGATAGTCCGGTTTTGCTTGAATTGATAAGCTTACGGATTCCACTACGTAATACCAGAAGTCAGGATTTAATTCAGTGCAGAAATTCTGGAACTAACTACCATATGTATTCCTCTTTGCCCAGAATACTAATGGAGGGAAATAATTATACCAAGTCAGTGGACATCTTCAATTTATCTTTAAACAAATACAAAATACTGTTGCTGAGGCAGTTCAGTTATGTACAATAAATACTATATATTTCGTAGCAAAATACCTATTATATTTCTTTGTTAAAGAAATATATATTATTTATATATTATTTAATCATAGTATAATTTGTAAATTTCTTACTTATGTAAAAGCCCCGTAAAAGGGCGTAAATAAAATAAATAAATAAAATGGAAATTATGTATTATTACTGCGAATAGTAAAGGTTTATCTTCACGGCACTGGGCTGTGTGAAAAGATTCACGTATGAGTTATTTGAATAGCCTTATTCCAATATACCAGACTCGAAAGCTCTCAAGATCTGGGCCACGGTGTGAGATATGTAGGTTCTTTCGCACTAGCATGATACGAGTCATACCTACAACGTATTTTAGAAGCCGCGTATCACATAAACAAATTGTCATATGGACGTTCAATGGATAATTTATGATACGGTGACCCGAAATTTAGCCCCCGAAATTATATTGTTTAAAAAATTACAATATTTTGTGCATATTTACCAAATTCAAACTTAAAATCGATTTTAAAAATACTTAAATCCACAAGAGACCATGGGAGGATTTTTAATGTAAAATTTTAAATGGAACTAATGTAAAAAAAATGTTGTCTTTACGGATGAGAGGACGGAGAGGAAGTTCTGGGAAGAAAAATCTATCCCTCCCACTGCGGTGCAAGGCGATGTTCCGAGAGAATATGGCTGGAGAAGTCAAAGAGACTTCCTCAACCGCTCTCTCCCGATCCGGCCTGCCATGCAACTGGTGGGCAGACGCATCCAGCCAAGACACGGACAAACCTCACCCCATAAATCCTGGCACCTCTGCTAAGTCATCAAATGTTGCAAACCATTTGGGGTGACCTATGGTAAAGGTGTTGATTATCCAATAAATGGTTCCTGGGACGGCGGTACCCATACCCACTTACCAAATTTTTCGGTAAGATAAAACAAAATAAGTTGGTACGGATATCAAACGTATGTGTTTTTAGAGACGATTTTTTATATTAATACCCCTGTACATAGAGTAAAGTATAGAAAAGTTGTTAGTGCAATTTCTATCTCCCTAGTAGTTTGCATTTATTTTGACGGTGACCGGTCTACTCAGAATGAAACCAACTCAGAACCACCTCAGAAAGGTTATTAAGAGTGATGATAAAAAAATTGGAATAGGTTTTGTTAGGTTAGGGTTAACGGATATTTTACAATTATTTTTTTCATAGCTTTTAATGACTTTTCAAAGTGGTGTTGAGTTGACTTCATTCTGAGTTGGCATGGAACCATTTTGACAGTCTCCGTGGTCGAGGGGTAAGAGGGCGCGGGCGTAAATCTCGGAGTGCGTTAATAAATAGATTTCAAATAATACTATTGGTATATTTGAGACACGTCCAGAGTGAAAAATATTAAAAAATATACACGTACATGTGTTTCTTGATGAAAATTGGTCCGTTTTTGTATTTATTTGCGCACTTACGAACTAAAATATTTCAGTTTTTTTGACATACTTATTGTACGGGATGATAAAGCCCGCACAAGAGAAGGAGAGACTGGCGTCTTGATGGTAATTCCAGCAGAAGCAAAGTCAAGCGATGAATCGTCGGCAAGTCTGAAGATGTTCAGGCAGGCGAATGATAAAGCCCGCACAAGAGAAGGAGAGACCGGCGTCTTGAAGGTAATTCCAGCAGAAGCAAAGTCAAGCGATGAATCGTCGGCAAGTCTGAAGATGTTCAAGCAGGTGATTTGTAGAGATTTCAGACACAGTGATTGGTGGGTGATGTCGTTCCTATTTCTTGAGATGAAAGAGACTGGCCTCTTGATGGCGAGTCTGGCGACGGTGACGTCGACGGCGAGACTGATGTCTTGAATTGAGCAGCGTTTCGATGTCGAGGATCTTCAGGTAGTAACTGTGTAGAGATGTTATTCCGATCGCTGATGGTGAAGACTGAATGTCAACTGCTTTCTTCGCAGACCTTTTATAGTGGCAGGTGAGTCGGTTTCACAATGTTTTAAATATAGTGAAACCATTGTGAAACTATTGTGAAATAATTTCTATTTCCGCGTGAGTCATCTCAGATTGTAATTTCACGTTGTGCAATAAAATAATTTATATTTTTGGGAGCATGAATCACCTCATATTAAAGTGTTGAGAAATCAATATTTCGGGGACGCGCCGTTCAAATGAAGAATATTTCCTCTTCGATAAAAATGCATGATATGAAATAACACGTTCGATATACTTATTTAACTTAGACATTATTGAAAAATGATAAATACTTATAATAAAAAAAATTATTACAAAAAGTACGTTATTTTAATAGTTTCATCATCACGCCATTCAGCATTTTTGGATGTAGGTATAAATTAAAGCAAATTTGGAATGAAATAAAATCGATATTGAGTTATAATTTTAAAAAGCTGGTACGGAGAATAATTAATCTTTCTCATTGTAACCGCCCTGCATGATCGTAAGTACAACTTTCGACGAAATGTGAATTTTTGGCCGCTGGCTGGTTAAATGCTCTTAACCCTTCGCCCGTCGCGCCTTTTTTGTAACGCGAGTTGTCGCGCAGGGTCGCTTAGGACCCCAAAAATAAATATTATTTAATTGTTGTTATAGCATACATTTTATGTGTTATTTTAAATGATTACAGTCAGTTGATAATGGCTGCTTTGAAATAAAAATAAATATTCAAAATTAGTTGCTTATTTTCAATGCAAGAGATTAAAAATCAAACCAGGAACATTTTTTGTAATTTTTAATCATATTTTTTTAATAGAAAACTAAAAAAAAAATCTAACTAATTTCTATCAAACTTATAACTATTAGAGATTGATACAGACTTATTATTATTACAACAAAAACATATTAATTTGATTTTTCATGGTATTTTGTCGATTTTTTTTAGAGTCACGCCGAAACACAAGTCTGTATCTCACATTGCATAAGCGCAGACTGAATTTTCTCGGTGCCAGCATCAAGTATAGTTCCTTCTGGAAGCTACCTAAAGTAGGGAATCAGTGGGAACATTTAAAATGAACCTGAAATAAGGAATCAGTGGGAACATTTAAAATGAACATAATTAGCATTTATGTAAAACCCGGGCTTTTAAAGACCCCTCGCGACGGGTTGAGGGTTAAGGCGATGCGTGGAACATCGAAATGGATCAAATCTCGCAGTTGTTATGGCGATAAGGTTGAAATGTCCGTTTAACACCAGCCGCCAGTTTTGATTTAAGTATACAAAAACATGTATACCTAAGTCAAAACTAAACATAAAATCTATAATATTACCAACCGGTCAAATTTCAAACCTTTGCTTCACTTTATAGGGTACGATTATGTAATTTCATAGACATGTGGCAAGAATTATACTAAGTTACCTAAAGGGCTTAATGCACTTGTAATGCAAACAGAATAATTTATGCGTGAAATGGGATAAAGCAATGAGCGTTGGTCAATACGGAGACGCTTGGCATGCCATCCACACTCTCCATACTACCGCGCTTATAATTTTGACATTACTGAACGTGTGTTGGAATTTTCATAGACCCTTCGGGTTTTAGTTATCATATTTTAAGGTCTTCGCTCTACAAAACTTTGTCATAGAATCTTCCTGTATAGAGCCTCTTTTGAGGGAACCACCCTTAGCTACTCCGACCCTCACGGAATAGTAATATCGGGTAACACCCCCCTGTAATCTGCGCTCCCTGTGAAAGACAGTGCCTGAATAGTGCGTACACTGAATGGAGAGATTGATGAGAGACGGAAGGTGGGATTGGTCACAGACGCCCTAAATAATGACACCATTAAATTAAGAGGGTATTCTTAGAAAGAGATGCGTGATATGAATAAGAAATGTATTAGAAAAGTAAAATGAGTTGAATACGCACTCAATCATGTTTCAATTTGTGAATTTGTTTTAAAACTTTATGAAATTTGATGTCTTCTTAACATTTTTTAAATACGTACAAAAAGTTTGACTTGTGCTTGTTTGAAAGTTTAACAGCATTTTCTATTACCACGAAGACGGTGGTTGTGTTTGTTCCCAATCCATTTGATTTATTTACGTAAGAAATTAATTGCGAAATACATAAACTCTGATTGTCCAACAAAGTAATTCCCGTTTTAGGGTACGATCAGGTACAAAGCGGGTTTCGGTTTTCTGATTAGTCGGCGCATGGGCGGCCGACTGGCGCAGGCGTGCGGACAAGAATGTTTGTATGTCAACGTATCGGGCCGAACATAGTGAAGGCAGGTTCAGATTTATGTCCGCGCGAGGCGGCGCCGATAAGCTTTACCGGAATGAATTCTTAATTCCTGCTCGCCGGTGACGCCGGTCAGAATCTGATATCAAAATGAGCGACCTGTTAATTGCCGCTATTTTCAATCAATCGCCAATCTGAGATAAAAGAAATACATTCCATACCACTAGAAACGTTGTTGACAAGTGATGGAATGAAATCAAAAAGATAAAATTTTGAAATAACCTCAAATGTCACAAGTGAATTTCTTTCAGGCACGTACTTAACATATTATCATGTTCTCCTGAGGTGTTTTTGTTCATATTTAAAGATACCAATTACCAAATACCGTTGTTTTATTCCTTAATTTTAAGAAAGGATTCTCCAAGAGTAAATAATCGTCGTCTACGAACTCGACATTTCGTAAAAACTGACAGCTGCTGTCAGGCTACCGCGCAGGTAGCGCAAGTTTTATCGGCGTTCTGTTTGTCCACATCTCGGCGTCAACTGCCGCCGGTGGAACAGGGCAATGAACGCCGTTAATCTGAAAACCGAAACCCGCTTTGTACCTGATCGTACCCTACGGACAGTCTATTTGACAATATTAGTTCATCTGGTTTTTATGGTGCTATTCAATTAATGAAGACAATATTAACGAAAATCAATTAAAAAACTAAAACAGCAAAATCGGAAAAAGATACGGTCACATCGAACCCATAACTTGCCGGGTCAGTGCTCTACCAACTGAGCCAATGTATCCCTCTCCGATTCAGTCATATTTAACTGCATCATTATCTTCATTTTCTAAACGCATATTTTTATTAGCTGCTATCTTTATGTATGATTGCAAGATTTAAGCAGAACTAAATGCTGTCTAGATAGTGTCTTGGATAAATTCATTCATTTTTAATTAATACGCGACATCTATTGACTTTTATGGTTCTAGTTTAGTTTTTAAATTATAAAAATTTAGTGCTTACACACACTGCCATTTTTTACAAACACTTGGGTTTACGTATTCTCCTTTTTACATTTACTAGAAATACTGCTGACAAAGGTGTCGTTGGACAAAGGTTTATTAAATGTGTAAAGAGAGAACCATAGTTGGTTTTGTTGTTATTTTTTGAATCAGAGTTATTCGTAAAAACCACACCGACTGATTTTCCTGGAAGTCTAAATGATAATTATAAAATTTCGTAAATGGTGCTTTTCTTTTTGAGGGCTTTGGAAAAAGTTCTCTTCCGCTTGGATTTTACAAATGTTTCACTTGTCGGCTTGGATTTTAGGATTTTAAAAAAATCTAACATGTTCTTTGAGATTTGCATCATTTTTATTTAAGAGGGCATTACCAGAGAAAGCCGGAAATACGTCATTTTCAAAAAAGTTTTTAGACGTATTGACTCTTTTCCACAAAAAATTATAAATGGATTTCGAAAGATTGTTCTTTTATCTAGTGAAGTTATGTAATAAATTTTTAGATTTTTTTTTAATTTTTAGTATAATAAGGTTATTCCATAGGTCGTTGGCAATTTGTTAAATTTTCAAAAAAGTTTTTGTATTATACCACACCCATTTCAAATAATGTAATCATGCAGTAAAATAAATCAATACATTATCTAGCAGAGTTATGTATTAGAATTTTAATTTTAGTTTCAATAAAATCATTAAAAAATATGTACGTACATGTGTTTCTTGACGAAAATTGGTCCATTTGTGTATTTATTTGCGCACTTACAAACTAATATATTTCAGATTTTTTTAACATTCTTATTAAATTTAGACATTATTGAAAAATGATAAATACTTATAATCAAAAAATAACTACAAAAAGTACACTATTTTTATAGTTTTATCATCACGCCTTTCAGCATTTTTGGATGAAGGTATAAATTAGAGCTAATTTGGATTGAAATAAATTCGATATTGAGTTATAATTTAAAAAAGCTGGTACGGAGAAAAATTAATCTTTCTCATTGTAACCGCCCTGCACGATCGGAAGAACAACTTTCGACGAAATGTGGATTTTCGTCCGCTGGCTGGTTAAACGCTCTTAATACTAGCTGGTACCCGGCATGCGTTGCTTAGCCATTTAATAAAGAAATTGTTTTTCCCTGCGCGTCCTTTTCCATTCATCCCGTTCACCTTCCTGCTCCCCTTTACTCTACTCCCCCTCCCTTCCCCCGTCTCGTGAACCCCCCTCCCGAGTTCTCCTTCCCCTCCCGTATTCGCCGCCCTCCTCCCGCGGATCCCCCTCCTGAGTTCCCCTCCCCCCTCCCGGGTTCCCGGTATCATTATTGCAATTTTTTATACAAATTTTATAATGCCAGAGCTTACCAGTATATATAGAAAACTTTGCGGGCGTGCTCACAACGACTCAGTTTCATCGCAATCTCGAGTGGACCCCAGTCTACCGTACCGAAGGGACGAACGTCAAATGTTTGACAGGAAAGTAGGTAGAGGAAAATGAAATTGTTGTTTTTACTATCTTCCTCGCAATTTTTCCATATTTTCTTACCGTTTAACCTTCCCTGGACTACGACACATATTTCAAAACTAAAATCAGCTAAATCGGCCCAGCCGTTCTCGAGTTTTAGCGAGACAAACGAACAGCAATTGATTTTTATATATATATAGAATAGATAGATAGATTGTTATAGATTTTTAATGTTATAAATCAGTTAAATACCTTTTCAACTTAGTAAAACGATTGCTGTTACAAATGTATGAATGATGTTTTTAGAATAGAAAATAATTCCACTTAAAGCCGAGTTACCTGCTCACAACAGATTTATACATTTGAATGGGATCTATGAATATGGAGATAATAGCAACCTAAGATAATTAATACGACATCACTGATGTTTTGTAGCAAAACAGTTAACGATAGCCAATGAATGGTAATGGATTAGTTAGGGCAAAACCACGTACATACTAGAACCCATTTTGCTTTAAAAAACACACAGAATAATATGAAAACAGATATCATGAATAATGCTATGAACAAAATAATGTTCATTTCAATGTTACTTAACTTTAACATAATTTTAGTCCGAGCAAATTAAAAAAAAAAATCAATAACCAATAGACTAATTTAAGATCAATAATTTCTAGTTTTTCTGTGAACAGTACCGAGATCTCACGCCCAAAAACGTGTGTTTCTAATATTCTCTTATTTTAAATTGAAACCAAAATTCCCTCCGAAATCAAAAGATTGGCAAGCTGGTACTTATCTATCTAATAAACAAAAACGATTTCTAAATAACTAACGCCGTTTCCCCCCAGGGGTAAGCAGAGAGAACGGACCGCCAAACAACTCGGTCTTGGCACACACTCTTTGCCTAACTCACATTCATACATCGTCTCATAAATTCTCTTCTATTACTCTGACATTTGACATGGCCCGATTCAAGTATCTGATTCACTTGATCGTGCCATGTCTTCCTCGGGCGTCCCCGACTTCTTCTACCATTCACATTTGCGTCGTATATTCTTCTTACACTACTTTCTTCGTTCATTCACTTTACATGCCCAAACCATCTAAAGGCCCCTTTCCTAATCTTACTCATTATGCTTTCATCAGCCTTACATTCTTTGTGGATATCCACATTTCTCACATGATCATACATCGTCTTACCACACATACGCCTCAAGGATCTCATTTCAATAGCATTCAGTTTAATTTCATCCTTCCTCTGCCAGTTCCACGCCTCACTGCCATTCAACGATTTCACATTTGAAAAAATAATTTTTACTGATTCGTTAAAACGGCATCATCCTATACTAACCGAAACTGGAAGGTGACAAACACATCTAACTGGCCTCTTTTTTGAGGGCCTGAGAAAAATAATTTCCCTCAATTTTTTCTCTTCAAGATCTACTCTTTCCTTTCGTTATAAAGACTCTCCATACAGCATTCCCAAAAAGGGAAAATATTTTGCCTCCTGTGTAATGGTAGTAAAACGGGATATCGGCACGCTCAGTCAATTATTACTCAAGTTACATTAACATTTTATAACTGTTACATATAAATGTGCGTAGTGCAGTCCGAAGACAGTAAAACTGTACATTTCACAAATAAAAATGTTTAGAAGATAAATTCGAAACATTAACACGAAAGGTAAACAAAAATGTTTCAAGAGTTCATTGTAAATAATTTCGCTTCTTCTTCGATGGCGCTACAGCCCATATCGAGCTTTGGCCTCCTGCAACAGTCGCCTCCAACTCCTCCTGTCCTCAGCGGCTGACTTCCAATTTAGTACCTGGAGAAGCTGTGCTGCATCCCCTCTTACTTCGTCTTCCCACTTTTTTCTTTCCACCTGGGTGTCCAGTCAAAATTCTTTTTGGGACACGTGTATCCGGCATTCTCTGTACATGCCCAGCCCATCTCAGCCTGAGGAGTCTCATATGTGTTGAGATGCTAGGTGCCTTATATATATCATACAATTCTGTATTGTGCCGGATGCGCCACTGTTCACCCTCTTTCACGGGTCCACATATTCTTCTCAGCACTTTTCTTTCAAAAGTATCCATCATTTCAGCCATCTTTACCGTCAGTGTCAGCGCCTCACATCCATATGCCAATACAGTTCTAACAATGGTCTTATATATGGTTATTTTGGTTTTTCTGTGGACACTACGTGACTTAAACACTGGCAGCAAAGAGAAGTATGTTTTGTTGGCTGCTGTAATTCTCCTTCTGATTTCTGCTGGATCCTCATTATTCTCTGTTAGACTGGAGCCCAGGTAGGCAAATTGGTCGACCACTTCGTATAAGTAGTTGTCTTTGAATTGTGCACTACTTCTTCTTCTGTGTGAAGGGTTCCTGCTCTGTATCATATCAATAATTTCGCTTAATGGCGTAGTAATTAATCAAAGTAATTGTCAAACAACTTTAATTAGAGTCTAATCATTCCGTACGTGGTACGCACACCTAACATGTTAATATTCTTAGCGGATCCGGAGACTCTAATAATAGTCAATAATCACATACCGATCATTACATCACCATGATTATGGCGCGTACGCAATATTCGATTTACCGATAGCCCACCACAAACTATTGTAAAGGTGATATATCAATGATTGGAACCGCAGATATTATATTGCAATCTTGTCTGGTAGCTAATTAACCTGTTGATCTGTATTCACTGACTGAATAAAAGTGGGCGAACAGTAGGATGGACACAAAAGGCTTTTTGGAGAATTTGAAGAGGTGCGTCAGGTCTCAAACTTGTCCATTCGAATACTGAAAACGATAAACTATTGTTTTTTTCACTATACAGGCAAGGTGCTAAATTGTGAAAATTGTGCTTATTAAAAAAATATAAAATCATTGTATTCTATCAACATCTTCATATTGTCCCACAATGAAACCTCGGCGTAGTGCCAAAAGTAGATACCCAATTGAAACTAAAGAATACAAAACTATAATCATAATAATATCTTTAAAGTCATAAACAACTTTTAATGAATTGTTTTGATTGGATTGGATCGGTTGTACCTATTCTAAATTATCATACGCAACTTTTGGGACCCCTGAGAACATGATGCGGGGAAATGAGCTGAGGACCCCTGAGAATATTAAATTGTGGCTCCTGGGAGATTTCATAAGACAGCACAGATTTCGTTCAACCGCCACAAGTAAGAATCTAAATTTTCAGTCGGTTCGGTGCCATAGGGCCGAAGTTATGACCGACAACAAGTGTTGTTACAAAGCACCCGTAAAACGATGAATTCTTAACGATTATTCTTTTGGATGATTTTTTTATTGATTCGTTTACTGACCATGATTTTTTAGTAAGATACCAAAATTTCAGTCGGTTCGGTGCCATAGGGTCTAAGTTATGACCGACAATAAGTGTTGTTACAAAGCCTCCGTAAAACGGTGAATTTTTTACCAATTATTCTTTTAGAAGATTTTTATATTGATTAGTGTACAGACCGTGTTTTTTAGTAAGAATCTAAATTTTCAGTCGGTTCGGTGGCACAGGGCCGAAGTTATGTCCGACCCCAAGAATTTAAACAACCGAACTCAAGTGCCAAAACGACCCACCCTAAGTGTAAAAACGATGATTTTTTTTGTGAAATTCTTCTTTGGCAGATTTTTGATTGCTTCGTATACAGAAAACGATTTTTTTAGTAAGAATCAAAAATTTCAGTCGGTTCGGAGCCACAGGGACTAAGATATGACCGACCACAAGGGTTAGTACATTTGATAACATGCACAATACAAACTAGATGCGGAAAGCAATCCATTGGCTACGAGATTATTCTTTCAACCATACTTAACATTCTTAAAATATAATAGTTCTGATTTTTTCAGGTAGGTAGATTTAGGTAGATAGTTTTCGAGGCGGGTATGGGTAACGGCGCTTCGGAAACCATTCATTAGATAACTAACACCCCTTCCATAGGTCACCCCAAGTAGTTCACTAAGTTTGGTGACTTTCAAGGGTATCCGGGTTCATGGGGTGAAGTTTGGTTTGAAGTTTTTTTTTAAGGATGCATTTACCCGCCAAACGGCGTAGTGGGCCGTATCGGTAGAAACTGGCTGAAGGAAACCTTTTCACCTGTCCAGCCAGACTCTCTCAACCCACTGCCTTGCACCGCAGTGGGAGGAATGGATTCATATGTCCATCACTCTCATCCCCGGATTCACCCCCATATCCTACTTTTTGCCTTCACAGAACTTTCTCTCCTTCCATTCCCTGAAAACACCCTCCACACAACATCCCCAAAGATGGCATACGCCCTGAGTAAAATTGTTTTCCTCAGGGCTTCCTTCGTAGAACTAAAGTTAAAAAATGATATTCTATAAGACATTGAGAAAATCTAATTTTCTTTAAACCAGAATTCAATTTGGGAGGCGAGAATGGGTACCGCCGCCCCGGGAACCTTTATTAGATAACCAACACCTCTGCCATAGGTCACCCCAAGTGGTTGGCTACGTTTGGTGATATAGCAGGGGTGCTCGGGTTCATGGGGTGAGGTTTGTCTAGGTCTTGGAGGCGGATGACTAGGACACACTGAGCCCCAGATTCCTACCCACCCCTTAATCCCTTTTTCTTACCAGGACTCTTCTCTTCTTCCTTTTCTTTAAAAATACCCTCCACACAGCATACCCAAAGATGACATGGGCCCTGAGGGAAATTATTTTCCTCAGAGTCTCCTGTGTGGAGCTCAGGTAAAAAAATATGTATGTAAAAAAATATATCCTTTTATTATTTTTGACCGGTCGGTAGCTGAGCTGGCATCGCGTTTGGGTCCCATTCAGGCGTCACAGGTTCGATTCCTCGGCTGGCTAAGTCCTCCATCACAACACAACCAACGTTTTCAGTTTTCTGCGATTGTAATAGAAGATTTTCAAATATTGTCAGGTAATTCGTAACCCGAGAATATTTGTCTTTTTTTTTTTAAATTATAATAAAAATTTATAATATTTTTTTTTAATATTGAAAGGCCATCCTAATTGACATGGATGGACGGTAGGCAATACAACACAATGGTGATGTGAGCATGTGATTTCAATAATTTTACATTGACGCAGCTGGTGGTTTGATATTGTATTGATTGTTGAAATGATTCATTGACACCGTGCCGTGATTGGAATCAGTAACGTCACTCTTACTAAAGGATATAAAATGCATTGGATCGCGCACATATCTGTAGCTAGATACAGCGTGTTTTTAATGCTTCGCTACCATTTTCTTAAAAATATAATCACGATTGCAAGGTTCACTAAACTTAAAATTATATAGGAATGGCTTACATTTAAAGCTTTGTTTCTCCAATTTCTGAAAAATAAAATGAAGAACACAATTTTACGGCATTTTCTTCAGGCAATGCTTTTATGAGCACATATATTGTACCTCCTCGTAAAACATAATTTTTCTTTATGGCAAACGAAAGCTCATGCCAAAATATTGTATTTGGATCGGTTAAAAACACTAAAATAAGGAACTTAAAACTAATTTTTATATTTAAAATAAAACAATAACTTAGTAAACACCGCTTTACTTTTATACCTATTGCCAGCTGGTCTTCACTACAATATTTGTAACTTCTTCAGGGCGGTATAATACTCTAATAAAATCTAAAATCTACCTACAAGATTCATGTGTAATAAATACGAGTACATTATGCTTTCGCAGTGAGCTGAGCTCCAGGGGAGGTTAAGGATTTGGAAGAGAGTGCTCTTTGTCAATAGGGATCAATCAAAGTAACGGACTTTCATTTAGGTTTATTTGATTGTTGTTGACTTTGTTATTAATGTTTTTGGCTTTCCGTAACTCTAGTGCTTCTAAGTTATGCAGTCTGATCCCTATTCCTTTTTTTATGTACATAGTTAGCTGTCGCCTGTATTTTTATTAAACGTATGGTTCGTTTCAACGAGATGGTTTGCAAATTCGGAGAAGCCAATATAGGTGCTCTTTGGCACGGTTATTAATATTGCGTGCCGTTTTGTCTTTATAAAATGCGGGACAATCACAAAAGAAATTTTCGAAGGTTTGCAACCATTCAAAATCAGTTTTGTCAACATTATAATTTATGTATATTGAGATGGTTTTAATCGGTATTTTACATAAAAAATTTCATCACAAAAAATGAATCTAATAAAAACATGCTTGAATAACACGATATGTAAAATGAATAACACATTGATAAAGTTTACTAATAATAATAATTGGATAATTTGTATTTTGGGGAAAATCACCTCAAGGGCTACTATTCTCTACTAACACGGTAGTCGCAATCGTAACCGACAACTAATCCTAAGAATTTATTTAAAATGATACCCTTTATAAAGAGAAGTGAATCGTTTTCATAAATAGCAAACACAAGAGCGCGCATTACTTTTCATTTTAAAGCTTCCGTTTAAGGCCCATTGACCAGCGGTTGAGAATTCAAATTTCAAAATCCTTGCAACTGTAAAGTGTACATGGCGGTTCCGATGAAAAATACTGATTAATCTCCGTACCATCATTTTTAATTAATAATCTATTTTATATCACTCAAAGTTTGCTTTAATATGTACATACATTCAAGTTAGCTCAAACGCGTGATGATAAAATTATGTACCTTTTGTTTTTATTTTCAATAACGTCTGTAAAAAAATCTTAGATAGATTATTTTTTCAAAATTAAAACCCCTTCGAATTCTCGCGGATATTCGCTTGTGATGTCTCAAACGAAATGACATTTTACGAAAACTTTGTGTAATTACCGCTTCACAATTAAAACTCTATAAATGAAACATTTCTGAACGTAGCCGAATAGTAAAAACTGTTTTAGAAAGGTTACAAAATAAGCTTTCGAATTATTATATTGCAAATAAATATTAACATTTGTATATATTAAAATTTAGAATGCAAACATTAAAAAAAATGTAAAAATGACTCACGTGATGTTTTTATGTGAAAACGGTACTAAAATCACAGATTATGAAAACAACAATATTATTCTATTGTATAAATATATAACAATCACTTTCGTCACCTCACTTTTTTTATCATTTTATATAAAAATATTTAATAAAAATTAACAATGTCGAACGCGGTCGAAATTTGGCGGGAAAAATTATGTGTCAGATTGCGCGAATGACAGAATATTCTTGTTATGTATTTCTATGGACAACTTGAATAGGGATGTACAGCTTGATCTACTTACTTACTTCTTGTTTTAGGGATGTAACTAAAAGAATAACGGAGTTAGAACGATTTCTATGGAGACACGCGCGTTGACGTATAAACACGCTTATTGTACTTGACTGCTGTCGTATTTCTAACGCATATATCTGCTTAAGTTGGTAACCGGTTGAAAAGACATAACTTTATTAGATAAAATAACACTCTCATTCGAAATTTATTTACATTTTTTTGTAGAAAAGAGTCGATACATAAAGAATTTGATTTAAAAATGACATATTTCCGGTTGTCTCTGGTTATTCCCTCTTAAACTATACCCACATATGCAATAAACGTCGCTATCTAAGTGACAATTCTTTTACAACCTTTTTTTCATTCAGGTAGGTACCATCATATTGAAAAAATGCGAATAAGAAAGTGAAAATATACAAGAGGTTTCATCAATAGTTATTTTTACTGAACAACTAAAACGGCCTCCATATTGAAACGGAGACCAAACGAACAAACAAATTTAATGACAGACGAATTGCAAAACATTCTATGTAAAATAGGACTTTGCTACGCGTGGGTTTCTTCATTTACCGAGAATGCTAAATGCAATGCTAATTGTAAAAGTAAACGGTCAAATGCATAGAAATTGTTAAATTTCGATTGTTTACTTTTACAATTAGCATTGCATTTAGCATTCTCGGTAAATGAAGAAACCCACCATTAGCCAATAAAGTATTATTCATTTTACTAACACAATACTTCACATTACATAAGTGCCTGGAAAAACAGTGCTATTATAAAATGTTCGTTAGTTGTTATACGGAGAAAAATAAGATTTACAAAGAAAAGGGTAGTAAAATTCTCGTAGAATAAATTAAGGCAGATGTAATTTGTCGAAGATTCAATAATTGTAGTCCAGAAGCAAAAAGGCAACTTTTTAACACATACTGCACCAGTCTTTATATCTCGGATCCGAGGAACCAACTTCAACAAAGCATCTCTAAAAAGATTTAAAGTACAATGCAACAACTCATAACGAATGCTTCTTGGGTTGTCCGGGTACTGCAGTACCACTGAGAAGTTTGAAGAAGGACGCTTTCCCGGATTCCGAGCACTAACAAAAAACGGATCAGCAACTACAGAACGCGACTAGCCTCGAGCGAAAACGCTCTTGTGATGGCAGCACTCCACTTCTGGCAGGGTCCCATTTACAAGCCATCGAGCCAATTACTGATGTCGATTTCTGAAAATTTGTATTTTATTCTTCTTTTATTTCCGTAGGTATTACATGAATATATTATTTTGTTTTCCTTTGGTTTATATTACAAGTATCTTACTTTGTAATTATATTAAAATGATGTAATCATAAAACGATGTAATTATGTAAAAAAAGTTAGGAATTAACAGAAGAAGAAGTGGTTGTTTTGTTTTTTTTTTTAAATAAAACACCCTTTGAGAAATTAAATCCATCTTTTTTATTGCTATGTTTTTAAAGTTACAAGTTACCGACACATAACTTATTCCCACCCAAACCCAACGGACAAAGGTTTAATCAATACTTTATGTTTTTAATGCAAGTTTAGTAAGTGAAGTGTGAATTTTTATCTAGCCTGGGCTTTTTATAGTTAAATTCCTTTGTACAGTTAAGAAGGGAGGAAGTTCAAAAAATGGTCACACAATAGCGACATCTGAAATTACTGGCGCCATCTTTGGCCTAAATTAATAAACTTGTTGATAATAATTATCACTATTTATAATCCATAATTGGTTTGAAACTTAACTAGAAAACAACACAGGTATAATTAAAATTTTATTTAGTTTTCCTTTGGTTTATATTACAAGTATCTTACGATGTACTTATATTTTTACTTTAATACATTCTATTTTTAACACGGAATTTTTGCGATTGCACCAACTTCCCCAACAATCTTTATTTTTACATAAGCTCCTTACAGGAGGCCCCGAAGAAAACAATTTCCCTCGCGGCATGTTTGGGGATGCTGTGTGGAGAACCTTTTTAGGGAAAGGAAGTTTGGGGAAAGAAAAAGGTATGATTGGTGGGTAGGAATCTGGGAGTCAATGCATCAAGGACGTATGAATCCATCTCTCCCACTGCGGTCAAGGCAATGTGAGAGTTCGGCTGGATGGACGAAAAGATCTCCTTTAACCAGTCTCCCATTCCGGCCCGCCAAGCATAAGTAGGCAAACACATGTACCTCAACCTAAACAAACCGCATGTTATGAACCTGGGCACCCCTCTTAAGTCACCAACATAGTGAACCACTTGGGGTGACATGACGCAGGAGTGTTGGTTATTATTACTAGATACGGAAAAATCAAGAAAAATAAACGTTTTAAACATCCCAACAATACGTGCAACTCCCAGCGCAGGCGAAATTGTGCCAGGCCAATTGTTGTAGTTGGCTGGTACACGCTACACTTACATATTGCAATTTTAACCGTGCAGATATTTGCAGGTCTAATGGAGCGCTTATTGGCCGGGTCATAATAATTATGTACAATCTAGGTGGGCCGTGGTACTGAAAGGGTCAAGGGACGGACGATGCACTATAAGATAAATGCATTTCATGACCATTTAAGTTTATTAACGTAATTTATCATTGAAGAAGAAGATAACACTAATAATCTAAATGAAAATATGAAAGAGAACAAAACACAGAAAAATTAAAAGATAACGGTCAAAACTGGGACAAATCGAGAACCTCCCGTCTTACTGGTATGAACGCCTCTACCAATTCGGCTACTGCCACTTATTTTTGTTATTTGTTTTTGGGGTGTTATGCCGTGTTGCGCTACTTCCTCCTTTAGCCAACGTTTCGAACAGCATAAGAAAATATTTTTGTTATTTCGTGTCCGAAACGAAATAACAAAAATATTTTCTTCGACTATTTTTTTCCACATAAGGAGTTGCAGTGGCCAAATTGGTAGAGGCGTTCGTCCCGGTAAGACGGGAGGTTCTGAGTTCATGTCCCAGTTGCGACCGTTATCTTTTTATTTTATTTTTCTGTGTCTTGTTCTCTTTCATATTTTCATTTAGAGTTATCTTCTTTTTTAACGATATTGATGGAAATAATCTTCAAAAGTTAAAAAAAGAGAATATTAATTTATTATAATGGTTTATTTTTATTCAAGAGTCAAGTAAGACTAAGACTGCGTTCCAAATAATTGGTATATTGTCGTAAGGCTAAAAATTGCGGAGAGAAGAAGGAGATGAGGAAGATGAAGGTTGTGAAGTACCTAGATATTTAGTTCTGGTCACCAAACATGGCTAAAGCCATTTCAATTAAGTTTAAATTTTGAATGGTGGTATTTTTAAACCAAGATTAATTTTCATAAAAGAAAAATAATTCAGTTGGAGATGATTTGAGCTTTTCACGGACAAAAGTATTTTTGAGTTATTATGCCGTGTTGCGCTACCTCCTTCTTTAGCCAAAGTTTTGGACTGCATTAATTATACATCTACCATGATGATGGTCACTGTAATGTTGTCCGAAAAGTTTGGCATGAAAAAGAGGTAAAGCGACACGGCGTAATAACAAAATAATAATTCACAATCTTATTTTTGTCAATGAATAAAAAAGTCGTATAAAAACCTTTCCTAAGATTTTCAAAACATTTTAAATTTTCGAAATATAATAAAAAATTAATTAATTTTCATACTTATTGTCATCTCATCTCCTCATTTCCTCATCTCCTTTTCCGACAATGAAAATAAATAAGCTCTTCCTCTGTAACTTTTCTCAAAGACGTTCCAATGAGCATATCATAGATGCAAGCGCACCAATATAATTAGGGCCTGAGTTGACTGGGTGGGGTTCTATCTATCAAGTCCTACATAGGGATTGCAATCTCGTTCTCGCGAGATCTCGGCCTTTTTTTATTTTATTGATCTCGGACGAAAAAAGGGCGAGATCTCGCGAGTTTAACGAGATTGCACTCCAGCATAAAAACGTCTTACTCGAAGCGCGGACTGACATGGACGGAGTTGCGATCTGTAGCCTGAGATCTGTGGTTCCAACTAGCGTTGAATCCGAAGGGCTTTCTCAGCGGCTGGTTATCTGGCCAACAAAATAAGAAGCCGTTTAGCAGACGATTCTTACGACATTTTGTGCTTCTTAGGGAGCTATTTTCAAAATAATTCGTAATAATGGCTTGTGATTTGAACTGAGCAAATCTTTCATTTTTTATTTGATAGATACGTACGTCAAAGTATACTACTTAGAATTTTATTAAAAAAATATAGACAACTACGTCAAACAATGTTTGATGCATAAAAGCCTATTGAAAAATTCGTGACAATAAATGTTTATCTTATAATACTTATAATTTATTTTTTTTCCTAATTTATTCAAATAGTGTCATTACTTGCAAAAAAAAACCCACAAAACTGCCAATCTCGCGAGATCTCGAAATTGGCGAGATCTCGCAGTATTGTTATTTATAAACTCGCGGGATCTGGCTTGAGCCCCAATCTCGCGAGATTTGCATTCCCTAGTCCTACAATTTTGCATTAGAAAAAAATCTGCTTTTTATTATGTGGTAGGAGTTTTTCAAATATGAAAGGTTACAAATAACTCAAAAATGTTTGTCTTTCTTTAAAAAACGTAAAAACACACAATCCTACATACGTTTCTATTATTCGCTTCAATTTTTGTTAGTATACTGAACGTAACAACGCTTACCCGAAAGATTTTAACCAGCGATTCCTGAGCATATTTGAAGTACAAAAAGTAGATTTTTAATCTGGAAGACGGGAATGGGTACCGCCGCCCCGGGAACCATTTATTGGATTACCAACACCTCTGCCATAGGTCACCCCAAGTGGTTCGCTGCGTTTAGTGACTTAGCAGGGGTGAGGTTTGTACGGGTCTTGGCGGCGAATGGGTCTGCCCACCAACTGCGTGGCAGGCCGGATCTAGAGAGAGTTGTTGAGGAAGACCTCTCCAGCAGGACTCTCAGAACTTCGCCTTACCCACAGTGGAAGGGATTGATTCATACGATTGATTCATTTTTGACTGGTCAGTGGTTGAGTGGGCATAGCGCTTGGGTCCCACCCGGGCGTCGCGTGTTGGATTCCTCGGCTGGCTAAGTCCTCCATCACGACACAAGCAACATTTTTGGCTTTCTGTGGTGGTAGTAGGAGATTTTCAAACATTGTTGGGTTATTCGTAACCCGAGAATGTTTGTCTTTCTTTAAAAAAAAAAAAAAAGTGCGTCACTCCTGAACACACTGACCCCCAGATTCCTACCCACCCCTCATACCTTTTTCCTTCCCACTACTTTCTCCCCTTCCTTTCCCTAAAAAGACTCTCGACACAGCATCACCGAAGATAGGCCCTGAGGAGAATTATTTTCCTCAGGGCCTCCTGTGTTTTTTTATTTTTTTTTACAGTGAATACCGCACAAGAATCTCAACTGTTCCCGTCTGGAGCCAGTGAGACTATGGCATACCCAATTGGGCTATTTTGTGAGGCTGAAGGTAGCGGGGAGGGGAAGGAGGTGGGGAAGAGGAAGGTTGGGAAGAGGAAGGTTGGGAAGTACCTGGCTATTCAGATCTGGTCACTAAACACGGCTAAAGCCATTTTCAAGCAACGTTTCAATTCTGAATGGTGGTCTTACACCAGGGCGATACTGATAGTATCTTCCACTCTGGAACATGCCGCAAATATACTATATATTATTTTAAATGAATTTATTGTGAAATAACACAAATTAATCAAATAAAATTTATTTGCGCATGCCGGGTTCGAACCCGCGACCTCCGGAATGTGAGTCAAGAGTCTTAGCCACTGGACTACGGAGGTCGTCACTGTGTAGAGCTAATGTAAAAAAAAGATGTCATTTTGCTCTCCATTGATATTTTTTTCTAACAATTTTTTTTTTTTTTTTTTTTTTTTATTGTAATATAAAAAAATATGAGTTACATAATAAACACATATATTTTACAAAATATTAAATTAGAGGTCGTTTCTGGTCATGTATACCTTATCAGAAAAGAGGGGCTCTTGTGCCTGATAAGGGAGCCACGATTCTCACTTGAGTTGTAAGTTATAATCTGTTTTGTATAAAATATTTACTTTTTATTGTAAGTTTTTTTTGAAAAATTGTTTTATTTTATTTATTTGTTCTGATTGGTTGATGATGCAGCGCAATTCAGAAGGGAGGTTATTATAGTTTTTTATGGCTTGGAAAATATAATGATTTTGCATTTGAGTTGTTTTAAAATTAGGTGTTATAAATTGGTTTCCGTTTCTCATTAGTTTGTAAAATTCTTGATATTCTGTGTTATTTTTTTCTTTACACATTTTTATAATGGAAGCTTGTTTGAAAATTTCATCAATATTTGGTACTGGAAACAATTTAAAAAGTGATTCAGTTGAGAAGGTAGATTTTTTTTTTAATATTACTTTAATGATAATTCTTTGCGTGACTTTTACTGAGTTTAGGTTTTTTTTGTAAGATCCTCCCCAACCTATAATTCCGTAGATGAGTAAAGAATGAACAAGGGCATAGTACACATTTTTCATTATTTTTACATTTAAAATATTTCTTAACCTAACAAATATATATATACATTTCCTCATTCTCTTCACTAGCTCTGAAATGTGATTATTCCATTTTAGGTTTTGATCAATGATCACACCGAGATATTTAATTTCGGAGGAAGAGTTAATTACAGTACAAATAGGATTATGTTGTTTACAGTTTACATGATCACATTTTTCGTCATGGATTACAATATTAACTTTAGGATCAGATATTTTCTGCAGGGAAAATAAGACATATGTTGTTTTTTTAGCATTAAGTGTGAGTAAGTTACCATCAAACCATGATTTTAAGATATTAATATCTTCATTTGCCATTTCGTTCACTAGTTCCCATGTTTGACCTTTTATTAACAGTACCGTGTCATCAGCATAAGAGATTAATTCACCTTTAATTTCCTGTCGGAAAATGTCATTCACGTATATTAGAAATAATAATGGTCCGAGGACGGTACCTTGAGGGATGCCAAATGTACTTGTGAGAGGTGTACTAAACGACCGATTTAATTTTACTATTTGAGGTCTCTCTGTTAAGTAGCTTACTATCCATTTGAGGGCAATGTGGTCAATGCCGTTATCTTTTAATTTTAAAGCAAGTTTTTCATGGGAAATGCTGTCAAATGCTTTCTTTAAGTCGATGAAAATTCCTATACATTTATTTGATTTGTCCAGGGTACTTTGAATACTAGATGAAATTTTAGCGATGGCATCTTGGGTACTTTTTCCCTCTGTGAATCCATATTGATCTTTATTGATGGTTGAATTTTTTTTTATGAATGCAGTTAGTCTTTTTTTAGCTATTTTTTCAAAAATTTTCGAAATATTAGATAAGAGTGAAATGGGTCGATAATTGGAAACGTCCTCCGGATTACCGGCTTTAAATATTGGCGTGATTATTGCTTTTTTGTATATGTTCGGGAAAACTCCTGTCTTGAAGCTATTATTTATTATATGAGAGATTGGTGTAGAGATATAATTTTTAATGTTTTTTAGTATTTTTACAGAAAGGCCATCAAATCCTGGAGCAGAACCGCCTCGCATTTTTGATATAGTTAGTACAATTTCAAAAGGATTGGTTGGTTCAAAAAGTTCTAGTTTATTTTCTGTATTCGGAATTTTTGCAAAAGGATTTTTTTTGTTTTTAACTGAAATTTTTTCCGCTAGATTCTTTCCAACATTTGCGAAGAAATCGTTGAATACATTTGCTCCTTTTTCAGGTTCCTCAAGGCAATTTATTATATTATTGTTTTGTATTATGCTCTTTATGGTATTATTTTTAGTTTTCTGCTTATTTTCCAAGATTTCATTTATTATTGTCCAAACTCTCTTACTGTCGTTTCCTGAGTCATCAAGTTTATCTTTATAATATTTCTCTTTAGTGTTTTTTATAAGGGAAGCTAATTTATTTTTGTATTCTTTAAAATGATTATTTAAATTTATGTCCAATGGTTTTTTTTTAGTTTCTTTGTAAAGCCATTCTTTATGTCTGATAGATACAACAAGTCCATGTGTTATCCACGGTTTGATTTTACGAAATTTTGCTGAGTTTCCTTTATGAATAATTTTTTTTGAATCATTTATATAATTGGTTAATTTATTTTCAAACATTTTACAGCATTCGTTAACGTCATTATTTCGGAATATATCCAACCATAATTCAGAGGACAATTTACTTTTTAGAGTTTCGATATTAATGACAGTTATATCTTTATTATTATTAGCATTCTGTACGTTATGTTGTTCTGTCGCCTGAGATAAATTGTAATGTAGCAAAGTCATGTAATGGTCGGTAATTGAAGTTTTTATAATTCCAGAGTTTATATTATTAATATCCTTAATGTTAGTGAAAATGTGATCGATGCACGATGGGCGTTGTCTATTGACGTTTCTAGTGTGAGACTTTATACACGGTACGTAGTTCATTTCAGCCATCATATTTAGGTAATTATCTTTATTGCGTGAAGTACAATCGTGCGATATATCTAAATTTACGTCACCAACCACTATCGCATTTGCGTTTCTAAATTTTAATAACACTTGTCTTAATTCATCTATAAATAAACAGACAGTCGATGAGTGCGTTCTATACAGAGAGATTATATTAATTTTTATGTTGTAATACTTAATTTGTACGCATAGGCAGTTTGCTCTGTTAATTTTAAATTCTTCCACGCATAATATGTCACAATTATTTTGTACAAATATAGCGATCCCACTGTTTTTGTTTATTGGGATTGCCGTTGCTATGAAAGTATATCCAGGTATATAATACGTCACTTCACAACTCGAATGGGATTCCGTTAACACTATACATGCCGGCTTTTTGGGAGCATTATTAATTGTAGCAAGAAATTCATCCATGTTCCGTTCAATACTTCTAATATTCATATGTAGAACTAGAGGGCTGCTGTTGAGGTAGTTTTGATGGATACAGAATTCTTGGAAGGTGTTGTATGTTTTTTCGTCAATACAATTTTTTTTGTCTAGGACGTTTTGTAAATAGTCTGCCATGTTTATTTATAATCAATTCTGTCCCTCGCTACTTTAAGCATTTTATTCTTGTATGGACATAAATCGCTAAAAGCTTTGTGATCTGTTTTGTTTTTTTCGCCATATTTCTTATTTTGAGACGTGCAATTTGCACAAACTGGTGTTTTTTCTCTTACAGGACACTTGGCGAAGGTATGGTCACCTGTACAATGAGGGCATATCGATGGATTAGTTCGGTGTAGGCATCTGGAGGCTGTGTGCATAAATTTACAACAATGGTAACATTGTGTTAATGGATCGCAGTCCTCTATTTTAACTCTTTGGTACTGGATGTTTAACTTTCCTAGAGCTAATAAACTTTTTCGCGTTGTACCGCTGGTTTCCACAATGTAGTTCAAGGATTTGTACTGGTTTTCATCTTCTTGGTTCGGGTCATCATGTTGGTTGTGCTTGAAAAATTTATTTTTTAATTCTGTTACGAGAATAATTTTGTTTTCTTCATTTTTCGATGTAACGTCATAAATACCTTCGTTTTGTGTGATTATCCCGCTGACTATTTCCTCTTCCGATAGGTTAGATTTAAGACCTTTAATTATTAATTTAGGTTTCTTCTTTTTAATTTCTTTAACTTCCAGGTTGTAGTTAAGTTTTTTTATTTCTTCAGTAAGAGTACTCGCGTATTCTTTTTTTGGGCATGATATGATGATTTGTTCTTTATTCGTTTTACGTAAACCATTTATCCCTATCTTTAATTGGTTTAATTTAATATCTTTTTGAATCTTGTTGCTTATTTCTTCGGCTTTTGTTGATTTTTTTGATGATGAGATTATTATGGAGAACCTCTCTTCTTGTGGAATTTCCTTTTTATTTGTTGACAGAACTTGCGCGTAAGATGGAGTATTATTATTTTTTTCCACGATATTTTCTAACTTTTTGGTGAGTTCTTCGTGATTTTCGATAATTTTTTTTTGTAGTTTGATTATTTCTTCTTGGTATTTAATTCTTTCAGATTTCCAGAGCTCTTCTAATATGTTGACATTTTGTTCAAGGTTCGTTTTAGCTTTTGAATCTTTTACTGTAGTTATTTTTTTTATTTCGGTTTTTATATTATCAATGGCCGTGTCCATGATGGGTTAACCACGACGAAGGCGCCCGCCTTTCGCTCGGAGTCGCCCGGTAAATTTTTGCGACAATAATATGTAAAATCACTGCCCGCGACCGTTCATACACTGCATTATCTCCAACATTACTGTGACATTGTGGAGCCACTGTTGAAACCACTTTGTATATAATAAATAAACTTTTTTCCACAAAATTTCGCTATTTTACGGAGCACAAAAAATACGTGACAGCTGTCAATGATAACCATAGACAACGTGTTTTACAATACAAGCATGTTTTTTAATCACACGTTGCCACTGGTCATAATGCTAAAGTCGCAACGGTATGTACGCTGTTTCAAGTGTTAACGTGCTGCTGGAACGAGACAAGGTGCTTATCACATGACCCGATATATATACCCGACTACTGATGAAAACGTATTGTTTGGGAATATTTCTATCCCGATTCCTTTCCTACGTATTTTCTACATAAACACCTACCTACCTAGATACTTCCTCCTACCTTCGAATGACGTTGCAAATCAGTGCGGTGACAACTTCCAAACAAGCGAGCAGTGTATTAGCATGATTAAGTGCCTGTGTATTATTTGTATCAAATGCAAAATTGCATGTTTATTAAAGTCTTAAAATTCTATCTGTTGGTGACCAAATAATATGTGCTCCGTTGGGAACAATCATTGGAATGTGAATTCTTTTGTGAACACCATCGATCCAGCCTTCTACAATAGCTTACAGTGAGTTTTATGTTTCCTTGATTTTCCACCTTCTAAGAAAGATTCTAACACGTAAATTATCGAACAGCCAAATCTACATTTTTAACTCCAAATATGCTCAGGAATCGCCTATTACAATCCTTCGGGTATGTTATCTTACACCCTGTGTAGACAACCTACGCTTGTATTGACGTCAGTAACGTTAAAAAACCTCACAAAGTACGTAATATTACATGCATCCCTTAAGCAGGTATCTCATAGTTAGTAAAGTTTGTTCGGAATAGGAAACCTGTATGACGCATTTTTAATCAACTTATCTCCCAACGAGTATCCGAAACCTACAAAGTACACTTCCATTCCACCAGCAGCTCCTTGGAGTTAGTCTAGAATATGATTTTTGACCTCACCATATTGATATCAGCATAATATGGTACAAATTCCTTTGTAACCTGATTCCATCATAACTAAAAGGCTATGATATCAGTTTATTTTTCTAAATTAGCAAAAATTATCGATCGGTGAGTTTCAGCATTATGAAACTTGCATGTTTGTAATTTCTAGACCAGAGCACCTATATACAGCCTCCAGAACCATTTTGATCATGAGCTGGGGATCTTTTGAAAAGTTCTTTTAAGACATTCCTCAATTTGGGAGGCGGGTATGAAATACATGTTCGGAATCATTTATCGTATGCCATTGCTACAGGTCACTCCAAGTGGTTCGCTACATTTGGTGAGTTAGCAAGGATAGATTCATGGGGTGATGTTTTTCCGGGTTTTGGCGGCGGATGCGTCTGCCCACCAACTGCGTGGCAGGCGGGATCGGGAAAGACTGATTGAGTGATACATTTTGATCAATCCAGCAGGATTCTCTCTGAACATCGCCTTGCACCCCAGTGGGAAGATTGCCATTCATACAACGGTTACTAGGCTCATATGATTTTCCTTCCCAGAACATCCTGTCCTTCCTTTTCTAAAAATACCCTCCACACAGCAACCATGAAGATGACGTAGGCTGTGAAGGGATTTTTTTTCCTCTGGGCCCCCCGGGTGGAGCTAATGTAAAAAAATAATTATCCGGTAATTCGTAATATTGTTTGTCTCCACTTGTCCCAAATGTATTAAGAAAGGAGTGAAATAGTTGAAAAATCTCTAACGAAGTCGGGTAAGAAAGCAAGTACTGCTAGAAACTGCTACAAAAAAAAAATCCGTAATCTTTTTTTTTTTTTAAACAATTACATTTTTATATTTTTGAACATACATTGACGTAGTAATTCATAAGACCTCCTACCACCCTGTCTCACAAAAACACTCCACCTTCCATTCCATGATACACCGCTTAGTAAATGTCCCAATGTCTAATAATAATTTCCTTTCTGAACTTTCTATAATAAAACAAATTGCTATAAATAACGGATATGACCCAAAATTAATTGATAACATCCTAAATAAAAAATTTATCAAAATTTCAAAAGATAAATATCTATGCAATTCTAATAATATTAATGATAAAGAATGGCTTAAAATTTTGTTTATTAATAATTTTTCAGTTCAATGTTGCAAAAATCTCCCTTCTAATATTAAACCAGCTTTTTATACAAGAAATAAAATCGGTAATTTTTTGAGAAATACTAAAGATTAAGACCATAAATTGACTAATTCCGGAATATATAAACTCAAATGCAATGATTGTCCCTCATTTTATATTGGAAAAACAACTCGTAATTTTGAAATCAGAATCAAAAAACATTTAAAGCGTCTTAATAATAATAATTTTTCTGAGTTCGCTAACCATATTATTAAAAACAACCATAGTTTTGAAAAAAATACAGGGATAAATATTCTTCATATTAATCATAAAGGAAAACGTTTAGATAACTTAGAAGCCTTGGAAATTTAAAAATCCCTTAAAAATAATGAATCTATTATCAACAAACAAAAAATATTGTCTTATAGCCCAATCATGGATTTGTTCCCCTACCCACCCACTCTACATTAATACCTATCCACCCACTCTACATTAATACCTACCCACCCAATCTACATTAATAACTAGCAACGGCTCCACCCCTACCATAATAAAACATTGTTCGAAACTGTCAAATTAGTATAAGCTTTCCCTGAAGAAGGAACGTTTGTTCCGAAACCGGTCGGATTTACGCATAATGTAAGTGGTTTATACAAAGTTGAATTGTTTTATTTTTCAATAACATTTTTTTTATATTATCGTTATCGTTTTTCAACCTGTATCATATTTAACCTTTACAATTTATTTCACGAAATTCTAACCAACTCCACTTCCCCATTAAGTCACATTATTTAAATTTTAAATTGACAATATCGTTTTGACTATTTTAGGATAAATACGCACTTAAAAAAATGCATTTAAAGATCCACGTTATATCTTCTTTATTTGTAACATCAAATTCATATTGCAGTAGCATCTTTCTTACTAGCACTATGTTATAAACTTTAAATAGCCACCCTTCCTCAAAGACTTCTGGGGAAGTACCATTGTAACAATGACATGAAACAGCGCACCGGAAGTACCCTACCTACTTCCGCTCGCTTCCAATTCCACCATGCAAAAAATACAATTGTCAAAAATCGGTACAGAAAAATGCTGAAAATATTTTTGATTTATTGATAACATTATTACACATTACATTTTTATTCTAAAGGGATTGTGATTTTCAAGTTGGGGACAAGGACCTAAAATATTTTTTTAAATATTGTGTGTATAGACTATAAAGAAGTACTTATTTATTTAGAAGAAATCGGGAAAAAATAATTTCATGAAAAGTTAAAAATCATTGGGAACGAAAGAATGTTATAAATTGCTCGTTATAACGCCGTATTTGTTTACGGTATATGACATCTTTATTATCTCCGGCCGGCGTAGGCCAGCGATAAGGCTCTTGGCTCGCATTTCGAAGGTCGCGCGATCGAATCCCGGCGTGGCAAATAAATTTTATTTGATTAATTTGTGTTTTATTTCATAATTTATTCATTTTAAATAATATATAGTATATTTGCAGCACGTTCCAGAGTGGAAGATACTCTCAGTATCGCCCTGGTGTTAAGATCACTATTCAGAATTGAAACGTTGCTTGAAATGGCATTAGCCGTGTTTGGTGACCAGATCTGAATAGCCAGGTACTTCCCCACCTCCCTATTCCCTATCTCCTTCCCCTCCCCACTATCTTCAGCCTAACAACATACCCCAATTGGGGATGCCACGGTTTCACTGGCTCCAGACAGGAGCAGCTGAGACTCTTGTGAGGTATCACTATAAAAAAAATAAAAAAATCACCATATAATTGAAAACTGACTAATTGCAGAATATATGCTGGCAACGAATGATTGTCAATTTGGTTGGACAAAATTTTAACTTTATCTTGTTCTGAATACGAGATATCAATGTTTGAAAGAAGGTTTTCCATGATCACTTCACCGATTTCTGATTTTGTATCTGGCAAAAACGTTCAAGTGTCGATATAAACAAAATGGCAATTGCAAAGGTTCAAAGTGATCTTCAAATACAAGCTCATATGCAAAAATAACGCAAATGACTTGAATGTATACTGCTGGAATGAAACTAGAGAAGGTACAAAGTATTGCATATTTGGGCTGCCACTTAAACGAAAGATGGGATTCTTTGGTTGTAATCAAATGCCGCATTGAGCAAGCTCGTGCAACCTTTATCCGTATAAAAAAGATGTTCAGCAGTCATGATCTCAACCTTGGATTACGAATGCGAATGGTCAGATGCTACGTGTTTTCAGAATTATTTTATAGAATGAAAGAATGGACGCTTACCGAAGAACTGATGAGACGACTTGAGGCATTCGAGATGTGGATCTACAAAAGAATACTCAAGAGAAGTTGGATGAACAGAGTTACGAATGAAGAAGTTATGGTTCGGATGAATAAACAAAAAGAAGTCATTAAAACAATAAAAATCCAAAAACTTCAATATCTAGGACATCTGATGAGACATCCAGAGAAGTACGAGATCTTGCATCTTATAATGCAGGGAAAGATTGCCGAAAGACGGGGCCCTGGAAGAAGGAGAAGGTCATGGCTGAAAATCCTGAGACAGTGGTTTGGCCAGTCTACTGTAGAGTTGTTCCAGACCGCAGTAAACAAAGTCCGCATAGCCCAGATGATTGCCAACGTCCGTTGAACAGACAGGGCACGAGAAGAAGAAGAAAGTGATGTTAGAAAGTTGTAAAATAAATGGAAGTTCTAAAAACTTGATATTTGAAATACGACACAGGATACCTCTGAAAATCAATTTGGTTATGGAAATGTTAAAGTAATTGGATATGCATTCAAAAAATGTCAGTTTGAACCTTGTCCAACTGAGGTGACACATTAACAGCGCAAGTGTTTTGTTGAGGGTATTTGATGCTATTGGTTGTTTTATGGGATTTATCATTGCTGATGCTACCGAGCCGATACCAACTAACCTGGCAAACAAATAATTAAGCAGACAAAAGGGAGAAATAAAGTTTACGAAATCAATTGTGACTATAATAGTATTTTAGGACTTTTTTATCAATGTTCAAGTATTTATTAACTAATTGGAATCGGCTTAGTACCTTTTGCGGGCGTCATGTGAACGGATATAGAAATGCAAGTAAAGAAAGTACACAATTATTAATTAAATGTAATATAATTAACCAGCAGACCCGGCCACACGTTGCTGTGGCTAACGAAACCTTTATTACCAACGCCATCTGTTAAATCAAATCCACACCGCTCGTTTGTCATACAGTTGCGCGCTGCCTGCTGCCCGATGCCGCCTGGCCAGATATATTATGTATTTCAACCAATTTACATAAAACCTTAACAAATTATAAACCTAAAAACCTTTATCATGAATCACTCTATCTATTGGTAAAAACCGCAAGAAAATACATTGGGTAGTTTAAAAGATCTAAGCGCACATACAGCGGGAGCGACTTCATTTTATACTTAGTATAATCTAATATATTAATTAATTAACTCCCTTTATTTTCGGAAAAGGTATATTCCCGTGTCGCGCAACCTTTTCCATGTCATGTGATACGAAGAAAAAAGGCTTGAACTACAAATTACAAAATAATGTTGACGTAAAATAAACAACATCATCCATCTTGTTTTTCGACAAGCCTTCTTCATCCTGGTAATTCAATTCCTTTTAACTCTAATAATATTAGGCTCCTTCAAAACTGTAAGACTTTCACGCTCACAACTTCATTATTGCGTGCAAAAACCTCGCGAGCTTTCACAGCAAAATTTCGTCCTGCCATGCCAGGTAGAATTTTGATTCTTTACTAATTTGCACTTTATTCATCAGGATATTTTATTTATGTACAATTTTTCCTAAATACTCGCAAATTCACTATGTAGGCCAGTGCTAGCGCCAAAAAGGGGGTCGCGTTCGGAATTATTCCGGTAGTCCCAATTTTTTATATGTTTTATATGCTCATCTCCTGATGTAAAATATGAGTTTTCGACCTAGAGTCACTTCAGCTTTCGCCGCCATTTTGAAAACACCAGCCGAAATCGCTTTGAAACCTGTCGAAAACTTGTAAAGTAACTTTATCCGAAATTTTTATTAGAGACGAGATATTTGAGAAAAACTAGATTTTGGCGCGATTTCGGCTGGTTTTTTCAAAATGGCGGCGAAAGCTCAAGTGACTCAAGGTCGAAAACTCATATTTTACATCAGGAGATGAGCATATAAAACATATAAAAAATTGGGACTACCGAAATAATTCCATTCGCGGATCGCTAATTTCACTGGCCTAATGCGCCTTACTCCTAATTTGATGAAAATTAATCACTTCGTCTCTAATCAAAATAATCTAAATGTTTCGAACCAATGGTTTCTTCGTCAGGGTAAACGTATTATAATACCATTAAACGTATTGCCAATCGATGATTTTGATTAAATATATTTATTTTCATTAAAAAAAATTATATCATGTTTGGTTTACGTTTACATTCACGTGCCTTAAAGAGTGTTGAAAAAACAACAAGTTCATTATTGGCATTCTAACTTCTAACTAGCGTGGAACCGGGAAAAATCATTGGATATAATATATTTAAATTTATATACGTGTATATTTTTTTTCTTTTTTAAATTATATAATTTTTGAAGTAACTGAAAATATGAGCAAAATAATATATTTTCATCTGGATCATTGCCTTTCAAAAGAAAAAAAAAAAAACTATTTTTTGTAATAATAATTTTGGTCTCCGGTGACATTTATGATTTTTTTTTTGACTGAAAACATTAAACATCGGTAGGTATTGGACGGTTATTCGTTTGTGTGACTAGTGACGACACGTCGAATAATTATTTTGTTTGATTTTGAAGAAAATATTTGTGAAAAAAAAAAATTCTCCGGAACCAAAATTTCATTCACATTTTTTACTTCAATTAATACCAGGAATCACTGCGCAAATTAAGTTTGTCCCTTATTGTACAGCGCTCTTGTAGTATATTTTACAAAATCGGAGCTTTACAACCGGAGTATTTCCCTGCGGCGTGGTGGATTAAATTGTAGAATTAAATCGTACAATCATCAGTCAAAAACTAAAAAAGGGAATACACATTTCGAATACAGAATTATTAATTAATCCAATTATTTTGGTTCCCACTTTATCGCTACTCTGATAATTATGAAAAGTAGTTTCAATTAAAAAAAAAAAAAATTAAAAAGAAAGACAAACATTCCCGGATTACGAATAACCCGACAGTATTTGAAAATCTCCTACCACCACCACAGTAAGCCGAAAATGTTGTCTGAGTCGTGATGGAGGACTTTGCCAGCCGAGGAATCGAACGTGGAACGCCTGGGTGGGACCCAAACGTGATGCCCACTCAACCACTGACCGGTGATGAAATGTTAATTGAACTTGAATAATGTTACGCATTACTCAGGAATATTTCACATCATATAACAACTTACCCATATACATACATACCAACAACTGAAATTAGTAAGTTTAATAAACGTTTTTCTAAATTTAAATATCTTCCTTTTCGATGAAGTCACTTTCGACTTTATTACACACTTTGTGGCAAAAATATACAGCATGGCTAAACGAAAAAGGTTGAAAGGTCGATTGAGTATGATGACAAAAAGTTTTTTTTTTTCTTTTTTAAATTATCGTAGCACAAGTTCAGTATACAGAGAGAGTAAATTTAAAATGCAAAATGCAGAATATTCCCTAGTCTTTCGGTGTAAGAAAATACAAGTTTTACAACCCAAAACTTTGAAATTATATTTTGAAAGAAAACAAATAAGTTTTCCAAGTGCTCCCAACCGTCTGTATGTTCAATTGTGGTATGTTATTAGGCCGAAGTTAGTGGGGAAAGGAAGGCGATGGGAAATTGAATGGTGGGGAAGTACCTGGCTATTCAGATCAGGTCACCAAAAACGGCTAAAGCCATTCAAGTGTGCGTTTCAATTCTTTACACCAGGGCGATACTAAGCAATCTTCCTCTCTGGAACTTGCCGCAAGGATCCTACATATTACAGTTAATTAATAAATTGTGAAATAGATACTAAATCAGCCTGACCCCTCAACTACGGAGGCCGGCAAAACAAGGCTATCTTTACATATTTGGGGATGTTGTGTACAGGGTATTTTTAGAAAAAAAGGAGAGGAAGTTCTGGAAAGAAAAAGGGTATGAGTGGGTAGGAATCGGGGGTCACCATTGTTTTCTTGACGTATAAATCCATCCGTCCCACTACGGTCTGTTTAGGTTAGGTGTATCTCAACGAATCTCTCCCGATCCAGCCTGCCACGCAGTTTATGGGTAGACACATCCGCCGCCATGACCTGGACGGATGACGTCAAAGGTAGCGAACCACATGGGGTGACATATAGCTAAGGTGTTGGTTATCCAATAAATGGTCCCCAGGGCGGCTGTACCCATAGTCGCCACCCATCTACCTTATGTATGAATCATGAGGGATTTTTACTAATATTTTTTTAAGGACACATGTTAATATAATGTATAGGTAAGTATTACGATTTTTATTATATTAAGAAACTTCTCAATAATATTTTATTTTCCTTTTTTACATTAACTCCACACAGGAGACCCTAAGAAAAATAATTTCCCTCAGGGCCTATGTCATCTGAGATACTGTGTGGAGGGTCTTTTTGGGGAGAAAATTGAACATTGGTCTTGAAGAGACCCATGTTGTAGGAAGGAGGAAACACAGAGGCCGGCAAATCATTCCACAGCCGAGCTGTTGAACACGAGAACGAGTCGAAGTTGCGACCCGTTCTCATGTTTTTTTTTTTACATGAGCTCCACGCAGGAGGCCCTGAGGAAAATAATTTCCCTCAGGGCCTATGTCATCTTTAGGGATGCTGTATGGAGGGTTTTTATAAGGAAAGGAAGGAGAGGAGAGTTCTGGGAAGGAAAAGGGTTTAAGGAGTGGGTAGGAATGGACCTGGACAAACCTCACCCATGAACCCAGGCATCCCTGATAAATCACCAAACGTAGCGAACCGTTTGGGGTGATCTATGGCAGAGGTCTATGATCTATCCAATAAAGGTTCCCGGGTCCACGGTACCCATTTCCACCTCCCAAATTGATAAATGTGACAAATGTCAAACGTGTACAAATGTTGGGCACGCGTTTGGCGTGTTTCCCGACTATGCACCGGTACCGAAGGGATCAATGACGCGAGTTCCTCGGAGAATCTTCCATTGTAATACCGGTAGAACAAGGATAGCATTCCCACCCGATGCCTGTGCTCTAAAGATTTCAATCCGTCTATTAAGATGATAGAATCTATCAAACGGACTGCCCGTTTCTGCACAGAGTCGAGGGTATTTTTAATTCCTTGCCAGTATAATGATGTAACGAATATCAAAGGGATCCTTCGAGAAACAAAATAACATTGTTTGATATACGTGGATTATAATTATAGCTGAACAAATCATATTAATTATAACTAGAGCAAGCAGCCGAGCTTTAGCCAAAAGCTATTTTGCTGCCAAATTTCGGTTATAAAGCTCTGACACCATTGCATGGCCAAAGTTAACACAGTGTTATCCATTGTCATATCTACTAATTTATATATGTATGTATGTTGGGAAGGTTCTTAAGCAAAGACTACTTAACCTAACTAAAGCATACAATCAAGATAGCACTTTGTTTTAACTGCAAGATTTATTTAGGCAGTTAAGCGATTCTGTAAAAACACTAATTTCGTATTAAGTTAACCTAAACTGACAACAAACAAACCTAACTAATTAACCATCACGCGGTTTTCTCTAGATATTAAGTAAATAAATACAATTAATTTTTAAATTTCAAATTAAATTATCTTACATTGATCATTATACAAACAAAATACAAACATATATTACTTTTAGAACATATGATTAAAATTTCAATGGATATATAAACAATTAGAATCATTTGCTAAGTCTCCGCTTCTATATCCATTGTAATGTTCATCATATTATGTTCTAAAAGTAAAATAATGTAGGTATTTTGTTTGTGAAATGACAATTATAAGATTATTCCTACTCCAATGAAAAACATGCGTGCCTTCAAAAATCAATTAAAAAATCGCACACATCATAAATGTAATAACGATTTGACAACAAAAATATTATCGTTATTCGTTTTTAGGGTGTTATGCCGTATTGCGCTACCTCCTTATTTAGCCAACGTTTCGGACTTCGTTGCAGTGTCCATCATCAGGGCAGATCCGGCAGATCCGGTAAACGAAAATGCTTTTGGCCGTGAAAATCTTAAAACGTATGTGACAATAATATTAGGTTATTAATAAAACCCGAGGTAAATAAGCCAACTGTGAATAACCAAAATAATTACAATTTGGATAGTCAAAGACGACTTAGTAACAAATGTAATTAATATAATTGATTAAAATCATTGTAGACCACCCTTCTTCCTCTCCCCCATATGTTATGTTTATAAACCGTAGGTTAGGAATAATTTGTACCAGTCTGAAGATGGCTTTAACAAGCGGAAACCGGTTACGGTCAAATAAATTATAGTGGAAATAATTAAGATATTTTTTTAATTATTATAAATTACAATGTTATTCCACCACGAATTTGAAAAATAGAAATGTCTCAATAACATTTCTTTTCTAGACTTTCTTCAGGCAAATAGATACCAGAATGCACGAATAAAAGAATTCAAATAAAATCAAATATTTCATATTCGAAAAATGAAATTTTCCTGAACCATTAAAAAGGCCACCATCTTGAAACGGAAACGGGACGTGCAAACAAATTTATACACAGACGATATGCAAAACGGTCGAATTAAAAAAGGACTTGGCTAGGCTCAGTCAATTATATTATGGGTACATTTAGGCACGTGCGTCGTCGTGGTTGTGGCCAACTATTCCAAAGTTATATTATTACGTACAAGCTTTGTAAAGCTGAGCAGGTTTGTTCTTAGAGGAACAAACTTAACTTAAAACAAGAACATAACAGTATGCTTTAAAAATCTAATTAAAATTTTACCTTGAACCTAGGAATTAACATTATAACCTAAATAGAAGTCATATGAATTCAGAGGACCCCATGATGGAGTGTGCAAGATTTTTCCCCATCTCTCCCCCTCCGCGCTCCGGTCACCCTCACAAAAAAACCTTTTTGCGAACATATATTCCCACTGGCTCTGGTTCGTTTAGACTATTGTTCAGTTTTCACGTAAAAAAAAATATTTTTAAACTGCAAGCGAATAAAAAAAACACCCGACAGTAAAAAGCAACACCATGTCATTGCGAAGAAATCTTCCGAACCAAATAGAAAATATTCCTTTGCAAAGTTGTGTAGCGTTTCAACGATTTTTTTAATGAAAAAGTAAACAAATATCTTCTATTCTATCAAACCTTATTTGTAATTGCCTTCTCTTCTTTGAAAATCTCATCTCTTATAAGTCTGAACTCGCCTTAAATCTTCCGTATTATATGTATATTTGTATCACATTTAAAAAAAATCGGTTTAGGCAAATATTCTAAGATATTCGTATTTATTCTTTTTAATCTTATTTTTGAAACCCTGGCGATTTTTTGAAAATTTCAATTTGAAAAATCATCCTTTTTTTATAAGCCGGAAAGACGGGACATAATTTTATGGGTGCGAAAAAACGATAATTACATAGCCGAAAATAATTTTAAAAATAAAAAACCTTTTCCACACGAATGGCACAGAAGAATAACGAGGCATACCAAAAATATTGCATTTCATAAATATTTTTTTCCTTTTTTTTTCATTAGCTCCACACAGGAGGCCTTGGGATGCTGTGTGGAGGGTCTTTTTGAGGAGAGGAAGGAATGAACATTGGTCTTGAAGAGACCTATGTTGTAGGAAGGAGGAAACACAGAGGCCGGCAAATCATTCCCCAGCCGAGCTGTTGAACATAAGAACGAGTCGAAGAAACGACCCGTTCTCATGTGACAAATGTCAACCGTGTACAAATGTTGGGCACGCGTTTGGCGTGTTTCCTTGATTCATCTTATTGGACATTGATCATTATAATGCTCAACGTGTATATATGACTAAATCCAACGTAATATACTTGTACTTGTATATTATAATAATATTATGAAATTTGATTTTTTTTTAAATCAGCACCATTACCATTACACTTCTAAAACAGGTACAGAAGGCATAAAATGTATGGGGTTCTCTTCGTAACATCTGTCAAACCGTCAAAGAACGTATAAGTTCGCAGAGAACAAATAATAAATCTAGTGAATGTCATGTCAAATTAAAAAATTCGCCTGAAATCAAAGTATTGCCACATAAAAAAAAATCAGTGTGGAATTTTATAAAATTAATAAAACATTATCTATCGGAGACGGGTCATTTTCATATAGTGACGTCACGAGCCCAAATAATGGATTTATTGCTTGAAACTTAAACGTTGCTTGAAATTACATTAGCCATATCTAAATAGCCAGGAACTTCAACACCTTCCTCTATCCCAACTCCTTCCCTCCCCCCCCCCCACTACCTCACAGAATACCCCAATTGGGGATGCCATGGTCTCACTGGCTCCAGACGGTCGGGAGCAGTGGGTACTCTTGTATGGTATTCACATAAAAAAGAACATCCTCGAAGGATGAAAGCCAGAAACATTGAAAACAATTGAGCAACGAAATATTTTCGAATTTAAAATGCAGAGAAGTGATTTTATTTCTTCAATGACATGAATTCTTAAAAGATACACATTTTCGCCATTTCACGTAACGCACGGAAATTGGAGCAGCTAAAAACTTTGACTTTAGGTAGGGATTTTCATAATTTATTTATTTATTTTTTGTTATCATCGAAATTATTACAATTATATTATTAACTTATATATCTAGAATATCATTTATTGTTGAATGGGTATTACAAGCATGAACTTTTCAAAGTTGGAACCGATGTATGTCTTCAGGTCATTATTAAATAAAACAGATAATTTGGGAGAATATTGGAAAGAACATTTTAAAGAGCGGAAGTATGAATTACTCTTTTAACCCGTTGTTCGATACGGTATACCATAACAAAAGCAAGAATCCATTTAAAATGTTTCTGTTGCATAGTGTAATCATTTTCAAGGGACACTTGCTTGTGTAGCGAATGTATAAAAAAATACTTATTTTAATAATTATTCTGTTTTTGTTGGCAGGCTGAACAAATATAAAAAAAAATATTAAGTTGAAACGTCGCACGTCGCCGCCCGTCCAGTATCAATAGAACGCACGCTGGCGGGTCTTCCAAACTAAAAAAGTTTTTCAAACTTCAAAACTATCGGTGTACACCTGTGTACACAAATTCATTCAAACGTGTTCTCTTTAAAATGATTTGCAAACCATTTTCAAAAATGGATCAAATGCACGTACTTATGCATGAAGTAAAATGATAATATCATTTTTATTTATTTTAAATTTTGTAACTTTATGAGTAAAATGTCTAAATATAATATTTATTTAAATGAAAACAATATTAGCGAAACATGCTTACATGTAAGTAAAGGGTCCTGGGTTCGAGTCCCAGAGGTGCCAATATCTTTTTCTGATTTTTCTGTCTCCACATTTTCGATTGAGTTTAGCTTATATTGTCTTTATTTAATTAAAATATCATTTTTTATAACAAATCATTACATCCCGTGACTTATCACAGGTAACGATTAGTTTTAAAAGTAATTGAATCAAGGTTTAATAATTAACTAATAGGCCCAAGGAAATAATAAACAAGTCTGGGTACTAAAAATAAATGCAATCTTGACTTATTTAACAGGCGACCCTATCCGTCGTATCGATATAAAACAGTATTAGCACATCAAACATAAATTTATAGCCGATTCTGTGCCAATTATTATTATAACGCGCTTTATTGCAGCAAAGTAAATATTATTTTTCCTATGGAAGTGTTTTCATTTATAGTAAAACTAGCTGGTTCCCGGTATGCGTTGCTATGCCATTTAGTAAAGAAATTGATTCTCCCTGCGTGTCCTTTCCCATTCGTCCCGTTCCTCTTCCTCCTCTCCTTCCTCTCCCGCGTCACCTTCCCCTCTCGAGTTCCCACTCCGATTCCTACACCTTTCCTCTCCCCCTCCACTCCCCCCTTCCCCTGTCCCGCGAAGCCCTCTCCCAAGTTCCCTCCCCACTCCCAGGTTCCCCTCCCCTCTCCGGGTTCACCCCCCTCCCGTGAACCTCCTACACGAGTTCCCCTCCCCCCTCCCGCATTCCATACATTCAGTTTTCAAACAGCTCGCGTGCCACCTACTGCATTTTTTTAATACAAATTTCATAATGCCAGAACTCACCAATAGTTTTATACAAACCTAGTACTGACAATAACGAACACAAAAATAAAAGAAATATCCAATTTGGTGCAGTCATTCGGAAGTTATGCGCGTACATACATTTCGGCGATTCATTTTTATTTATATAGAAGATAGAAGATAGAAGAAGAAGAAGATAGATAGATATCGATGCCGAGTTACTATGTAGGTATGTTTATCATTATCAATATGAAAAATATTGAATTTCCTTAAATAAAGACTTATATAAGGGTCTATATAAGGGATTATATAAGGGTCCTTTTCTTATTTTAAAAACACTGAATATGTCCCTGTTCGTAGTACCGTACAATAATGTATGTATAAAAATATTTTTTCAACAACTGTTTAGATATGCACAGATGGTTATGTAAAAAGATAAGTTTGAAAACTTGTGGTTTAGGGTGTCGATAAAAACAAAAACGTGGTATCGCTATGCTAACATGATGTTGGCGGCAGTTCGATGTTGCAGCTGAACGATGTTGGTGACGATTGTGCGCGCTGATTCACACGAAAAATGGTAAATGGATCATCCCCCTTATTTCTATCATAATATAAGGTTTGGTAAGTCATCTGTGAAATGAAATATTTTCTATGTTTAAAAAAAATGCAATACTTACAATTTTGTTAGTGTCGAGGGTAGACTAGAAGGCACCTCAACAAAACCTGCGGCTTTACAAGTCAACTCCTTCCCATCGGCACTGCATCGACATTTCGACTCGAAGCCCGAACAATACGTCTTCACTTCACCAACTTCCACCTTTTTATCAGAAACAACTTTCCCCTTTTGACTAATCTCCATTTTAACTTCATCCAAATACTCCTCATGAATTGATTCGGCTAATTTAACACTTTGAACTTTGATCGGAATTATCCTTTCTTTAATTTCACCATCGGCCGGTAAAGCCTCTGCATAGAGTTTGGCATCGAAAGAGTTAAACATCCCATTTTCGTAATAATCACCATCGTACGCAGGTGTTGTCTTAACACTTTCCCTAATTAGTTTATCACTCGGAAAAGCTTCGCAAAATGTGATTAATGTAAAAACAGAATAAAGAAGCACAAGGGAGCAAGCTTTTTTCACGTTTGAAAGCTTTTTGTTCGCAATTCGAATCGTCGAAGCGAGCTTTAAACGCCCGGAAGGGCTCATACTGTATTATTTTTAGGCAAATTGTTTTAAAATTTGCAAAATCACACTAAATTTCAGCTAAATACACGATTAAGTATGAAAAAAATTGACTCATTTTGGTAAAAATTCTTTGTTTTTTTGCTGTTATATTCAAGTGCCGAACTCTGGCCGCGGCGTTGGGTAGCTGAATTTTAATTTGAAAGTGGAACTGACGTTCTGTGTCATTATACAATATGTCACTTCATTGGATGGATCCAATCAGGGTGATTACAGGCGATGCGCAGCAGTTGAAGCCGTGCTGACCGTAAAACCTGGGGACAAAATAAAAATAGATTAAAATTTTGTACAAACACTTGGTGCAATAGTTAAATTTTACAGGAACGTCCAGCGTATAAGTATTATATTTTATTTTTAAACAGAGGTACATTTCAGGCATTTTTATTGATGTATATTTAATTTAAAAAATTAAAATGAACATTTTGTTAAATTTTTTTTTTTTTTGCATTCTCACCAGCATTTGATTCCTTAGAACGGGCAATCTGCCTAGCTAGGAACTAATATCGACCCACAAGACATAATAACGACTCCAGTTACTAATATCTACAGCCTGTATGTCTGACGAATATCTACAGCTCATATGTTGAACTAATATCTACGAACTTCAGAGTGTTGACTAATATCTACAGAGCGTAGGTTGGACTAATCACCTAAATGTGTCCAATAGTCCGATATCAGGGATTTTTACATACATACTTACATAAATTAAGTTTTTTAAACTGCATACGCAATATTACGTTATTCCAATATGCTATACATAATTGCAAATCCAACCTCTGCCAGTACTGTAGATATTCGTCAACACTTTGGTTGTCATAGATATTAGTCAACAGTTTGAGCTGTAGATATTCGTCAACACTTTGATTCTCATAGATATTAGTTCGATTTTTTCAGTTTTTGGAATTCCTGTAGATATTAGTAGACGCCTCCATAATAACACTTGTATTATAGTTATTTTTCAATGTTATTATTATGTTATTTTTGCCATACAAATGTATCAAATGTAATGTTATAAATAAATAAAAAAATAAAAAATAAAAATTTCATATTTTAACTCACACTTCCATTACTTATTACATCCATAATTCAACATTTCTCTTCAAATTTTCTTAGACATATTTTTCATATCACTAGGAACTATAAAGCTATTCTTTTGGATTCTTTTAAATGGTAAACAATTGTGAGTTTTTGTTCTGTTAAGTTTATTTAGTCTGATGTTTTGTTTCCTTCTTGTAATGGTGTGTGTGGAAGTCGTAGTAAATTATTAAAAACTTTTTAGATAAAATTAAAACCATTTATAAAATTCTTCGTTTCACACACATAATACCAAATTTCTTAATAACTCAGATACGCCTCATACGTCATACGTATGTCTTGTAATGTTACGTTGTCGTGTAAACAAGAGAATGGGTCCGAGTGGTTAGGAAGAACACTTGCGCGGCCCGTTTCATCCAAATTTTTATTTTGGATTTGAGATCAAAATGGCCAACCAAACTGAAAAATTAATTTTGTATTCAAAAGGTATAGCAAATATCTTGTACGGATATGAGTTATTTTATTGATGCATTTTCGATCGATGCATTTTCTCTCCTTCATAAACGGCACAAAGATTTATGTCGGAAAAGCAAATCTCGCTACTTAAGTAACATCGAAAATAATATATCCTCAAACCCGAGAAACTTCTGGAACCACGTCAAATCCTCTAACAAATCCCAAGGTGTCCCAAAATGTATGTATCTTGGAGAGCTGAAAGCCAATAATGGATCCGACATTGCTAATTTATTCTCTGAATATTTCAGTTCAGTTTTCAGTAAACCCTCCGATCCACTTTCCCCTGATCCAACTGACGTCGGGAACCGTACTTCCAATATAACCAATATTGAGGTGACACTGGAAATTGTCTTAAAATATCTTAAGGAAATTGACATTCACAAAGGTGCCGGACCCGATGAAATACCTTCAATCCTTATTAAACGGTGTGCTCACAATCTAGCCTTACCCCTTTCTTTAATTTTCAATCGTTCTCTAACCGAATGCACTGTCCCTGTTATTTGGAAATCCGCGTATGTATCTCCCACTTTCAAGAATGTAAAAAAAACTGACTTTAAAAACTGCGGGCCAATCTCCAAACTTTGCGTATTTAATAAATTTTTTGAAAATTGTTTATGATCAAATATACGCTGCTCTTAAGCCTAGTCTGAGAACGACCCAACATGGTTTTATTAGTGGTAAATCTACAACCACAAATCTTTTAACTTTCACAGAGTACCTCCAGGATAATTTGGATAACAGAATACAAGTGGACACTGTATACACCGACTATAGTAAGGCGTTTTACAAGGTGGATCACTCAACCTTGCTGAACAAGATTTTAAAGAGTGGTATTCATGGCAATCTTTATCTTTGGCTCTCTTCTTATATCTTCAACCGTAGTCAAATAGTAGTGGTTGCTGGATTTAAATCCGATTCTGTTGCTGTTACATCGAGAGTCCCTCAAGGCAGCTTATTGGGACCATTATTATTTAATATCTACATCAATGATGTTGGTAACTGTTTTTTAAACTCGCAGACCATCCTGTATGCAGATGACATGAAAATCTTTTCATCTGTAAACTCAATCGAGGACTGTCAGAAGCTGCAAGATGATTTGCAACGTTTGAACACGTATTGTATTGCCCATTGTCTGGAAATAAATATATCCAAGTGCTTCGTCATATGCTTCACTGGAAATAAAAACATTTTTATCCACGAATACTCAAATTAAGGACCTTGGGGTTATACTTGATAGTAAACTGAATTTTAATAAACATTTCGACCACATAGTCACTAATGCATCTTCTATGCTTGGTTTCATAATCCGTTCCTGTAAACAATTCAAAGATCTTATTACTTTCAAAATACTATACTTCTCATACGTTCGTAGTATCCTTGAATATGCATCTCAAGTGTGGAATCCAGGCTATGCAATACACAAAAATAGAATCGAAAGTGTTCAAAATAGATTCCTAAGATACCTTAACTTTCGCTCTTTTCGATCTCACGTAGTAATGAAGACTCTGCAAAGTTATTCAATATGCAGACGTTAACTTGCCAAAGTAATAAAGCAGATTCAGTTATGTTATTTAAAATTACACATAACCTAATTGATAGTCCTGATCTTCTTCAACGCCTATCATTCCATGTTCCAAATCGCAACAGCAGACAGTCACTTACTTTTAATCTCCCTCTTTGCAAGACCAACTCCAAACAGAACTCATTTATCTATAGATCCACACACTCATTTAACTTAAATTATTACCACATTGACATTTTTAACGAGACTTTACATGATATAAAACGAAAACTCACTAAGCAAGCAACATGACTCAAACTAGAAAGTTTAATCCCTATATATTCCCAGCCTTTGCCTCTTAATCCTAATTCTATGTTCCTTCTCCCCCCTCCCCTTTCATATGTTGTAAAAATAATAATTTAATTTAAGAAAACACCCTTACAATGTCACACTTTATTATTCATTCACTATCATAAGTGGAAAGTTCATAATTGGCATAATTAACTATCTTACTAAAATAAATAAAATATTTAAATTGTAAGATAAAGGCCATTACAGATTTTAATGTTACATGATTTTCATTCATTTTCTACCACGCGGACATTATTTCTCAAAATATGACGGCACTAACGTGTAGCTTAGACTTTCCCCTAAGCATCGACCGGTGATCCGGTTTGGTAGCTGCTTCAGTGCGATCTTTTTATCGTTTTTCCAACCACGGCGAGACTTTTTTGAGTTAAAATATGGGGTTCACTACCTATTCTCGGAATTAAAAAGGCATTCAATAACATGATTTCTATATTTTTCTTCACCTGAAGCCACATTTGGCCAGAAAACGATTCGAGACTGATAAAGACACTAGGGAAGAAGCGAGAGCATATTATTTAGCGGCCGAGTTCTACGACAAGGGAATCTAGAACCTAGTGCCACGGCTCACAAAGTTCATCGATTGTAACGGGAACTATGTTGAAAAATAGTGAGGGTATGTACCTGAGATGACATATGCTTTTTTTGTAAACATATTTTTCCATATTTTTTTAAATAATAAATGTGGTTAATTCTTGGACAACCCTCGTGTTATTCTATAATATGATATTTAATTGTGTAAATTGTAACATGTTTTCTGTCAATAATATGCCATTGTTTTTTTTAATAAACATGTCTGTATTTAAAAACAAAACATTTTTATTTTTATTTATTTATTTCTATGTATTACAGTATTTACCTATTAATTAACATTTTTACATAATAGATAAATTTTGAAAACATTTTTACATAATATATTTTGAAATTTTATTATGTAGCGTGTATATTAGACAAACGTTTTAAAATATCGAAAATCTTCCTTGAATTCTGTTGAATCTTCATTTTCATCGGCCTCTCTGACACCTAGGAAGTTTTGCGTAAAGTTATCAGTTTTCTTTTAAATCAGAATAGATTACACTTCTAGAAATTGTCTGTTCAGTGATCGTGAAGAACTGGTAGAAAGTTCTGTCTGGTATTTAAAACATTTCTGGAAACCTATTGAAAGCCTTTGGATCTCAAAATTCCCTAATGAAAATGAATAAACTATCCACGGAATTGAAGCTAGTCGGATATTTACGAAAAGTTCGAACATTTTTGCACTACCTACTAAATAATACGAAAATGGTAAATGCATACCTGATAGTACGTAATACAATATTATTGTAACAGGAAAGTATTTCATGTTATAAAGGCAGAATCCTCGTAGGGTTTCCATTTTTTCTTTTTTATAGTAAAAATAAAATACTTTTATAGTTTGTCAGCAGACACATATTGACAAAATATTATATGAAAAAAAATGACATTTTGGTTTTCGGTGACTTTTTTTCACTTAAAAACAACTAAAATCAATAGGCATTAAACAGTTAGGGTAGGGAGATTGGGCGGTTACTCAGATGAGTGACCGAAAAAACTTTTAGGAACAGTTTTTAAATGTTAAACAGTGTAATTTTTTTAAGTAACAGTGGTTAAAACTAAGACCAGTGTAGTGCACTGTTATTTCCTCTGATTAACAATAAAACTCTGTTGATCGGGAGTTTCAATAATATTTTGGTTCGTCAGAGATTACGTGTCTTGTTTATTAAAGCTCCGCAACCGGGCCCAAAAAGAAGAAGATGGACAGATACGAAATTATGAATGTTAGAGGAGAGCGCTAACATTTACAGCGACAAAATCGATGCGAAATTTGCGAAATGTTTAATAAAACACGACTCCTTTAAAATAGAGCCAAAATCTCGCGGGCATTGTCTTAAACAGCATTTAAAGAAACACTGTGATTTTTTTCACACATGTAACTTGTAAAATAACTAAAACAAACTTGTTTGTAATAATTTTTTGAGCATACTTTGCGATTTTTTTCTGTCGAGGGAATGGTATATAATTTGCGTTTCGGCGCGGGCAATGTCTAGATATTATCTTCAAGAATAACATATGTATATATTGTAAGAAATCGGTAGTAATTCGGGTAGCGGGCCCTTAAAGTGTCGTATTTACAATGAAAATCTAACTAGACTTAACGTCCGCTCTAAATGATGCTCTTTAGCAAGCCGCTGCTAAGTTAGCTGCTTGTCCGTCTATCGGATATCTTCGTAACTGGTCTTCTATCTCACATAGTACCACTACTGACCTCTGCTGAGACATCTTTAAACTTCATATAACTATCTAAACTAACGACGTCTAAATGACGACCCCCGTAGTCCAGTGGGTAAGACTCTTGACTCACAATCCGGAGGTCGCGGGTTCGAACCCGGCATGCGCAAATAAATTTTATTTGATTAATTTGTGTTATTTCACAATTAATTCATTTAAAATAATATATAGTATATTTGCGGCATGTTCCAGAGTGGAAGATGCTATCAGTATCGCCCTGGTGTAAGAATTCAGAATTGAAACGTTGCTTGAAAATGGCTTTAGCCGTGTATGGTGGCCAGATCTGAATAGCCAGGTACTTCCCAACCTTCCTCTTCCCCACCTCCTTCCTCTCCCCACTACCTTCAGCCTCACAACATACCCCAATTGGGAATGCCAAAGTCTCACTGGCTTCAGACGGGAGCAGTTGAGATTCTTGTGCGGTATTCACTGTAAAAAAAAAATGCATGTTCACATATATTACACCGTCACCTTACTAATTTAAAGCTACCCAAGTTAAACTATAGTGTATCAGAATTCATATTATTTATGCATTAAACCGCTTACTCGTTAATACGGAAAACTTTTTATCCAAACTGTTAGATTTAGCTGTATTGTTACGAAAAGTGAGTATTTATGTCGGGGGAAACCAAAAATCATGCAAAAAATATGCATTTAACATTTTAATTTTGTTAAAATTAATTCACTCGCGCGGTAACGCCATGTTTATTCATCGTTTTTATTTTAACATTTCATCAATGCTGCCAATCGTAGAAAAAATATTTTTGCGTAAAACAAAGTGAATGCATCATTGACAAGTTTGTACCTGTATTTATAACAGAAGAACATGGAAAGAAATGTATTAAATAATTACACAAACCCAGCGTAGCCAAACAAACCATTCAAAACATGGGATGTTTTTTAAAAGTATGATGAAAAGCGAGTTTATTTTAGAGAATTGTTTTTATAAGATTGGTACTTCCGACAAATGTCATATTTGATTGTCTATTTGTTAAAAAGGAACATTCCGTATTATCCGTGCATCAAACTTCGACAACACGAACGTTCCGTATTATCCGTGAGGTGGACTAACTGCATATTTACCGAATTCATCCCTCCAACCACGGTTCAGGACGATGGGTCAAGAGATTCCCGCTGGAGAGAACAAAAAACACTCGATCCTGCCCACCACACGGCAGATGGGCAGACGCATCGGCCGCTATGACCTGATATTCCCCCTGCTAAGTCACTAAACGTAGCGAAACACTTGGGGTGACCTATGGCAGAGGTATTAGTTATCCAATAAATACCCATACCTGCCTCCCAAATTGTTCCTCTTATTTTAAAAGTTTCGATAATTTTTTTTGTTTCCAAGTAATATTGCTTGAACATTTTATATCTCGGGAATTGATCAAATGAATTGAAATTTCTTTTAAAACATCACATCACTTTTCTTTATCCAATTTATGTCACAGGATATTCTGTTTAATATTAAGTGATCGAACCGAGGTGACCATTAGCAATATTATTACGATCTCCCTGTTTTATAACGCAGGAAGCTAGGCCCATGTGTTTTAGTTAGCCAATAGGCGTTCGACGCGCGTTACGAGGTTATAATATTATGCGGTATATTTATTGTGCTAGTGTCGGCCAGATAGAAATTATATCATTATATAATAAATAAAATAATATAATTTAATGGTTGACGGGAATGGTTTCGACTTGGAGCGGGCCCAAGTGCTACAACTAACAAGGCAATACAACTTATATTATTTGTGTTTCTTGGGCATATATGTAACATTTTCTAGACATTTTGTTTTGGAGAGTTCTATTCACAATGTACATATTTTTTTATTGTTTTTAAGGTACAATCCCATTAAACCGCAATTAAGAGGGTATTACCAGAGAAAACCAGAAATATGTCATTTTCAAATCAGATTTTAGACGTATTGACTCTTTTCCACAAAAAATTATAAATGGATTTCCAAGATTGTTCTTTTATCTAGCATTCGCATGTAATAAATTTTGAGAAAATATTTTAATTTTTAGTATAATAAGGTTATTCCATAGGTCGTTGGCAGATTTGTTAAATTTTCAAAAAAAGATTTTGTATTATACCACACCCATTTCAAATAATATAATCATGCAGTAAAATAAATCAATATATTACCTAGCAAACACATGTTTTAGAATTTTAATTTTAGTTTCAATAAAATCATTAAAAAATATGTACGTACATGTGTTTCTTGACGAAAATTGGTCCATTTGTGTATTTATTTGCGCACTTACAAACTAATATATTTCAGATTTTTTTAACATTCTAATTAAATTTAGACATTATTGAAAAATGATAAATACTTATAATCAAAAAATAATTATAAAAAGTACATTATTTTAATAGTTTTATCATCACGCCTTTCAGCATTTTTAAATGAGGGTATAAATTAAAGCTAATTTGGATTGAAATAAATTCGATATTGAGTTATAATTTAAAAAACCTGGTACGGAGAATAATTAATCTTTCATATTGTAACCGCCCTGCACGATCGTAAGAACAACTTTCGACGAAATGTGGATTTTCGTCCGCTGGCTGTTAATCTTCAATTACAATTAAACATACATACATAATATCATTACTATAACTATACAAATTGTCGCAATTAACACCCAGATTAAATATAAAACACCTCTCTTTAGTAACCATATTTTCAGCATATATCTCAATCTATTTGTAGAGTCACATTTTCTTTATACTACTTGGTAACATGTTAAATATATTAGGCACGTTTTATTCCAGGTTTCGCGTCCGTAGTTATTGGTATGTTTTGTAACAAGCATTTTTCATTCTTTGTGAACCTAGTATTGTGTCCGTGTTTCACTTTCCTCTTATATTCAGATGACTATATGTGCTGAATCAATAGTTTGTACCATAATAAGGCCTGCACCAGTAAGATAGTTAAATATAGTTCCGATTCAACAATGATATGTTTCGTCTCTCTGAAAAAATATGTTTTTGAACTAGTAATTTAACCGTAGAATTTTTACTGATTGTTGGTGGTTTAAATTAGTTTTTGCAAGTGTGTCCCCAAGTAGTTATTGCATACCGTAAAGTTGATTCTGAGAGTAATAAGTAAATAATTTTTAACATATTCACCGGAACGAAACATTTCAGTTTGTACAGCTTACTCACAATCGCCCACAGTCTTTACAAATTTTGTTTATTTCAATGTCCCATTTGAAATTGCAATCAACAGTCACTCAATCAACGGAGATGCACCATGTTGTGTAATATTTGGAATCGGGCCGCTAGCAATATTACTTCTTATGTTGGTGGCAATAAGGTTTAAATTCCTGCTTATCACCAGTCACCGGTTTTGATTCATGCAAGAAAAAACCTTCGCTGAAAAACCTGATTTATTTTGCGAAGTTCGGGCAAAAATGTGTAAATGTTTTACGATCATTTTCTAAAGAAGTTTAGTCACATTATTCAAAACAACTATAGACGAAAATGGGTTCGTAAGGAGCCGATTTTGAACTTTTAAGCAGTTTTTATAGGCGTGATCCTATTTTGTATTTCTGGGATTATAAAAAACAGCATTTTTATAGGATCTAAAATATTTTAAGTCATGAAGTTTTCAAACCAAAACACATGATTTTCTATTATTTCGTAGCGCTTCACCTTAATTGTTTATTATTTGCTACCAGTTTCGACACATCCGTGTCATTGTCTTCACTTAGCTTCTATAAACATGTAGATACAATTTCAAAAAGTGCGTCACAAATATTAGAATTAACGCTTAGCATCACAAATTGCTTTAAAAGTGCAGAATTAACTTTAACATTATATAAATCAATTGTGCGAAGTATTCTCGAATACGGATCCACTATTGGGTCTCCCAATTATGAGATTCACAATTATAGAATCGAATCCATACAAAGAAAATTAACCCGCGTTATTGCTTATCGCGAAGGTTTATCTGATCAATTTGGAACGTATAATGACCGAATTCTACACTATAAACTACACTCTCTGACAGGAAGACGGAAACTTTCCGATTTATTGCTTCTGCACAGTTACATGCATCAGTTGATATACTAAACATTTTATCCCAAATTAACATCAACACACCGTCAAGAAATTCAAGGTGGATGCAAGATATTTTCTATATATCTGCCTACCACACAAATACAGGAAATTTCTCCCCTTTACCACGAACATTGAGACATTATAACACTATGCACTGCTCTAATAATGAAATTGACATTTTTAATAACCCATTTAAACACTTAATAAAATGTGTTTTACCCATAATCGCATAAAGCTGATATTGTGATGAAGCCCTTTATTCAAAGGCAGGAAATATTGTACTTACTAAATCATTGTCCCATCAGCACAGGTGCCAATAATAAATTGTTGGTGATACTTTTGTATTCTACCTTTTACTCATTCTTGTTTGTCATTCACTTTTGCTTATTTACGAGTGGCTAATTATTATTGATACTATTTTTGTTATAATTTCTGTTATTTAAATCAACCATGTATATAAATTTTTGGGCATAATGCCTGTTTTATGTACATAAATAAAAATTAATAAAATACACTAGCGTTCTTTTCGATTTTTTTTTTCATGAATTCCGCACAAGAGTCCCAACTGCTCCCGTCTGGAGCCAGTGAGACTATGGCATCCCCAAATGGGGTATGTAGTTTTTTTTTTTTTTTTTTTTTTTTCTTTTCTTTATTAATTATATAACTTTTTATACAGTTTTTACAGGTGGTTCGACTACCATGCTAGGCACATGCCCGTATTATGGTAGTCGAATTATTAATATATAATTATATAAATGTAAGAATTGTTATTGGTTAATTAATATATAGTTTAGTTAGGTACAATGTTTTTATATAACAACGACTCCTTTAAGTGGTTTCAATAAGGTAGATTTATATAATAATAAACATAAAAATAAACTATTCTTATTGTAGGCTGTGTTTTGCTAAATAAAATAGGTACGTAAATACATGATAAGTAGATAAATAAATAATGACTCTACTTGTGGAGATGTTGAAAATAAATCATCCAAATATAAATATTATTATGATAATTATCAAAAGTTTTTTTTTTTTTTTGAATTTGAATGTAATAAAAATTTAAAATAATAGTGATAAAGCAAATTTACTAACTTTAAAGTAAACTTAACTCGTTGACTTCAGGCATTTTTTTAAAATAGTTCCTCCCCTTTGTAAATAACCAATCCTGTACACTTTTGCTATAAAACTTATCAGTTTTCGATTTCCTAGTCTCAATACTCAGTGAGTTGAACATTTTGTGGGCAATGTAGGAGAACTGTCGCTGTGCGAAAGTTGTTTTAGTCGTAGGAATTATGCATTTTAGGTGTGACGAGCACCGAGTGTGAATTTTGTTTTGTGTTTTTTCCATCAAATCATTTTTCCATAGGAATATGAGAATTGTCTTTATATATAATTGTCGAATGTCTAACACTGTGAATTTTTTATAAAGTGGTTCTGATGGGTGTGATGGGTTACATTTGAATATTATCCATAGCAGAAGTTTTTGGATTAGGACTATGGGATATAGAATTGACATTGCACACCCTCCCCATCCCACAATACCATACGTAGCAATTGATTGAAAAAGTGCAAAGTAAACACATCTCAGTGTTTGTAAGTTAAGAATAGATCTGAGAGAGTAGAAAATGTAGCATAATTTGCGAAGTTTTTTTGTTGTAGAATTGATGTGTGCCTCCCAACGCAGGTGATCGTCAATAATAACCCCTAAGTACTTAATTTCGTTTGATATATTTAGGTCATTGCATGAACAGTTTTTGTGAAGTGATGTAGGCGTGTTAGGGTTCTGTGAACATGAATGTATGGTAAGTTTATGACAGTTTTGGGGGAGATTTGGTTTCTGTATAGAAAAAAATAGGTATTTTGTTTTATCAATATTAAGAGTAAGGAGGTTGGAATCTAACCAGTGTTTTACTACATTTATGCCATAGTTTGCTTTTTCAAAGGTTGAATTCAAATTTTCACCTTCAAATACAATAACTGTGTCATCAGCGAAAGATATTATAGTCCCACCAGTATTCAAATTGCATAAAGAGTTAATGTATATTAGAAAGAGAAGTGGGCCTAATACACTGCCTTGGGGCACGCCATACGTGATTGGTAAACTTGAACTTCTGTATTCTTTAGCGGAATTGATAATAGTTGACTGGGATCTGTTTGTTAGGTAGCTCTTGAACCATTCAAGCGGAATCCCCTTTATTCCAATCTGCAGGAGTTTTTTCAGAAGTATGCGGTGAGATACAGTATCAAAGGCTTTAGCTAGGTCCAAGAATACAGCAAGGGGTTTGCGACTTTTATCGAGATTATCAGATATTAATTTAGTAAAAGCTGCAATTGCATCTGAGGCACTACGACCTTTGCGGAAGCCGTATTGATTGCTTGACAGGATTTCATTGACTTCAAGAAATTTGTAGAGTCTTCATTTTACCGTTTTTTCAATTATTTTTGAGATCGGACTCAGCAAAGATATTGGTCTGTAGTTATTCACGGATGATCTGTCCCCTGATTTAAAGACAGGAATTATTGTTGAATGTTTTAGTGTATTTGGGAAAAGGCCAGTTCGAAAACTTAGATTCGTGATATGTTCAAGGGGTTTAGTGATGATAGGTTTGAGGTGTTTAATTAGTTTAGTGGATATGTTGTCAATTCCCGTGGAATGTGTATTTTTGAGTGAAGTGATGATTTCATTGATTTCTTGTTCTGTTGTTGGAGAGAGAATGAAAGGGTTATAACTCATATTGTCCAGAGAGATATTGTTTGCAAGGCTATCTTCAGATGCTTTATTTTTATTAAGGATATTATTTGCTAGGTCTGATCCGATTGTGGAGAAGAATTGGTTGAAATGATTTGTGATTGTTTCAGAGTTTTCAGTTGCATTTAATGTTTTATCTGCGATGGTGATCTTATTTATGGGCGTTGTCACTTTCTTTGACAATATTCCAGATTTGTTTGTTGTCATTAGCAGCTTCCTCTATCTGTTTCCTATAATAGTCTTCTCTGGCCGTACATGCTATTTTTTTACAAGCCTTTCTGTAACGTTTATAGAATAAGAGAGATTCATAATCAGTAGGATTATTTTTACAATACTTATGGAGTTTGTCACGCTTACGAATGCAGTGTAAAATACCATTTGTTATCCAAGGTTTTAGTTTAATTTTACGACTACTTTGGCTGTTGTTTGTGTTGGATATAGCATTTTTTAGATGTTTATGAAGGATGTCGATGAGAGATTCACAGGCTAAATTTGGATCACCTAGTTTATAAAATTTTGACCAATTTTCCTCGGAAACCAGTTTGTAGAGGATATCATAAGAAATTTTCTTTAGTTGTATTGTAGATGCTGGTGGTTTTTGTATTTTATGGGAAATGGAGGTGATAGTGGCGTAGTGGTCTGTAACAGTGCATTGATATACTAAAGAATTGATATTTAGTTTGCATTTGGCAAAAACGTGGTCTATGCAACTGGCGGATAACTCTGATACACGAGTGGGGGCTGTAATAGCTGGTAAAAATCCTTGCAAAGTTAGTAGATTTATGTAATCGTTGGCTTGAGGATGAATTGTATTTATAATATTGATATTAAGGTCACCAATAATAAGGACATTTTCACGATCTCTAATACATACCAGAATTTGATTAAGTGCTTTTAAAAATGGTGTTATGTTGGATGTGCTCGGTGATCGGTATATACATAGAATAGTAACGCTTCTTTCTATTTCGAGTTTAAGACAATTCGAGTTAGTTAATGTGAGTTCCTTTACAGAGTGTTGAATGTTATTTTTTATGTAAATAATAACGCCATCATTTTGTGATTGGTTATTATTTGTGTTGTAATGGTTATAGTTTTTTATGTTTTTAGGAATATGGTTATCTTTAATCCAGCATTTGCTCAAGATAAGCAAGTCAAAGTCTGAGTCAAGTTCTGTAAGTAATATCATAAGTTCATTGAAGTTTTTGTTCATACTTCTAACGTTCATGGAAAATATTTTTAAGTTAGATTTATTTAGGGTTTTTTAAATTCTATGGAACTATTGGTTTCAATACATGGAATCTGCGACATGTTGTCCAAAAGATTTGTTATATTATCATCCATTTATATAAAATTGGTGTAGTATATATTACATAATAGATAGTTGGAATTTTGTTGGGTTTTGTATGAAGAACAGAAGCGGAAGAAATAATTTGCGAGTAATCTAGAAAATAAATTTTGTGAATAGTTTTTACTGCTGGCGACCGTAGAAAAAAGTTTTGATATTTCAATGCATTAAAAATAAAAAGAATAATAATAAAAATAATAATAATACTAAAAAGAATAATAATACTATGGGGAATTTTCAGAGAGTAAAGCCAGTTTGTCTGCATTAGATACAAGAATTGCGGGTGTTCCGATATCTCTGCGTACGTAAATTTGTCCCGCTTTGACCCACGCATATTTAACTTTCTTATCCTTAGCAGCTTGGCGAGCCAGGTACCACAGATGGCTACCACGAAATGTCAGGTGTTCCGAAATGTAGACTGGCGAGCTCGGTCCGGCAATTCCCATGTTTAGTGTATTAAGCTTCTCTTCAGGACTCGATGCTTGTTTATGGAAACTTTTAAGATCCGATAACAGTTGGTCCCGGACATGATTGGAGGTCAATTTAAATATAATCGGTCCATTTTAATTTTTTTGCCAAGTCCTGTAGGCCGCTTCAATGTTTGAGGTATCCACTTTTGAGTAGTGAGGCTGAAGGTAGTTGGGAAGGAAGGAGGTAGGGAAGAGGAAGGTGGGGAAGTTCCTGGCTATTCAGATCTGGTCACCAAACACGGCTAAAGCCATTTCAGGCAACGTTTCAATTCTGAATGGTGGTCTAACACCAGGGCGATACTGAGAGTATCTTCCACTCTGGAACGTGCCACAAATATACTATATATTATTTTAAATTAATGAATTGTGAAATACACAAATTAATCAAATAAAATTTATTTGCCGCGCCGGGATTCGATCCCGCGACCTTCGGAATGCGAGTCAAGCGCCTTACCGCTGCACTACGCCGGCCGTCTTCTTAAAACGAACATAAAAATTACACAAGCACAGAAATGATTAGACATTATTAGGTGAAAGATGACTTGCGGAGGGGGGGGGGGGGGAGGGAAAGCTGGGAGGGTTCAAAATGACAAGGAAACATGGTCAAAAAAGTTACTTACATAACTTTTTAGTTTTAAGAATGCTAGCGAATGACACGGTTGTGTCGAAATAGGTAGCAATTAAACGAATGTGGATGCATTGTGAATAAAACTCTTCAAATCAGAACATTTCCACGACAACTCAACAAAGTGACATTTCAACACTCTTTTGAAAAGTATTAAAAGTTATGAGTTTAATTACTTTTCAAATGAGGTGTTGGAGTTGCATGATTATGAGTTGCCCGGTCACCTTGAAACATACTTATGAATTGGTTATAATAAAATTGTTAATGTCTGATCTGTCTTGGCTGATGACCCAAGACTCGGTGTATGCTTTATATTTGGGATAATTGTGTTCGTTCCAAAATACATTGTATAGCTTTGTTTATCTATAACTAGCTGGTTCCCGGCATGCCTTGCTATGCCATTAAAAAAGAAATAGTTGCTCTCTGCGTGTCCTTTCCCATTCGTCCCGTTCTCCTTCCACCTCCACTTCCTCTCCCGCGTGTTCCCACTCCGCCTCCTCCACCTTCCCTCTCCCCACTCCACACCCCCCTTTCCCGGTGGATTCAGTTTTCAAACAGCTCGCGCGCCACCTAGTGCAATTTTTTTATACAAATTTTTATTTAATTTTAACTCACCAGTAATTTTATACAAACATTGTCCTGATAATAAAGAACACAACAAAAAAAGAATTATCCAATTTGGTGAAGGCGTTCGGAAGTTATGCGCGTACATACATTTCGGCGATTGATATTTATTTATATAGATTTTTTTGGCAGAAAGTAGTTTTAGCGAGAGCTATAAGTACTCGAAGAGATTATACCCTTCGGTTGGAGTGTTACGGACAATGTCAAAAACAGTTCTGTGTTTGCTGGAATGTTTTGGCGTATAGTTGTCTAATGTCAAAAACACAGATTCCCTTTAGGATTTTGTCCGAACTGCTTGTGACGTAGTTTTAGAATATCTTATGATTAGTTTCTGAGCTTTACAAATGTGATCAATGACGGCAGCGTTAGCTCCCTCTCAATCTTATATGTAAAAAATAATCGCTGCATGTGTTGCTAATCGCATAACTTTCGAACGACTGCACCAAATTGGATTTTTTTTTTGTGTGTTCGTTATTGTCAGGACAAAGTTTTAATAAAACTTCCGGTAAGCTCTGGCGTTATGAAATTTGTATAAAAAAATTGTTATTGGTGGCACGCGAGGAAGCGGCTATTGCTATGGAAAACGGGAGGGAGGGAGAGATGGGGGAGGGGAACCAGGGAGGGGGATGGGAACCTGGGAGGGGGGAGGGGGACCTAGGAGGGGGACCTGGGAGGGGGACCTGAAAGGGGGACCTGGGAGGGGGGAGGGGAACTCGGGAGGGGGGTTCACGGGACGGGGGAAGGGGGGGGGAGTGGATTGGGGAGAGGAAGGTGGAGGGGGGAGGGGAACTCGGGATGGGGGTTCGCGGGACGGGGGAAGGGGGGGAGTGGAGTGGGGAGAGGAAGGTTGAGGTGACGGAGTGGGAACGGGAGAAAAAAAAGGGGAGGCGGAAGGGGAACGGAACGAATGGGAAAGGACACGCAGGGAGAAACATTTTCTCTATTAAATGGCATAGCAACGCATGCCAGGACCAGATAAATACATACCTTCATCATTCCTAATGAACTATACGCGTAACACAAACACTAACGATAACGACATAATGATTTTTAGTTAATAATGTTTTTAAACCTTAGCCCTCTGGCGTAATAAAAACCAACGGTATTAATTATTATTCCTTACACTTTAATTTGGCCTTGGAACTAATTACTTGGCGGATTGTACTTTAATTGCTCTATTACCTGATACTGATACTTGGTGCTTATTAAAGATATTATCTCCGAATGTACACGTGGTTTTATTACGTGCACACTTCTCATAAATAATAGACAAAGTGTAGAATCGTGATCAAAGTAATCATTATTTTCGGCGCCCTTTACATCTGATTTTTAAAAATCATAAATCAGACCCGATAAAGACATTAAAAGCGACAAACAAAATAATATAAGTTTTTTAAACTAATTATCTAGGCAATACTCCCTTCGAAATGCAATAATCTCACTTTCTCTAGACCTCTAGAGATGGTTTGGACTTTATTAAGAATCACAATACCGAAAGGAGTCATGATGTGAAGTTCATACCCTGCCGCTAATACTAATACAATAAAGAATAAAACCAAAAGTTACCGTGAAAACTTCTATCGTATAGTATATTGAAATTGTATGAGAATTTGGTTTTGAATTACTAAATTCATTTGCAAATTACATTTATTGAATTCAGGGCAGTAATAGATAGACTTTGAAAATTTTTGCATATCTTGAAAACAATTTCCAATTTGTACAAGTCTTCCCTTACGTCGTTGATTTGTCCGAATCATTTATTAGTTTAAGGAGGTATTTCACCATCCTCCTGATAACTTATACACACGATACCGAAAATTAATAAATAAACAAATAAATACTCCCAACTGGAAAAAAACTCTACTAAATTATCCCACATATAGCCGCTATTCATAGGTTCAAGTACAGAATAGTAAAATAAACTTTTCAATTAAATAGTTTGTGTTCAATTAATCGAAAATGTAGGTTATAGTATGGATAATCTATGAGGAGGATGGTGAAATACCACCTATGTTTAAAGAATTTCTGAAAGTGTACACATAGGAGTATTTGTGTGGTGGTTAGTTAGTTTTTATTACGGACCTGTGCGATTCTCTTTGGAATTTTGAGCTCTACGTTTTCTTGCTCGGTTTACGTAATTCTGCTTCACTTTGCCCTCGTATATCGCAATATGTTAAGAAAAATGTGAATTTTTCAAAATTTTTGAAAATGGCGCCTATCTATGTTTATTTTTACTTTTATACAAAACCAAAGATAAAATTGTAAGAATCATTTAACAAAAAATTCTGCCTCAATGCAGGTTCAACCTAGTGAGGCAGGCTATGCACAACTAAAAATATTGTATAATTATGCTACTTCTGTGTAACCGTTCTTACATTACTTTCTATTTGTTAACTTTTTTGTATTGATGTAATCTACATTGAATGTGTATTTTTTAGTTGTAATGTTGCCAATTTGATTGAACAAAGATATATTATTATTATTTATAGCCGGGGATTGAAGTTTGAATTTACCCTTGAATTTAAAATGTCGCGGCGCAGTTGCCTCACAATTTATTTTATAGACGTTTTTACGTTAAAAAAATTTTTTTTTTGCCAGTTTGATGCTATAAAACAAGAACCTACGTAATAACACGTAATGTTAATATTATTTATAGAGCTAACATTTTCCAGCTATTCCGAAAATTGAAGTTCTTCTGTCATTGGTCAAAGTTCCAAAGGCCGCGTTAGCACCATCCGGTTCAGACAGGGTTAAATCCCTTGAATCCAGATTTGATATATTGATAATGAATTTGACTTTTGGGTTCAGTGATTTCGTCACCCAATTATGGGGCTAGATTTCAGAATAAAATACTCGGAACTGTGGGTACTTCATGCTGGTAAAGATACAATTCGAATATTATATTGGTGAAAATATCATGGTTTTTTAATTTAGATTTTCGCGTTGTATTATATACGTTCCTATCAAAAGGAATTCCAGTTAATTTACGACACAATAAAAAGGTGCAGCATATTTTTGGACGTTACACTATGTTAAATTTATTTAGTTATGTTAAGTAGGTACTTAAATACCTACTCTTTGTCCAGAGAAACAACACCAAGAATCTACACCATCTCACTGATAATTCTTTTTCAAACTTACAAGGCAGGGAGGTACCGGAAATCAGGCTTCAAAAAAGGACAAGGCGAATATGCAGAACAGTTTACTGTACAAAGGGATGAATTATATAACACGCTACCAGAAACTTTAAAGTCCACACCAATTGGAAAGTTCATGACGTATTGTAGGAGCTACATAAAACTACAAAAAATTTAGTTTGCAATACGAAATATTGCAAGTAATTAGAAATTTGTAAACTTAAATATACAAATCTATATAAATAAAAATGAATCGCCGAAATGTATGTACGCTCATAACTTACAAACGTCCGCACCAAATTGAATAATTCTTTTTTTTTTTGTGTTCGTTATTGTCAGGACAAGGTTTGTATAAAACTACTGGTGAGCTCTGGCATTATGACATCTGTAAAAAAAATTGCAATAGGTGGCACGCGAGCTGTTTGAAAACTGAATGGACCGGGAATGAATGCATGGAATGCGGAAGGGGGGAGGGAGGAGGGGACCTCAGGTAGTGGGGAGGGGAACTCGTGGGTGGAAGGGGGGAGTGGAATGGGGAGAGGGAAGGTGGAGGAGGTGGAGTGGGAAAGCGAGAAGGAAAGGGGACGCGGGATAGGGAGGGGAGGCGGAAGGGGAACGGGACAAATGGGAAAGGACACGCAGGGAGAAATAATTTCTTTATTTAATTGCATAGCAACGCAGGCCGGGTACCAGCTAGTTATTATAATAAAATTAATAAATAAAAAAAAGAAAGTACCTACCTATCATAATATTGAAAAAAAAGTCAAAAAGGAAAGTCCAAATAAAAGCGATGATTTCATATTCGAAGAAGGATAACTGAACCATGGAAACGGCCACCCTCTTGAAATGGAAACGAAACATACATACAGACTACATGCAAAACGATTGAGTTAAAACCTTGTTCGTTTTGCCCAGACAATAATATTGCTTCAAATTATAGAAATACTACGTCTTTAAACATTAATTTGAAACGTTAATTTCAAAAGTTGTGATAAAAAAATCCCCTATTTTTAAATTAAAAAAGACCTCAATAAAATATTTTCCGATCCAATGCAACTAATGGTTACCAACGCCGTAGGCAGGTACTCCACCAATTAAGGCATTTTACAGATCATGTCATTACGCACATTAGATAATATAGGTGTACATTTTACGCATAGCCCTTAACACGTCGTGAAATAAAAATAATTGCAAATCCATCTTTAGATGAATTATTAATGACAGTACTCCCGCAGTAACTAGTCGGTACCTTAATAAAGTCTACACTCGCAGGGTCAATTGAGCCCTGACCGCCTTACGTTCATGCTTGCCTGTTACCTGGTACCTATATGAGATATTATGAGACAAATATCAGTGAAGTCGGTCGGTGCAAAGTTACGTGCCAATTTGTATTGAAAATTGCAATAAAACAATTAAAACTTTTTGAAGGTATATTTTTTAGCATTGCGAATAAGGATTTGTTGTTTTTTTTTTGGTAATTTGTTTTTGGGGTGTTATGCCGTGTTGCGCTACCTCTTCCTTTAGCCAACGTTTTGGACAGCGTTACAGTGTCCATTATCAGGGCAGATGTGTAATTGTTAGTGGTGAAATGTGTGCTTATGTACTTACCGTGTCGCCGTGATACCGTGTCGCCAGCTCCACTCCACTACGAGCTGGTATCACAGAATACTTCACAATGGTTTTTTGCGTTTAGCTTTGGTGTAGCCGTCAATTACCGGATACCAAGTACTATTGAGCTTAGCTCCGTCGTCTAAAAGTATTTCTTAAAGGATTTGTTGATTTGAAAGTTGAGAGGTAACTGAATATTCAGATTTGACCTTGCACCGCAGTGGGAGGAATGGATTCATACGTCTGTCACTCCAGGGCATACTGACTCCCAGATGCCTACCCACCCTTTATACATCTTTTCGTCCCAGAACACCTCATCTTTATTTCCTTAAAATAACATCCTCACAGCATCCTCAAAGATTTTAACGACCTATTTCAATTAACTTTTTGATTCTGAATGGTGTTCGTTCGCCGAGAGGTGCAGAAAGTAGTTACAGCTCTGGAACATGCCGAAAACAAACATCTAAAATATGCCGAAAACGTGTATTATTGTATTTATTCCGCATTACGAATCCGGAGGTCGCGGTGTCAAATCCCGGTGGACGCAGGTCAATTGTTCATAATAATTTATGTTGTGATATAACATAAAATATTATGAACAATTGACCTGTGTCCACCGGGATTTGATACCGCGACCTCCGGATTCGTAATCGAGAGCCTTACCCCTCGACCAGGCAGTCGAGGTACCTGTTTATTTAATGAAAAATCTCCCAGTACAATGATTTTGCATCGATGTGAATTTATAATAATAATATATTAAAACAGATTAAATCTTATTTTATTCGACCGGGACTGGTTTCAACCTACAAAGGCCATCTTCAGACTGATTCCTGATACTGATTCCTTAAACTTTGATTTATAAGCACAACTTCGGTGGATGGTGAGTGGGGGAAGGAGGGGGGAAGGGGTTATCGTACAATGTACCATTGGTGTGTTCACAATCATTAGTTGCAAGAAAGGGATTTACATATAATTATTTTTTCGAAACGGCAAATATAAAGAGATTATCTTAAAAAATAAGGTATATTATTTTTTAAGATAATCATTCAAAATGTTTAAAAAAAATCTAAAAAAGGGTTCGGTTTGGCGTAAATTAATACAAATTTGTAGTACAAGCATTAAAATTTCTAGCCAAAAACACACTTTTTTGTGATGTTTTATTTTCTATATTTTTTCTCATTAAGTTTATTTTTTTTTAGTAATCGAACAGATTATTACGTTAGCGTCTGCATGGTTGAATTTCAGAACCCAACCATGAGTGCACGTCGGACGCCACGCTTAATGGCTGCGCCTCAAATAACATCTGCGTACGTGGAATTTCACATAAAGCTACTGTTATAATTCGGTTTTAAATTCAAGAATTCGACACAAGATGTCACTACTTCCGTCAGCAGCTCGCATGTGGATGTTCCCCTCAAGGTATAAGTTCTACGGATTTATATACTTTAAGTATCCTTCCGGATTTGGAAAGATTGACGGCAATACTTGACGAAGTTGTTACGTTATATTACATATTACATTTCGTGTCTCGGTTTTGTCACGGTTACTTCGTCACGGTTACTTTGTCACTGTTACGTTGTCTCGGTGAGTCACCGACGACGGTGACTAGCTGTCACTGGATCATAGCGGATTCGAGGAACTGGCTATTTTAGAAACCAGTTCCTATCGAATTTATAAAATGGTCATAAACACTCAAATCGGGCGAAGCCGAACTAAAAGCCGCCCGCATGGCCTATGAGCAAAACCTGCGGAGCGGGTTTTCAACTGCTAGTTATAATTAACTCGCAAAAAATTACAGGTTGAATCTAAAATATATTATGATTAAAAAATAATTATTCAGTTTGGTTGGGTAATTCGGCCTCAAATCCATATAGTTTTGTATGATAAAGCTGTCATTCCCATAAAAATTTTAAGTTAGGGAAGTTATGTTATATTTCGGTAAAATTCAGATTGCGTGATCTTAATTACACGCCACTGGTAGATAGGAGGAGAATAGTGGCGGCAGGCCTATTCATTATCACGGGTTCGATTACTTGTGGTTTTTATTACCCGTGATTCACGCTTCTGATAGCCAAAGGTACCTTGTACGCCGGTGGTTGCACGCGCTTGGAAATCCCATCTTGATACGCTGCTTGTTACCTTACTTTGTGCACTTACGTGGCAGGTTTTAACCTCAATAACAAGAAGGTATAGTTCAATCAATGAATAAGGGATTTACACACATACGTACAAATACGTATATGTACATACCAATTCCAAAAAGGTTGACGATAATTGCTCTCGTTTTACCAGGATCAAAACTCTATATATTGAGCTACAAATACCATTTTAATAAATTATAATTAGTTGTTATTGATATCCTGTACTTGGTGGCTACACCAAAACTAAACGCCGAAAACTAAATTCATTTCACTATTATTATACAGGACCATGACCCTAAGATGAATAACGCGCGCAAGAAGGTATCTCTTCAAATTTAAAAAAACGAGGGTGCTTTAGACCACACGACTGAAATAAAACTTCATTAACTTATATCTCCCTCTCAACTTCCGTTCGCCTCGCCCGATCACACTTTTCTTAACCCTCTCGTCACGCATTCACCAGCTTACTCCCCAAGTCAGGCGTGCGTAAAGCCCCGACCGTTCGCCTCGCCCGATCACACTTTTCGCAACGCTCTCGTCACGCATTCACCAGCTTACTCCCCAAGTCAGGCGTGCGTAAAGCCCCAACCGTTCGCCTCGCCCGATCACACTTTTCGTAACGCTCTCGTAACGCATTCACCAGCTTACTCCCCAAGTCAGGCGTGCGTAAAGCCCCGACCGTTCGCCTCGCCCGATCACACTTTTCGTAACGCTCTCGTCACGCATTCACCAGCTTGATCCCCAAGTCAAGGGTGCGTAAAGAAGTTTTACTTCAATAACACGCTTCATCACAATCAACACATGTGCCTTGAAAATGAACATTGTAATGCTGTCCGAAACGTTGGCAAAAGAAGAAGGCGCGCAACACGGCATAATAACACAAAAATGAATCAAGGTAACACACCTAGTCATTTTTATAATAACGTATTGCATGTCTGCACTCTACAGTAGGTACTTGGGTGGTTAGTAGGTTATTACACATTATACGCATATAAAGCAAGGAGCAAGTGTTGACATTGCATATTGTACGTTGACCTTGCCAATAAAGACTTGCAACAAACTACTGTCAGGTGCACGCTCTTCACAGAATACAGCTATTTATATGCTTCTTCCGCTCGAATCTACTTCATTATGAAGTAACCGTCTTTCTGTTTTGATTTTTTTCTAATTTACTTGGAAAAAGTTTGGCTACCCGGCTTCGCCCGAGAATTTAAATAATATATTTTTTTGATGAAATCTTATGTTTTCCGAAATTGTCGAGGTCTAATGCAAAATCACTATTGTAGATTAACCTTTATTGCGAATTGTTTACATGGTTTCGAATGGTTTACATTATAAATACATTTTTCTACCATTTCTAATGAGTAGAATTAAAATAAAATTGTGTAATTCTTTGTAAAAAATATAAACGTAAAAAATTAAAAAACATATTTTTTCTTTAGAAATGTATGAACGCATGTGAGAAAGAACATTTTAAAAATACGATTTAATGGCTAAAGTTATCTGTGACAGTTTCCATTGATATGTTTTTTTCTTATAACATTATTCACAAAATAAATAAAATCCACCTTTGCGCTTTAAATCTTGATCTCTTGACACCGTTTGCCAAGCGATTTTTATGTTTATTATCTATTTTCGTGGCGATATAAGGCACACTAAGAACAAATACCTTTTTGGCTTGTTGCTTCCTCTTAAGTATAATTGTACAAGAGTGTCAGTAGTACCTTTCTGAATAATGGTAAAACAATAAGATAAAATTCATTTCGATTTTGATTGATGTTTTTCCAACAGCACAATACTAACGGTGAATAACTCTAATGGACAATGCACAAACGTGAAACAAGAAATTAAAAAACATAAAGAAACTTATGCAGCCACCTATGGTCTGGCGCCCCAAAATACTTGAAAAAATCCTTTGAATCTGTGCTGAAGCAAGCGGTCCGTTTGATAGATTCCGCTATCTTAACAAACAGATTGCAATTTTTGGAGCACATGCGCGCGTCCAGAGGGATGCGTTCCTTGTTCTACCGGTATTTTAATAAAAGAAGAAGAAGAGAGAGCGGGTGGTTTCTACAACTCGTTTTCGAGTTCAATAGCTCAGCTGTGAAACGATTGGCCGGCCTTTGTACTTCCTCCCTCCAATACCATGGGTCTCTACAAAACCCATTTTCACTCCTTCCTCTCCTAAATAAGGTCCGCCACACATCATTCCCAATGATGACAAAAGCCCGGAGAGAAATGTTTTCCTGAGGCTCTCCTGTTTGAAGTTAAGCCGCCGCTACCCATATTTCTACCGATTTCTTACATATCCCCACTTAAACATTTGAAGTTTTTAAGCTCTTAAAAAAATATATGTTCTTTTTTAAGATAATATCTATACATTCCCCATGCCGAAATGCAACTATATTAAATTCCCTAGAAAGAAAAAAAACGCAAAATATGCTCCGAAAATTATTATTTTAACGTCTGTTTCAGTTATTTTACAAGTTATACGTATGAAAAAATATCACAGTATTTCTTTAAATGCTGTTTTAGACAGCTCTTAAGAGATTTTAGCTCTATTTTAAACGAGTCGTGTTTTATTAAACATTTTCACAATTTTAAATATTAGCGCACTCTCTCCAATATTCGAAATCACATGTCTCTCCATCTTCTTCTTTTTAAGTGGGGATACAGCGCCTTAATGTAAGAAATTAATAAGGTTCATAACGTTTCCCTTTTGGCGTATTACGTCGTGTTGGGCTTCCTCCTCCTTCTTGAAACGTTTCGGACAGGTTTCCAGTATTCATTATGAGGAAAGTTATCGATACACAGTGTGTAGGAACATGTATGTGTGCTCCGTGTCATAGAATTTTACCCCTTCAGATCATTGAAATAACATTGAGAGTTGAAAACAGTTGCATTTACCTGGATTTAACTGAAAAGCAGTGACAGTTCTACTAATCACCATTCAAGAGCTTTGCTGTTTCAGAAAGCAATATTATTTTAATCAGATGTTTATAAAAATTAAAAAAACGGATTCCAAGACTCACCATCATAAATTTTGATTTCATGTATTCGTGAATATTATTCTTGCTATAACTCATAATAACGTCATAGTTTTTAATATTCTTTTCCAAAATACAATTTTATATCCACACGTTGGTGAATTAATCAAAATATCTGGATGTAAGCTTTCAAGTACAGGACATGATTTACAGTTGCTTTTAAGTGGACCACATAATAAGAGCAAGAATTGGGTGTAATATGGCGTTCATACAAGTGATGTATAAAAGCTAAATTAAATAGATATTTTTCAAATATCAAAACAACTCGATTAAAAATTAATCAATTAACTTTCACCGTAGATTATGCAAATTGCAATATTTTCGTTTAATTTTCGTCCTTGTTGATCAAGCAAAAATAAAGTTAAATGATTTTACCGTTGAAAACACAGAAGTGGTAAAAACAAATACAAGTGTGTTTTGGGCGTTTCTATGTGCCCGAAATAAGTTCAAATTTCTGGTGAAATTGGTCAAATGCTTAAAAATTATCACTTTCTTGAACAAATTTCAAAATTACCAGCCTCTCTGAAACGAAGGATTCAATAAGTCTTCAGTGACTTGGAGATTATTTTTACTTAACTTTGGATCATTTAAGTAGGTTAAATTATTGTGATTTTTTGTTTTTATGACATTCGAATTCACGTTCGATTTTTTCAGTTCCGAAAAATAATCGAATGTTTCGAATTACGATTTTCCATCACTACTTCAAACTACCTTTTGTAATAAATTCACGGTGTCGTACTTTGTAGAATTAATGTGAAATTGTAATATTTTGATAAAATGTTTAGTAACGTATGATAAAAAATTCAATTCAATAAGTATTTTGAGAGAGCAGGTAGTTAAAAATTTGTACGAGTATCTTTATTTTCGATCCTTTTCAAGAACTTGCAAGAAACGAACGTTGCTATCTCAGCTTTAACAGTTCTACAAATTATTTATAAATTATGTTTTCGTGATTTCGTAATGTCCGTTTGTTAATAATGGAACAATTATTATAAGTAATAATTATTAGCCTGAAACACTCATCTACATTGAAAAAATCTCCCAAGAAAAGATAGATGCCGCCGACGGGCCTCGAACCCGTGTCCTTCTGATATCCGGTCACTGAGCTATGTCGGCTTATCACCTACCCGCCAAATAATTCAATATAATACTAGTGTTCCATTCAACAATTACTGATTATTACATTTTTCCACCTGCAAACTACCAACTTTAAATGTACTTTAAATGACTTTGAATGGAAATTTGAAATGTTGTAAAGAACAAAATGGTTTTCATCACCAGGACTCTCTCGGAACATCGCATTGTCGGAGGAATGGATTCATACTCTCGTCATTTTAACCAACCCCTCGTACATTTTTACTTCTCAGAATTTTATCTTCCTTGCCTCAAAAGAGACCCTCCACACGACATCCCCAAAGACAACACAGGCCCTGAGAGGAAGTATTTTGCTCAGGGCTTCTTATTGAGACCCCACGTAAAAATGATAAAACGGCTGGAATTAAGAGCGTTTAACCAGCCAGCGGACGAAAATCCACATTTCGTCGAAAGTTGTTCTTACGATCGTGCAGGGAGGTTACAATGAGAAAGATTAATTATTCTCCGTACCAGCTTTTTTAAATTATAACTCAATATCGAATTTATTTCAATCCAAATTAGCTTTAATTTATACCTTCATCCAAAAATGCTGAAAGGCGTGATGATAAAACTATAAAAATAATGTACTATTTGTAATTATTTTTTGATTATAAGTATTTATCATTTTTCAATAATGTCTAAATTTAATAAGAATGTTAAAAAAATCTGAAATATATTAGTTTGTAAGTGCGCAAATAAATACACAAAAGGACCAATTTTCGTCAAGAAACACATGAACGTACATATTTTTTAATGATTTTATTGAAACTAAAATTAAAATTAACATGCGTTTGCTAGATAATGTATTGATTTATTTTAGTGCATGATTATATTATTTGAAATGGGTGTGGTATAATACAAAAACTTTTTTGAAAATTTAACAAATCTGCCAACGACCTATGGAATAACCTTATTATACTAAAAATTAAAAAATTTTCTCAAAATTTATTACATACGAATGCTAGATAAAAGAACAATCTATCGAAATCCTTTAATAATTTTTTGTGGAAAAGAGTCAATACGTCTAAAATCTTTTTTGAAAATGACGTATTTCCGGTTTTCTCTAGTAATGCCCTCTTAACCCAAAAGGAGATTTTTTTAAAGAAAGGAGTATATTATTGGCTACGAATAACCAGACGTGTGTCGGTGATATTGCTAGAATTTAGCATATGCTAATTGGATTCGCGGGTGGAAAGGGTAGCCTATAAGCATGTATGAACAGGCTAACTTATGAGCATGCTCATTTCCGATCTCAGTTCGGTCCTGTGCATTCTTTGCAAAAATATTAAAAATGACCCGCTGGGGAGACAATAAAACCTTGCCGTGTTTCACACAAGGTCATTCAAATACCCACAACAGGTTTCCAAATTCCACATTTCCAAATTCCAAAAGTTACTTCACCTGCAAAATGAACCTTCTATTGAAGTTAGCATTTATTTTTTATTATTATCTTGGAACCAAATCAACCGTTTTATTTTCTTTCTTCAGAACATTCTTAATAATTACATACGTTGTTGCAATGAAATTATTGTGTTTAGTTCTGGGCGAATGGATTTTTTTTTTACATCTGGAGCCAGTGGGACTATGGCATACCCAATTGGGGTATGTTGTGAGGCTGAAGGTAATGGGGAAGGGAAGGAGACGCGGAAGAGGGAGCTGGAGAAGAGGGAGGTGGGAAAGTACCTGGCTATTCAGATCTGGTCACCAAAGACGGCTAAAAGTCATTTCAAGCAACGTTTCAATTCTGAATGGTGGTCTTACACCAGGGAGTTACTGAGACTATCTTCCACTCTGGAACGTGCCGCAAATATACTATATATTATTTTAAATGAATAAATTGTGAAATTATACAAATTGATCAAATAAAATTTATTTGCCACGCCGGGATTCGATCTCGCGACCTTCGGAGTGCTAGTCAAGAGCCTTACCGCTGGACTACGCCGGCCGACTCCTGACTCCAATTGTTGACATTTGTTTGGCATGAGCAAGCTCATTAGAGAGCAAGTGTGTTCAATTGTTGAGCATGCTCATTCATAAGAAAGCTCAAACCATGCTTGCTCATCTATGAGCAAATGTGTACAGTAGACGAGCATGCTCATAAATGAGCAAGCTTATAAGCCGGCTCATGAATGAGCAAGTGTGTCAGTACCATAATTGCATCCAAATAAGAGGAAAATATATAAATATATAATAGGTATGTTTCGTGCTAGACTGCACGGGGTCAGGTTGACTGGTTTAGCCACTCTGCGCGATACAGCGCCTGTGGATAACGATACGATAGTTTGTCTGATTGAACCAAATAAACAGTACAACACAGCCGAGTACCTAGGTACTTACTGAAGGTAGGCTTCTTCCTTGTGGTTGCTCGTTCTTTGGGGGTAGACACTGCGATAATTACGGATATAAATCCTTGGAATATTTGTTAGTTAATTCACTCACTAACGTCGATTCACTGACTAATTTATTGAGTCGAAGGAGTGACATGGAACAACGATAAATACTGACGAAAAGTTTTGCTCCATGTCGCGATTTACGATAAGTTACGATATACATACATATAAACATGGATGTGCGAGATGTCACGATAGGTTTGCTCTTCTATCGACTGCCGATTATTGTCATCGGCGCTCCGCCCGTGTAGGCACGCTCAGAATGTGTGAGATTATTTATGGTAGAATCTCTGCTGGCTATATGGCCGAAAACAGAACAAACACACGTTACGACACCAACGGCATCACGAAACAAGGTATGCTCTCTTTGAGAATCAACCTCTTTCCACCCTAAAAAAACCCACTTACGAAAAAAAAACTACTCTTGGACAGAACACAGATTAATTCCAGTTTGTCTAACACATGACTCCACTAAAGCGGTTGTTATTTCACCGCATCAAACTAATCGGGTACCCGAAATAACGGCACTTAGCGACAGAGACACCCGCCCGTCAAACCGTACCATATTTCATTTTAATTTTTGGCCGGGTCAATAAATCAAGCGATGTTATAAATCCCAGTCGGGCACAGGCGCGGGTCCTGCCCTGGCAATAAATCGACCCCGACTCCTTTAACCATCACTCAACGTCTGGGGATGGTCACATTGCGTGGGGGTGAGTTCTAGCCCGCCCGTCGCGGGGCAATCATTTTTAATCGGTACTAAATGTATCACAATGTGGAGGGATTATTTTTTTTTATTGGTGTCATTTTAATAAAACTGTTTTCTACTGTGTACATATATTACGCAATTGTGCCCGTTTTGCAGGTGTTGCAATATAATTGTCATAGTAGTACCCGTGCAGAAGAATAGTAGATTTTATGCTAACATTGATTTATTGAGGTATGTTATTATAGTCTGTTTGTAACTATATTCCGTGCAGTTGAACACATCTATCACTTATGAGAAAGCATTTCCATCTGCCACTGTTAGGTAAACTGGAAGGTTTAATTTGGATGTATCGTTGCCTCGGGAACCATTAAATAGATAAGCCACAACTCTGCCGCAGGTCACCCTAAGTGGTTCGCTGGTTTGGTGACTTAGCAGGGGTGCCCGGGTTCATGGGGTGAGGTTTGTCCGGGTCTTGGCGGCGGATGTCTGCCCACCAGCTCCGGGGCAGGTCGGATCGGGAAAGACTGCTTGAGGGAGACTTTGTGATCTCTCAAACAGAACTCTGTTGGAACATCGCCTTGCATCGCAGTGGGAAGGATGGATTCATACGGCCGTCTCTCCTGGACTAACTAACCCCAGATTACTACCCACCCTTCACACCTTATCCTTACCTGAACTTCCTCTCCTTCCTTTCCTTTAAAAGATTCTGCACACAGTGTCCCCAAAGATTACACAGGCCCTGAGAGAAAATGTTTTACTCAGGGTCTCCGTTGTGGAGCTAATATAAAAAAAGTAAGTATTTGAATTGGGATAAAAACAGGCATTAAAGTTCAAGTTGGAAACGGGGGGCTCTGGCTTTAAGAAATGAGTACATCACTTTCTGAGTGGAAATTCAGGGTCCGTTGAACTCTACATTTTACAAAACACATTAGCGTTTTGAATATGAGCCTTACAGGTCCGATATGGCCATTACCAGAAAGTATTGTTGAATGAAATGTCTTTTCCAGTTATATGGTAATTATTTTACACAAAGTGTGTAGGGACCATGTTGATTTTTACCCATTAAAACCGTTGGATTGTATAACTTTTAGTTTTAACTGAGTCGTCTACTTGCCAAACCCGTTTTGAAAATTTCCGCTAGTTTTGATATATTCACAAAAAGTACTTAAAGTAAATTCAAAATAAAAAGATTATTAATTATTTCGCAAAATTATTTCGAAAATTAAAATATAATTATGTTGATATTTAGCATAAAAATACAAGTGTGCAGTTCACATGCGGTAGAAGTGAAATCTTCAGAAAACTAAAATAGATGAGAGTGCGGAGGCTACGAAGCACCGTACAAAGAGGAGACCGATTATTCGTAGTATGTGTTTGTCTCTTTTTAGTGTCGCTCTTTCGTTTCATTGAGTTTCAAATCACAATGGTGCTAAAGAAGTTTTCACTTCAAAAATTCCATATTCTTCTTTCCATATTCAAATAGTTTTTTGTGACATCCACAGATTTTCTAAAAATCTCGGAGCGGGTTTCGTAAATGGATGTCTCAATTCTTTTGTCAAGCTCATTTTGCCAAATGCTTAAAAAATATTTAATTATTTTTATAGAAAGTATACATATCAATTTATAAGTACATTACATATTACCGATTTTCTGACATGCTTTTGATTGTGAATCCAGCATAGGTAACAGCAATTAAACTGTCAGCAAATCTAATAAACGTGCTAATGACTGTCATCGCTGACATTTGCTGTGCAATGAATCAGTCCGCAACACCTCGTAACTGGAAAGCAACTGTTAATTTGTTCGGGATAGTGAGGAAAATGGGTTCTACGTCAAAACAGACAACGTAGGTCAATACGTCCTTTTATCCAGCAGTTTTTAAGTTTGCCCTTCTTTTGTTCGCACTCTCGAGTTAGTATCTAGCTGTTGTGATGAAATATCGTGGATACAGTTAGTCGGCACTTGGAAAAACATAAAATTTTAATGTTTTTCTGCGCGTGACCAACAATGGCCCATTTTAAGATTTACTCTTTAAAATCTCTCGGGTTGGGTTATTTTTCATACTCCAAAACACTTGAATACTTGTGGAGGTCTTCTTAATAAATATTCGGTTATCGATATTAACAATCTGTTTTATTGAAGACTAGCAGACCCGGCCACACGTTGCTGTGGCTAACGAAACACAACGCCATTACCCAACCTTTATAAAATCCACACCACCCGCTTGCCAGCTGCCCGCTGCCTGAATTGAATATTTGAATTTCTCGGCTTTTCTCTACTATAAAAAGCATGTTTTATACATATAAACCTTCCCCTATTGGTGAAAACCGCACGAAAATCTGTTTCGTGGTTTAAAAGATCTATGCGCACATACATTTTGAGCGACTTCATTTTATACTATGTAATGCAATTCGAGCGATCGCCACTAATTACACAATGCTTGCAATGCAACACTGAATATTTCAAAAGGGAAAATCAAATACCTACTTACTCTAGGACATCTATTTTCCAATTCCTTCCGTATAACGAATTTCAAAAGTGACTACAGTACGGCCCGCCAGCCGTTTTAAATCGCACAAAAATATGATTTCTTTGAATTTCTCGGCTTTTCTCTAATATAATTTACATGTATTATACATATAAATATTCCTCTTCAATCACTCTATCTAATGGTGAAAATTTTATGAAAATCCGTTGCGTAGTTTAAAAGATTAACGCGCACATACATTTTGAGCGACTTCATTTTATACTATGTAATGATGATGAAATGATGATGATGATGATGATGATGATGATTACGTATTAATTTACAATAATAAGGCTACACGTTAGCCGACCTAACTGCAAGAGCGTTAGATGTGATCAGCGGGCTGCCGAGAATTACTTCCCTGCTGACATCTAGCGGAGTAGCTGTAAAGTTTTTCAATGTCAAGTTTTCTTTTTCAATCAATTTTTACAAAGTCCAAGCTTTCATTTTTCATGAAAAAAATAAATTTGTTGGGTACTTATATCAGCAATTCAGCACGTGGTATAGGCTGCATTCTGTGTGCAATTATAACGGCGTATCTAATTGAGTCGTTAGATTTTAAGTTAGACTGCTAAAACCATTTGTTATGTTTACGGAGAGAACTCCATCAGATTATTAACATTACCAAAGCGGTGACTTCTTATTCCACACAAGACATATTCGTCCGGAATCGCCGCAATAGCTTTTCCATATAATCGACATCTACTTTCAATTCCAAAAAAATGTTCTTCTAAATTGGCAAGTAGATTTCTTTAATACCTTAGAGCCACTGGTTTCGACAGAAATGTAATCGAAAAACTGTGAGATTATTGAAATTCAATTAAAAACCATTCATGGTAATATCTTTTGATCAGTTTTGTATTTGCTTAGTGTAGTGTTTGTAAATATATAATAATAATAATAATAATTGGATAATTTGTATAGCGCCGTTTTTGTGAAAAATCACCTCAAGATATATGTAGTTTAAATGTCTCTCAGCAGATGTCGGTTCTACCTCAATATACACTCGATAATATTAGAAGTAAAAAAAAATATGTACACATAATATCAAAAATTGTAAAAGACAATGCATATAATGACATTAAAATCCTAAAAAACTGTACAAACTGTAAAATCGATACAAATCTACTTAAAATCTGACAATTAATGCAGAAAAAAAACAGTTTATATTCTCAATAAATATGTTTAGAACTTACCCTAACATTGATATAATTATACATAACAAAAAAATGTGACAAAGATGTCTGTAACAATTCATGTACTATATTAAACCATACACCTGAAATAAGGAATCTCGGTGTAATTGTAGATCAACAAATATATTATATTGCATATTTTTTTTTTTTATTTCATTATTTTCATATTACATTTGGTTATTAAAGTGACGTATTGCCCATCTCACTAGGTGTGAATCGCCTGTGTTGAGATGGGAATTTACAGAGTGGTTATCTATGATTTTGTTTAAGTAATATTATGAAAAATATTATGAAAGTGACAGGTTGATATAAAATCTTTTTTTTTCTTTAAATATACAATTCAAGTATGTTACATATATATAGAAGATTACAGTAGCCACATGGTTACATATATATACACATAGTAGGTATAAAGGTAAGTATGTTATTAAATTCTCGTGATGGTAATGTTTATTTGAGGTGATCAATGATTTTACTTTTAAATGCATTTTTGGATTGCGTGTTTCTAATTTCAGGAGGTAGAGAATTGAACAGCTTTGTTGCATTATATTTAAAACTTCTTTGCCCATAAGAGGTTTGACAAACTGGGATGTTAAAAGATTTTACATTTGACTCTCGTAAGGCTCTAGTGCTTTTTCGTTCTTCAAACATGTGTGAATTTTTAAATTGATAAAGCAGGATATTTTTTTAATACAATTTTTGCAGGCTAGGAACATTTAGTGTCTTAAAAATAAAATCAGTACTAGTTCTCAACGGGACTTTAAGAATGACTTTCAAAATTAGTTTTTGAATCTTTACTAAAGGCTCCAGGCAAGTATTTGCAGCACTTCCCCAACTGATGATACCATATTAAAGTGATGATTGTATAAGAGCATAGTAAACTTGTTTGAGTTGTTTTCTATTTAATACATCTCTAACATTTTTAAAGAAGTAGACAAGTTTTCTCAGTTTTGTCGTTAGGTTTGTGACATGTACGTTCCATTTAAGAAGATCATCTATTTGAATACCAAGATATTTAATACTGTCAACTCTACTTATAGAAGGGCAGGTACATGGAGTTAATAACGGGTTACAGCTGTGAAGTTTAAGGCTTTGTTGTGAAGGCAAGAGCTTATTTGATATTCGAAATGTTATGAATTTGGTTTTGTCTGTATTCAGGGTTAGTATGTGAGCTTTAAGCCAATCTTTAACAATTCGAAAGCCATTTTCTGCCGTTTTAAAGACTTCACCCCAAGATTTGGCGTAAAATAGCAAAACCGTATCATCAGCAAAAGTAATGATTTGTCCACAAATTTGTAGGTTACATAGATCATTAATATATATTAAGAATAATAAGGGTCCTAGGATGCTACCTTGTGGAACGTCACAAACTGTTTTTTGGGAACTACTAAAGGTACTGTTTATTTTAACACATTGCGTTCGATCAGTTAGATAACTATGAAATAATTGGAGAACTGTATCTGATATTCCTATCCTTTTAAGTTTATCTAAAAGTATTTTATGGTTCACAGTATCAAACGCCTTTGCAAGATCAAGGAAAATTGCTAAACATTTATTTCCTTTGTCAACATTACTTGTTATGAAGTCTGTAACATTAGCGATGGCGTCTGAGGTTGATAAGTTATGGCGAAAACCAAACTGATTTGGTGATAATATATTACTAGAGTCAAGGTAATAATATATTGCCCTTTAGGAAATATATATTGCCCTTTAGGAAATATATCTAGATATATATTTATCAGGTTAAGAAATATACTCAAAAGTAATCTAAAAAAGTCTATTTCGCACTAGTAGAAACCAGTAATAATTCAGTAGAAAATCAGAGGCGCATACGAAAAAAAAGTCCTGTAAAAGTGTTTGAAAGACTAGCAACACTGTTCAAAATTTTCGAAGAACCAAAAATTGAAAACATTGTCGAAGTATGTAGTTTCAATTTTTCTCAACAGATGTCATTAGAATAGGTAGATATACTATGTAGATTAGGGTGGAACACTTTTGTATGAAATTTTTTTTTTTTTCGAATTTCGAATTGGAATACCAGGTAAAAGTTGCTTTATATAATTGTAAATAACACTCCTCAATTTGGAAGTTCTAGCTCGACAGCTTGAGCCCCCGCCATAGGCTTGAAATTAAATTTTTTAAGTTTTTGTAGACGTTTTGTATTATCCACCTTATAAAAAAAATAATGAGTAAATATAATATTTTATGAATTAAATGATAAAATAAAAGTAGATTTTAACCAATAAAATCATTTATTTCAAAAGTACACACAGGTTCAGAAAGTTATGTAGGTATGAATAACATCATTTTTAATGACAAAAATCCTTTTTCGTCTCAAACCTTGGTATGAGCTTTCGAGATGCTAATTTAGATTTTATGAATCCCTCTTGTCTTGTCTTGTCGCATACACTTAGAGCTGCTTTTGTCACAACTTTTACAAATCTTTCCACAGCCTGGGTGTGGCAAGGCAGTCTCATAAACTCCAACACTGTATCTTCTCCATTTTATATAAGATCTTGTAACTGTTTATCGGAAATATTCATCAGTATTGGAGGTTTGTACATATTTTGTTGCCAATCAATCATGTCTACGTAAGAACGTGCATTTAAGTCCACTTTTGGCACCTCAAACATGCGCCAAACAGATTTTTAATTAACTTGACGAGCCTTTAAAATGCGTCTTGCAGCGAGTTCTCTAATCATACTCAACAACAAGTTTTCTGGATGAGCAAAGTAAGTGTTTCGAATTATAACAGGGTCCACTATCGCCAACAACTAGTTGGACAAATATCGAGTGCTGTTAATGAGCTTTCATAAATGATTTGAACCATCTTTGCAGTGTGAATGAATGTGTTTTGATAGCATACCAGTCAGGAGCATATGATTTGCTAAAGTCACAAGATTTTGTTGTAGATTTTCCGTAGAAATATTCAAACGTAGTATACGATTAGCTCTTGTCAACCAGCGGGCATGGGATAGATTACCTGGGCTTCTCTTTAATAAATCAGGAGAGCAGGATCCGTTTATGACAGCAGTAGTAATTTCTTGCAAATATTTCTGGTCTATACTGAGATCTGTGGATATTTGTGGAGGTAGTTCACCTTCTATCTTCTCAAAGTTGTCCAACGGCAGCATCTCGCATATCTCTAATGCTTTACCAATTTGACCTGCAAATGATTTAGGTCCTGCAGTAGGGCCATCCAAATAAGTAAACAAATGCCTCAATGGTAACACATTGGCGTGTAAGAGACAAATTATCCATTGCAATGGTCGAGATAGTCTGTTTTCCAAAAGACGAATCACGCATCTCACTTTCCCTGCATTTGTGTTTGTTTCGTCACAGCCAACAACCATTAAACCCTCTGGTGATATCTTTTCAGTCGTTAAAGAGCTGTTGAAAGCTCTTTCAATATTTCTTGCACTCCCCGATGTTGGAACCACATATCCAATATAAATAGAACCTGGTTCTTTTATAAGCGAAATACGTTCCTCTTGTACAATCACTCTAAACCTCTTTGATCCTTTTAAAACAGTTTTAGCCTGTTAGTGAGTTGGTCTTCTAAAAACATTTGTTCCTCTTTTGGCACTTTTTTCCTCAAACAAGTACAGCTTATAAATTCATAACACTTTCGAGTGATAACTTTTTAGTAACTGTAAGACTCGTTTGTGTGTGACAATTGGAATAGACGACTTTATCCACAATTCTTCAATTTTTGTTCCAATTATTTCAGCAATTTCCAAAAACTTAGGTTCTTTTGATGTGTTATTCCTTACTTGTAAGTCTTGTCGAACCCATTCTTAGAATTTCATCACAATTTCATAGGTAGGTAGGGTATTCTCTTTCATATCTGCACTTTCACCAAATATCGGACATTTTAACGTTAGTCTTATAGAAGTCATGTAAAATCACATAAAAAACGTTTGTCAACAAGTACTCGTGAATATAATTGACGGGCGACCCTTCACTTTGAGACAATTATCCTTTAAACAAAACACTGCATTTCGTAGATTATCACGTGCCGCCCCCCGCTTCGTCCCGCACTTTACTCCTTTATCACAGCGCCAATAATGAAATATTTGATTGCAACAGCTAGTTAACTATATTTAAGTACGTCATTAAATAAAATAAACCTATTTTAATAAATTCTGTACTGTTTTGTAGGCCGCGTAAATAGCCCCAAAACTGTCGTTTTTGTAAATGTTCAATGTCTTGGCGGGGGCTTTTACCGTTGTCTGATATTTTTTATATTTTTAATTGAGGTAATTGATGGCAATTGGCAACTTAATACAACTATTCCAAATAAAAATTAGAAAAAACAAAATTTCGTTCCGCACTAATGTAGATGTCTAAGCAGAAGTCAGTAGAGGTACCCCACGAGAGAGAAACGCTAGTTCAGGTCTAACACCCGATCGGTTACGAAGATATCCGATCATATTCGATATGCGATCAGCTCACTGAAGCAGTGGTCCGCACCGCAGATCAACACAGAGCACAGTTTAAAAAGGACGTTTGAGTCCAATTAGTTGTTCGTTGTAAACACGATAACGATAATAAACAAACTCGTAATCTCGACAAACCAATTTGTATTGAAAACTCCCGATCACTGCTGGAATCATAATCGGTAGTTAATCCATTAAACCACATTTACTAAAAAAACAAAACCAAAAAATACCAACTACCTACTCGTAGAACAAAAGTAAACATTCTTTTAATATGCAATTACGATCTTCCAACTTCATTGTTTAGCTCCTTCTTAGAAATTTAAACCACTTCCTTAGCACTTTGTAATATTTATTTATTTATTTATTTATTTATATCTATATATATTACAGTTTTTACCTTATTATAAACATCTTTACATAATATATTTTGAAAAAAAAAGTTTTTACATATTAATATTTCATTTCATTATGTTGGGTGTAAGGTAGGTTTGAGAAGGTGAAACTGTTGGTTGATAATATTGTATGTTTCGTGAACACCTCACTAGGAGAACCTGTGCTGAGGTGTTTACGTGTTTATGATTAAGTGTGACAAGTACAGGTATTTATGTGTTGTAGTAGAAAGTTAGTTTTTTTATCTTATTTTTTTACATTTTAGTGATAATTGCACATTGAATATTTAGAAGAAAAAAAAATACGTATAAGGTAGGTATATATATGTACATATGAATAGTTGGTAAATTCTTGAAAGACATGTTTATTTATTTTATAGTTTGGTTAAGTTTGGTTAGGGATTAAAGTATTTTGTATAAAGTGAATATCTTGATTTTTGATCCAGGCTGTGATATGTTTTTTGTGAATGTTGGTAGATGTATTTGCAGTTAGGAGTTGTTTCAGAGTAATGGGCATATAATTAAAAAGTTTGGTTGCATAATACTGAAAATGTCTTTGTCCGTGAGTGGTGTGCGTTATCGGTATGTTCAGGGTTATATTTGTTAAGGACCGGGTTTTTATTATTGTTTTTGGTTGGATTGGAATATGGAGTTTGTTTTGGAGGAAGTATAGCAGAGCAGATTTGGCATAAAGTTGTTTTATTGACATGACTTCTAATGTTTTGTATATTTCGCTTGAATGTGTGTAGAAAGGCACTTGAAGGATTAGTTTAATTATCGCCTTTTGTATCTTTTGAATTGGGTCAATTGCTATATTTGTAGCACTTCCCCAAGCCAGTATTCCATATGTGGCAATGGATTGACAAAGGGCAAAGTATATGGATCTGAGTATTGTCAGTGGGAAAATGTTTTTAATCGATTTTATTAGGTACATGACTCCTTTTAGTTTATTTGTGATGAAAGTTATGTGGTCAGTCCAGCGTAAGTGTGTATCAATAATAACCCCTAGGTATTTTGTTTGTTTGACCCTTTCTATATGCTCGCATTGACAATTGGATGAAGTTTGTTCACAGTCATGCAGAAACAGGTCTATGTTTGATGGAGGTTGACTTCTTTGTGTAATACTATGTGTGATGTATTTTGTTTTAATTGTATTAACGGTAAGAGTATTACTGTTTAGCCATTTTTTGACAATTGACAAACTTTTTTCAGCTATTATGAAGACATCTTTCCATGTGGCTGCTTGACAGAGAAGAACTGTATCGTCAGCGAAGGTCACGATTTTACCTTCAATTTCAATGTCACACAGATCGTTTATGTAGATGAGGAATAATAAAGGGCCAAGTACACTCCCCTGTGGGACTCCGTACGTAATTAAAAGCGGTTCACTTATCTTGTTATCAATTTTAACTTGTTGAGTTCGGTCAGACATGAAGCTTTTGATTAAGTCGAATTCTACTCCGTTAATACCAATGTTTTTTAACTTATTGAAAAGTTTTTCGTGTGAGATTGTGTCGAAGGCTTTACATAGGTCTAAAAAAATTGAAATAACTTTTTTTTTAGCATCAAGATTACGTGTAATGAAGTCCGTTACAGTAGCTATTGCATGTTCTGTGCTTCTGTTTTTCCTGAATCCATGTTGGTTCATCGATAGTAATTGTTTGGTTTCCAGATAGTGTTGAAGCTGTTTCTTAATAGTTTTTTCCAGAATTTTTGAAAAGGTATTTAGTAGCGTAATGGGTCTGTAGTTGTTTATGTTATTTTTTTGTCCTGATTTAAAAATTGGAATGACAAGACCTTTTTTTAGTAAGCTAGGAAAAATTCCTTCTTTTAGACTAAGATTAATTAAGTACGTGAGTGGTTGGAGTAGTTGTTGGCTTACTGTTAAGATTGTTTTGGAATCTACACCATCGGGTCCCGTTGTTGTGTTATTCTTTAGTGATTGAATTATTTTATTGGTGTCTTCTAGTGAAATATTTTGTAATTTGAAGTGTCTGTTGCTATTTTCATTGCTGTTGTTAGGGGCAGTGTTTTGGGATTCCTGAATATCTTGGAGAGGCTGTGATTTTTTTATGTTTTCAGCTAGACTAGCTCCTATATTAGTGTAGTGCTTGTTAATGTAATTGAGGATAAGTGTAGGATTGTCATGGAAGTGGATTTCTTCATTATCAATAAGTAATTTTTTTATGGTATCCTCTTTGTTCTTCTGTGAATGCGTACTTTCCCTCAAAATTGACCATACGCTTTTAGGGTCATAGTTTGCTGCTATAAGTTTGTTTCGATAATATAATTCTTTTGCTTTTCGTATTATTAGAGAACAAATATTTCTGTACCTTTTGTAGAAGAAATAAAGAGGAGTGTCATAAGGGTTCAGTTTAATTTGTTTGTGTAGTTTGTCCCTTTTTTTAATACTATTTATAATGCTTTGGGTAATCCATTTTTTAAGTCTTACTTTGCGGTGTGGGATAGGTATGTATATCGTTTTGGTATTTTGGGTAATGAGAATTTGTAGATGTGTAATGAAGAAATTCCAGGCTTCTTCTGCCGAGTTAAATTTTGTAAGATGTTCCCATGTTTGTTTTTCTAAACATTGATTTAGATTGACGTAATCAATTATTTTTTTGCAGTGTTATTTTGGAAAGTTGAGTTTCTAGTTGGCGAAGTCAGGCCTATCATAGTAGTGTAGTGATCTGTGATTGTGGATTCGTATACAGCACTACATACTTGACTTTTTGATTTAACCATACAGTGATCTATACATGATTCTGAATCTTTGGTTACTCTGGTAGGAGTGTTAATGGTGCTTATAATGCCATGTTCCAGAAGCATCAGTTGGTAATCAATATTTTGAGGGTGGCCATTAGGAAGTATGTTTATGTTTAGATCACCAGCTATGATGATGTTTTTGTATGAAGTGAGTTTTTTTAGGTGAGAATCCAGAGCTATTATAAATGGTGTAATGTTATGTGTGGATGGTGATCTATATATGGCGAGGGCACACGTATCTGAGTCGATGATTATTTGTAGACAGTTATTATTTATCAAGTCGATTTCTGAAACAGACACGTTTAGACTATCATGTATGTATACAACAATCCCATCATTTTGATTATTATTTTTTAATGTGTGATACGCAGTATAATTTTTTTTATGTTTTGTTGTAAAAGTTGTTGATATCCAGCATTCCGTTAGGATTATAATTTTGAAATCTGTTTTAAAATTGTTTAAGAGAATGTCAAGTTCGTCATAGTTATGATTTAGAGATCTTATATTTTGATTAAGTAGTGTAAGAGAGCCTGGATTGTTAAAAATAGAATCACATAGTTTTGTATCATTGGTTGTATGATGTTGATGAGAACTATTCAAATTAATTGAGAGAAGATCAGCCATGGTGTTTTGTAAATCAGGATAGTGTTTTTATAAGGTCTGAGTGACCTTTATTAGTTATATCATTTTTTTTAAATCATTTTCATGTTTAATTTGTACAGTTTTTTCCCCTGGTCCTTTCCTGACTAGTAGTTTGCCGGTTTTAAACCATACAAATTGGAACTTTTTATCTTTTGCTGTTTGCTTTGTTTTCCACAGTAATTCTTTGTAGTATGGTGTTAGCACTTCACTTATGTATATGGGAGAGATTGAACTTAATGATTTAGCCGCGTTTTTGAGCGTTAAGAAGGAGTCCCTTGTTTTTAAGCTATGGAAGGCAGCACGGAGTTTATCCGGGGTATTGTGTCTCCGGTCCTGTGTTGTGGTTACCAGTCGTAAGTCCTGTGGTAGTAGGGGCATTCCCAGGGAGCTGGCTAACCGAAGTACCGCTTCCACAGGTGGTTCTCCCGGCTGCAACTTTACACCCGCCATCTCTAAGCTATCAGAGAGCTTCTCCTGCTCTATTTCAGCTATACGACATTCAAGAGAAGAGATTCTAATATTTTGATTTTCGTTCTCTTCGCGTAGGAATTTTGTTTCCTTGTGAAGGTCTTCCATTTTTTTGAATCTTGATAGCAGATCTTCGTATTGGTTGCAGATAAAATCACTTGATCTCTTCAGGTCATTGATTTCATCTGTAAACATTTTTTTTATTTCAGTAATTTTAGCATCGAAGTGTTTCGTAAGGCGCTCATAGAGGAAATTACTATCTTCATTAGATTTTGATGCGTCACTAGTATTTGTATTCTGTGGGGTATCCTTGATTTTTGGTTTGGAGACAGTCTTGATTAAAGGTGCGTCATTTTCGTCTGCGTCGCCAGATGACGCCGGTTTTCGTTGTCTGCTCATTTTGATTTTTGATTTTGAGATATGTGGACAGATGGTGCTAATCGTTATTTCAAATTATATTAATAAAAGGATTAATTAATAATAAAAGAAGAAATAACAAAAATTTCTGGATGTACTCGGTTTCGAACTGACGCCAGCAGAACTAGAGTCAAACACGCTAACCACTGGTCCACTCCGGGTATGTCCGTAGGTGCCTTTTAATCACAATATAAACTGTAAAGTTCTCTAGATGTTATTATGAATTATATTGTACCGAACTTAATGTCACTGGAATGTACGTTTCTTCACTTATTAAATTGTTATTTTTTTGTACAATTAATCTCGAATCACTAGATTTATTTTATAATTCACTTAGTTATTGTTTTTTATTAGAGATTTACACAGGTACAATTATAATAGTGATTTGTTGTTAGTTAATTATTGTATTTCACTGTATTCACTTCAGATTACCAACTATGAATAATTATGGATTTTGGCAACGGAATCACTTTTTTTAATACAAAAATAAGCGTAGGCACGCGTGGTAGTATGTTAAATATTTTCTGCACTTTTTACTATTTCGCTATGGGTTCTAATTAGATTTATTTTATTTTTTTATCTTTGTTATGAGAGATCGTCTGACTGTCACTGAGTGTGTTGTTGTAATTGTAGTTTAATATTCAAGGATTGTTGCCAAGAGTTGTTTCAAGAGAGGATATCCCATTGTTCGAACCCAGTGTCTTTCTGTTATTGTTTTGGCAGAAGATAAAGGAACACGTTTTCACACACCGTGACAATATCACGTTCTTTCTTGTACAATATTTCAGAATATTATATTACACATAATTTAATGCCACAACCCCGTAAAATAGATTTTCTAACTAACTAACTAACTAACCATCACGTTGTTTCCGCAGGGGTAGGCAGAGAGGACGGACCGCCAAACAACTCAATCTTTGCACACACTACTTGCCTCGTTCACATTCATACATCGTCTCATACATGCTCTTCTATTATTCCGACTTTTCACATGGCCCGATTCAAGTATTTGATTACTTGGTCGTGCTATGTCTTCCTTGGGCGTCCCCGACTTCTTCTACCATTCTCATTCATTGACATCGTTATTGTATCCCAGTCTTTGACAGTTGTTATTGTAGTAATAACTTCGCTGTTTTTTTTTTATTGTGTATATGCAATTTATTGTGTATTTACAATAATGTAAACTAAAATAAAGTGTTTGCTTTATAGAAACCTACATTATACATTTATAAAAAACCATAATTAAATTTGCGAGAGACAATTTACAAAAAATTCTGCCTCAATACAGGTTCACCTAGTGAGGCAGGCTATGCAGAACTTAAAATATTGTGTAATTATGCTACTTCTGTGTAATCGTTCTTACATTACTTTATATTTGTTAATTTTTTTGTATCTACTGATTGATGTAATCTATTTGTAAACTACATTGAACATGTAATTTTTTTTGTTGTAATCTTGCCAATTTCATTGAATAAAGATATTCTCTATCAGCCTTCCCGTCTCTCGTCAACATACTTCCCAAGTACACAAACTCATCCACCTGCTCCAAATACTCATCATTCACAACTATGTTGCACATTGTTTTCATACTCTCTCTTTCAAATACCATGACTTTAGACTTGTGAAAATAGATGTTCTTTTACTGTAATATAATTGGTGCTCAACTATTACACATTTTTGATGAACTAAAGTCACCATGTAGGTCCCAATTTGGTCCCAATGAATTGAAAAACGTAAATCAAATTTGGAAAATAAAAACTTTATTTCGCAAGCCCCAAACCAAAGCACAGAAAACCACTACGCTCTTATTAACCCATATAAATAGAATTAATTATTGCAAATCTCGTGGAAATTAATCCACTTCCCGACATCTGATCGAGCTGAAACTCGGCAGAGAGACTCGTCGATGAAAACGTATTCTATTAAATTTTGGTGGAGCTCATACACATAAATGTATTATAACAAAAAATACATTGTTTTCATTACGGGTTATTTTTTTTATTTACATAACAATAAAAACGTTTTCAATATTTCAAGAAATAAGTTTTTTTATTTTTATTTTTTTTTTCATTTACAAAAACATAAATAAATTATAATAATTTTTTTACAATAATTAATTACTTAATACGTTTATTTGATGTACCCCCACAAATAAGCACGGCTTGCGTTTGAAAATCATTTGTATGTATTGTGAGTCTAGTTTTTGCACTGATAATTCGTGGTGGAATTCCATTGTATTAGAATTTGAAATTAAAACACTTTTTTGGAATTAGAATTTGAAATTAAAACATTTGAAATTGAAACCGGTCCTGGTGAAATATAAATTAGTGGAAGAAAGCACAAAAGTTTTTAGATTTTCGCGGCCAAAAGCATTTTCGTTATTTGTTTTTGGGGTGTTATGCCGTGTTGCGCTACCTCCTTCTTTAGCCAACGTTTCTACCAGATCTGCCGGATCTGCCCTGATGATGGACACTGTAACGATGTCCGAAACGTTGGCTAAAGAAGGAGGTAGCGCAACACGGCATAACACCCCTAAAACAAATAACGAAAAAAGTACAAAAGTGTTTTAATTTCAAATTTCAAAGTATGTATTGTCGTTTCAAAAATGCATTGAAAACAGGCGTCTACTTAAAAAATTAAGTAGACGCCTGTTTTCAATGCATTTTTGTTTCGTGTACCGCCTGTAGTTAAAACTTAAAAAAAATATGTTTAAAAAAAACTTTAGGCGTCTCTTATGGTCGTATCATTTTCATACTTCAATATATAGAGAAATTTTTGCTTTGTGCATTTCATATGCACTTGAAGTGTTTAGTTTTTTAAATTTTTTTAATTTATTCCTTTACAATCAGTGAAGTGCTATACCTTTTCCACTAGGATCTCATGTGTTTACAGCAGGCGTGGTTCAAAACATTCAGTTTATAACAACCGTACAAATAACAAATACAAACAAATAACAACACATAAAACTCTTTTATTTTAAACTAATTTTATGTTTTAAATAAAAGACCCGCAGTGTCGTACATTGGAAATGCATTCTTAAAAATTGGTTTTATAAAATCTTTTATGTTAGATCCGTCTTGGCTGATGATCCAAGATTTGATGTCTGATTTAATTTTTTTTTAATAAGTGGTGTTCTGTCTAATATAAGTGTATGGTATAAATAACCTTGTTGCAAAGTATCTAAAATATCTATTGTCAAAAGTTGTTCTAGGGAAAGGAATACCTAAGAGATTACGACCTTTGGTTCTAGTATCTCGATTATAATGTCCAAGCCTAACTCTAGCGTGTTTATGATAGGTTTAATTAACCCGACGATGATTACAGATGACTACGGTTTGTGACATGATTCTGCGGTTTTGAGTTACGACTCTGTCAAGAATAATAGCTACAATTAACATCTAATATCTCTGTGAGCTGTCGTCTTTGTTCGAACAAAACAATTATTAAATATCAAAGAAACCGTCATTTGAATAACGACCACCATAAAACAACGACATCTTCCCGACGTTGTAATTTAACCATTGTTGAAAGTTTGACTAATGGCATTATTAACCAATGCGTATACAATACATAGTGTGTAATGATTTTGTGTTGATAACAAATGGAAAATCATAAGGCTTACCATCAGGTTCGCGCTATTGTTTTGATAAGACAACAGCAGATGTCGATTTAAGTTTTCAAACTACTCGTAGAAGAATAAGGACGGGTTGTTTCAAAAAAATTGGACAATTAACCAAATATTTTCAGTTAATTTTCACGTTCTGTATAAGTTTTGTTATTATACCTATCATTAAAGGACAGTCGCTTCATAAAAATTAAATAACCATGGAACTTAGAACATTCACAGAACGTGAAAATTACCTTCAAATGAATTGTTCAATTTTTTTTAAACAATTCATCCTTAGAATTCGAGGTTCTAAACCACGTACACATAGTCTGTCAAATAAGAGTAGAAAATATAAAAAAATTGAACTACAAAATTTGTAGGCTGGCAACACCAATTTAACTGTCAAATATTCATTTAAAGTGCAATGTCACTGAATGTATAGAACACAGTAAACCACATTTAAAAACATATATATTTTTTGTTCACGATATAAATTTGATTAAAAGGTGTTTTATAAAGCGATTTGCTTTCATTTAATATAACATAAATTTGAATTTAACAGTAGATAGAAAGGAAGAATCAATAACGGTGAGTTTAGTTACACTTTAATTAGTTAAATATATTCAGATCTAAAATTAGAGACACAATCTAAAGCCCGGGCAACACTAAGTACTTAAGCTAGTATTAAATAAATGTGAGCAATTTCTAAACGATGCTTTATATTTTATTACATTATCATTTTTTTTCATTATGTTAACACAAAATTGCGAAGGTATAATAATAATTTACCTATACGCAATTCTAATTTTGAGATCAGTGGGTAGCTATATTGTAATGAAAATTTTTTTTTTCACTTTTATGCCTTTTTAATTTTTTATAAAAATGTAGGTTACGCAGCTTTACATCAACACCATGAGTTATGTGTTTAGTATTGTCATTTGAACCACAGTGACGCCCTCCTATGTTTTCTACTCTGACAAACTGTAGCTCACTCAATCAAATTTTAAAAGAATGGTGATCCAAAACATTTTTTAACTTCCGGATTTTTTAGATTTGTAAACCTTCGAAAAATTACTTATCTAAGCAGTAACAATCAAGAAAATGTAACCAAAATGCAAAACGCTTTCCTCTGAGCATGATATTGAATAAACACAAACCTTCTAATTTCTAAAAAAATATTCAATAAAAGTTAAATAAATAATAAATAATATAAAAAATAAATAAACAATATATATTAAATATATAAAATATATATTTGTTTTTCCTCATTTTATATTGGAAAAACAACTCGTAATTTTGAAATCAGAATCAAAGAACATTTAAGGTGTCTTAAAAATAATAATTTTTCTGAGTTTGTTAACCATATCATTGAAAATAACCATAGTTTTGAAAAAAATACAGGGATAAATATTCTTCATATTAATCATAAAGGAAAACGTTTAGATAACTTAGAAGCCTTGGAAATTAAAAAATCCCTTAAAAATAATGAATCTTAATAGATAACAAACAAAAAATATTGTCATATAGCCCAATCATGGATTTGTTCCCCTACCCACCCTCTCTACACTAATACCTACCCACCCAATCTACATTATTAACTAGCAACGGCCCCACCCCTACCATAATAAAACATTGTTCGAATCTCTCAAATTAGTAAAAGCTCTCCCTGACGAAGGAACGTTTGTTCCGAAACCGGTCGGATTTGCGCATCATATAAGTGGTTTATACAAAGTTTAATTATTTCATTTTTCTAAAAAAATATAATTTTCTTCGAGAAAAGTGCTCATGGCAATTAAACATAATAATAAAATGCTATAAAACTGCCGCAATAAATCAAACAGCAAATAATAATCTCATTAAAAATATTAAATATTGTTAAAACTTACTAAACGTTTTAAATAATGTCAATTCACACAGAGATTTATTTATTTATTTATTTCAAAATATACGGCACACATGTGCTATTGACATAATTATATTTATATACATTGTAATACAATAACGTAAGTAAGTGACATATAAATGCAAAGTTAAATATAAAAACAAAAGGTAAAAAACAGGAGTTAAGGTAATAAGTAGTAAATAGAATTATGATGTATAAAGTAAAAGTGTAAACTTTAAAATATAAAGTATAATGTAAAAGTAAAAAGTTAAGATAAAAAGGTGAAAGGCAGGAAATAATATAGACTATAAGTTACCTTTGTAAATAATATAAAGTACAAAAGTTATAAATATAAAAAAGTATGACAAGTAAACAGTAAGAAATGCTCTTAGGAGCCAAATATTAAAGATAACCAAAAATTTAAAATATATATATAATAAATAAAAGGAAGGTATTACGGAGTATACAAAGCGATATGAAAAGTAGGTACCTATGATATGTTTCTAATCCATGTGTGCATAGGTACTGGTAGGACATAATATTGTGGTTACATGATTATATTTAATATTTATTATTTTAAATAAATAAATATTTATTATGATTACGTGTATTTTACTAGCAGATAAATTTTGTCTAATGCATCTTTTGTATGATAACAGACTTTCGGCATGATCGATATGAGCAAATCCATTACCTAAAGTGTGTAAACGATGTATTATTGAATTTTCTTCTGCATTACTGAGAGTGTTGTTGCAATAATAAGGTGTTTTGAGTCGAGTTGTTCTACAAGGTTCATGATAATTTATCAACGAGACCAATTCAGGGGAGTCAAACCAGTTATTGTTTATTTTAAATAAAAAAATGTGGACAGTAAACTCCGTTAATTTATGAGTATCATAAAGATACACAAAAATTGTACGTACGAGTACCTTCCTACCGATATGTACACTTTTTTCAAACTTTGAATGCAAACTCATTTCTTTTGCTCATTTCCAAAACAAAAATAATTTTCTAAGCTATCTGTATTGTAGCGTAGAGGCTTGTATGATGAAGTTCTAGCATAAGATTTTCAATGTTTCCATTTAAATTACATGGTTCTGACATCACTTTGAACCCTTTGCAATTTCCATTTTGTTTGTGTCTTGCATTTTGACCGTTGTTACGATACGAAGTTTATTTCGTCACATTGATTGGATATGGTTCTAACTTCGCCTTTTTAATTTTTTTTTAATGTGATTACTAACATGGGTCCTAACTGCCCTCAACCGCGTGGTGCTAGTGAGACTATAATATACCCAATAGGCCACTTGCATGGATTTCATAACGACTTGGAAAAAATAGTGTAGGTAGATAAATTTTTTTACTAAGATTACGAAAATGTTAGTAAATTTTTTTAGAAATACAGTTGTTTTATTTTTTAATAAATAAATCCATTATTTGGGCCCGTGACGTCACTATATGAAAATGTCCCGTCTCCAAAAACGTTCCTATTAATTTTGTAAAATTCCACACTGATTTTTTATTTTTTATATGGCAACACTTTGATTTCAGGCGAATTTTTGAATTTGACACTTAGCGTTCACTAGATTTATTGTTTGTTCTCTGCGAACTTATCATTTGGTTTGACTTTTTGACAGATGTTATGAAGACAACCCCGTACATTTACGCTGTCTGCGTGTTTTAGAGGTATAATGGTAGTGGTGCTGATTTTAACAAAATCAAATTTTATAATATTCTTATTATTATTATAATTTACAAGTACAGATATATTACATTGGATATAGTAATATAGACGTTAAACATTATAATGATTTATGATCAATGAGATGGATCAAGGAAAAAAATATTTATGAGATGTAATATTATTGGTATGCCTCGTTATTCTCCTGTGCCCTTTCTTGTGGAAAACGTTTTTTTTTTTAAATGATTTTCGGCTATGTAATTATCGTTTTTTCGCACCTATAAAATTATGTCCCGTCTTTCCGGTTTATAAAAAATGGTCTGATTTTTCAGGTTGAATCTTGCCCAAGGAGGCCGTCCATTTTCTGGGGAGTCAAAGTTTGCAAAGACAAATTCTTGTAATCTGTGTTGATCTTGATAATCTATTTAACAATTTCTTATTTTGAGGTTCAATCTTATGTAAAACATTTTGTTTTAACTTATTTTAAAGGAAAATATTTAAATAGCCCTTCGCCCTACCTTGGAACGGAATTAAGGAAATCGTCGCCTTAGTCCTTAAACGACCATATTAGTTTTTGTTCAATTTTCACTTTAAAATTAAAAATAAAGTATAAAAATGATAGTTAATCACTTAAATAAGAATGAGACCTTTAACTTTAAGGAAATAATGTTTCATTGAAATAATGAAAGAAAATCTTTTCCTCCTGTAAAATTTACTAATTTTCTTTTGGACAATTAAGAACGGCGACGAAATGTAGTTAGAACCTTATGCAATGAATTATTAGGCACTAGCTGGTGAAATATAGTTCTATCTGCATGTTTAGGTAAGTTATAAAATGATTAGTAGATACACTTCCCATTTGAATATTTTTCTTTAAAATATGTTTAATTAAAACACTTATCACTTAGATTTTTTGTATCTCATTGGTATCTCAGTACAAGGTAATGTGAAGTTAGAACTCTGTCCAACCAAAGTGACGAGGTACAAAATTGACTGATTATTTTTAATCACTTAAAAATAAACTTGGTTTGATATATTGGTGAAACGGAATAGAGTAAACTTGATCTAAAACTTTTTGTTATTAGTTTTTGGGGTCTTATGCCGTGTTGCGCTACCTCCTTCTTCAGCCAACGTTTCGGACAGCGTTGCAGTGTCCATACTTTTGGCCGTGAAAATTTAAAATCGTATTTGACCTAAAATATATACTAATACTAACACTACGGGCATACAATTGGATAATTTAGAAATTTTAGAAATTAGAAAAAGCATTAATAGTAAATTAAATATTATAAATAACCAAACCTTTTTTAAAAATAGCCATCTTTTAAATTTATTTTCTTATTAATACTTAAAACTAATTATAATTATTGATTTTTTGATTTAGACTAATTATTTTAATTAATTATTCTTAAAAAAAATTTATTATCTAAATGCAATTTTATTTTTCCTTAAATAATTTTTAAATTTAATTTTGTATAACTATTTTTATGATTAGTAAGTAATTAATCACCTCTACTTTTTAATATTTTGTCTATGTTATAATTTATTTTAATTTGTCTATACTTGTTTTTCATTTATTGTATCATAGTAACATATCCTGATGAAGACAACATTGTTGTCGAAACATGTTGATATTGTTTTAAATATAGTGGTTTTATACAAAGTAATAAGTTATTCATTATATAAAATATTTTTACTTAACTAATTTTATTAATTAACTTATTACTTAACTAAGTAATCGTTTAGTTTTGATTCGTGAAAGCGACAAGATGTCTCGCATCGTGTTATAACCTGAATAAAAACTACAAAATTAACAAAATAACCGATGGCGCTCGTCAACTCTTATTAAAATATTAATTTGAGCGAGTGTCAGCAGTCATCAGTCTGTACCCCTTTCATCCCAAGTCGTTGATGGACATGAGAAAATGTTTCGGAGGCAAAAAACTTTTGATTGACGTAAATTTTGAAGATTAAAACTTCTTCGACTTCTTGACGAAAAACACTCCACAGCACTTTGGGACTGATATTTAAGAAGTTTATTTATTAAGTATTACGTATATACCCTAGGATCCAGTATACAAATCATGTTTTAATCTTCAGAGAGCTTATAAAAATACTTTCAATTAATTACCTAACTGAACGAAACCTTGGTCATTTACATAAGTAATTTATTAGTAGGTCCAAATAAATTCCAAATGGCTTGAACAAGTAAATGTAAAGCAGATGAACGTAAGGCGGTACAAAATAACTTTTTTATTTCCATGCCGCACAAGAAATGCGAATTATTTATATACTAGATTAATAAAAATAGTACCTTACCATTAATATATTTTACGTACAACGATTTGAAAACTAATATACGACGTTTTTCAACTATAAAGTTAGTGGTAAGCACCAGATTTTATTTTTCTAGACGATGAATTGAATTGAATTGACAACATGTGTTTACATTTTTAATATTTGTAGCACGTTCTTCAGAATTAATTAAAATCGACGCTGCAGAAAGGTCGAATCTCCAGGCCTGCTAGGGTGAATTCGACCGTACGTTCGTGCAATAAGCCGTGCCGCGGCGTATATTTGTTTACATGCTTTCTTTACTTACGTCGTTAAGATTCCCACATTATTTATCTTCTTCCTCTTTTCTTTGATACGGCAAATTCGACAGTAGGTTCGTCCAGAGCACGGGTCGCGAGTCGCAATTTGTATACACGGTTTCTTTACTTACGTTGTTAAGATTCTGAATATATTTTAGGGTATATTGTAATCGTAAGCTAAAAGAATGACGACGGCCGGCGTAGTGCAGCGGCAAGGCGCTTGACTCGCATTCCGAAGGTCGCGGGATCAAATCCCGGCGTGGCAAATAAATGTTATTTGATTAATTTGTATATTTCATAATTTAATTATTATAAAATAATATATAGTATATTTGCGGCACGTTCCAGAGTGGAAGATATTCTCAGTATCGCCCTGGTGTAAGACCACCATTCAGAATTGAAACGTTGCTTGAAATGGCTTCTGCCGTGTTTGGTGACCAGATCTGAATAGCCAGGTACTTCCCCACCTTCCCCTTCCCTATCTCCTTCCCCTCCCCACTGCCTTCAGCCTCACAACATACCCCAATTGGGGATGCCATAGTCCCACTGGCTCCAGACGGGAGCAGTTGGAACTCTTGTGCGGTATTCATGTAAAAAAAAAAAATGATGCGAAAGTGAATAGTTGACTAAGTTATGGACACCTGAAAAAGACGACGTCGGGTGATGTCAAGACTGATAATAACAGAGGAGGATATAAGTATGTCGATGTAAGAATGTATCAATAAATCATCTTCTCTGCCTAACCTCAAGACGAATAGCGTAGTTATTAGTTAGTTACGTCAAAGGATCGCAAGAAATATTAAAAAACAATAGGTACTTTATTTTTTTAAGGTGAATTAAGTTAGGGAAACTATGTCACCACCTGGTTGGGCAGCGTTGTGAGGCGGGTTAAGATAGGATTTTTGAAAAGGCATGGATTAAATGAAGAAGAAAAACTCTCAATTTGGGAGGCGGGTATGGTTACCGCCGACCCGGGAACCATTTATTGGATAACTAACACTTATGCCATAGGTTACGTCATGGTCGGGTTCATGGGGTGAGGTTTGTCCGGGTCTTGGCGGCGAATAAAGAGAGTATGGTTGAGGTAGTCCCTTTGACTTCTCCAGCCGTACTCTCTCGGAATATGGCCTTGCACCGCAGTGAAAGGGACGGATTCATACGGCCGTCAGTCCTGGACACACTGACCTCCATATTCCTACCCACCCCTCAGACCCTTTTAGCCCCTCCACACAACATCCCCAAAGATGACATAGGCCCTGAGGGGAGTTATTTTCCTCAGGGCCTCCGTGTGGAGCTAATGTAAAATAAAAGTTCCGGTAGTCAAAGGAACCACCCGTTCTCATGAAGCCAAAATCAACTGTAAATTGGTATTTCGCTGATGTCTGATAGCTCCTTAGAGCAGGCTCCATTAAAATACCTGTAGAATAAACTCAGCATGCCTGCATTGCATCTGTGCAATAGAGATGGGAATCGGTCAGTTAACAACGGATTGAGTAAACTTTCATCAATTAGACGGACCGCCCTCCTTTGCACAGAATCAAATAGGTTTATCAAGTAATTTGGGGCTCCAGCTCAAGACTATTATACTTCAATGTAGTCTTTACTCGGGAGGGTGGACGATTTATTCACACAATAATGTAAAAAATTTAACAGTATTGTACTCAGTGGCGGCCGCTGCCCTGAAAACGTGGTGGTTCACTGATAATCCGATTACTAAGCAAAAATCGGTAAAAATGATCCCACTAATCTTATTTGGAGAGAAGATCTATTTTAGGCTGTTTTCGAAGTGCGAAAACTTCTATGTACATATCGCTTTTTTAATTAAAATTTTTATTTTTCGGTACTAAGAAAATAAAAACACTAAATCTTAAATTTCAACCCAAAAAACTCTTTTTTTACAATGTTTAATTTATTTTATTTTATATTTCATAAAATAAAATAAAATATTTCATAAAATAAAATAAATTTGAAAGTAGTGTAAGAAGAATATACGATGCAAATGTGAATGGTAGAAGAAGTCGGGGACGCCCGAGGAAGACATGGCACGAGCAAGTGAATCAGATACTTGAGTCGAGCCATGTCGAAAGTCGGAATAATAGAAGAGAATGTATGAGACGATGTATGAATGTGAGTGAGGCAAAGAGTGTGTGCCAAGTTATTTGGCGGTCCGTCCTCTCTGCCTACCCCTGTGGGGAAACGGCGTGATGGTTGGTTAGTTAGTTTTATATTTCACTTTAAACAGTATACAAACAGTATTTATAAACAATGTACAAACAGCACGAGGGCAAAATTGTCAAAGTTACCTATGAAAAAATTGTATTCCTTAACACTAGAAAGACCGGAGCCTTCATTTTGACGGCAGCCCGAAGTAAAATGGCGATATAATGCTTAATAATTATTGTATTGGTGTGATTTTTTTTCACATTTTATGATTTATGGTTTAACAACTATGGTGAAAAAAACAGGTATGTGACTTAAGTACTTTTTGAGATATATTGACTTATACCTACAAAGACCGCCGCCGTCAATGTGACGGTTTGGGCCATAATGCTGAGTTTGTTTACAACCTTCTTTACCCAAGTTAACAACATACCTATTCCTCCTCGTTTATGATAGTACTGTTATGTTTGTCTCTTTCTTTCGGTATCGTGTATCATTCGAACTAGATCTGTATGTTGATTGGTCACTGTCACATAATTTACAAAAATACGCAAAAAATATATCCTTCGCCCAAATTTATTTTATGGCTTGTTGGAGAAGGACAGAGTATACAAAAACCAGAGTTGATCTAGCTGCGTTTGCTTCTGAAGAACTGACAGAATCATTTATTGGACAACCAACACGTTTGCCATAAGTCACCCCAAGAGGTTTGCTCTGTTTTGTGACTTAGCAGGGGTTCCCGGGTTCATGGGGTTAGGTTTGTCCGAATCTTGGCAGCGGATGCGTCTGCCAAACAACTGCGTGGCAGGCCAGTTTAGCAGAGAACGGTTGAGGGTGATCTTTTGACCTCGCCAGCAGGAGTCTCAGAACATTGCCTTGCACCGCAGTGGTGGGGACAGATTCATGCGTCCGCCACTCTTGAACACACTGAACCCTAGTTTCCCACCCACCCCTCGCCCCATTTCCTTCCCAGAACCTATTCTTCTTCCTTTCCCTATAGGTACCGTCCACACAGTATCCCAAAAGATGACAAAAGCTCTGAGGGGAATTATTATCCTTGGAGGTTTTTTCTGGAGCTAATGTAAACGAAAAAGAAAAGAAACCGGAAAATAAAACTTCTGAAAGACGACAATGCCAAATTAATAAAAAATATAATAAAAACCAAATAAATGACACGTAATTGTAAGAAACCCGTTTTCGGAGAGTGCATTCGATTTTATAAAAAATGTAACAATTCGATATTGTTCAAACATAACGCATGCTTGTACTAAAATTACAGCATTTTGCACTCACATGTTTTTTTCCAGGAAGCCTCGAGGAAAAAAACCCTCAGGGTCTATGTCATCTTTGGGGATGCTGTGTGCATTTATGTGTGCATTGGTGTTTTTAGGGAAATGAAGGTGAGGAAATTCTCTGAAGGAAAAAAGTGTGAGAGATAAATAGGTAAAATTCGTAAATGTATCCAGAAGTGTCGGACGAATGAATCCATCCTTCCCACTGCGGTGCAAGGCGACGGGACGAGAAAGGTCCTGCTGGAGAGGATAAGATAAGTATCTCCCTCAACAAGTGTCTCCCGACCCGGTCCACTACGCAGTAAGTGGGCAAACGTTTTCGCCACCTAGACTCAGACAAACCTCACCCAATGAACCCGGACACCCCTGCTAAGTTACTAAATGTAGCGAACCACTCGGAGTCCTATGGCAGAGGTGTTGGTTATGCAATAAATTGTTTCCCGGGGCAGCGGTACCCATATCTGCCTCCCAATTAGAAAAAAGTGATCAGCCGTCAAAGTGACGGTCGTGGTCTTTATAGGTATGGAGCAGTACCCGGTCTTTCTAGTGTTAATGATCTGCGTTTTATAATTTAAAACACCAATCAATAAAAAAGCAAATATATGTAAAATTTAGGTATTTGCTGTACCTTTTGATTAAAAAAAGAATTATTAAGTTTGGTTAAGTTTTTGGCCTCAAATCAGAATTTAAGTTTGTATGATAAAGGCCGCTGGGTGGCACACCGATATATCTTAATTTTTCATACATATGGCCGGCGTTGCGCGCTGGCGATGTTTGGGATATTCGATACAAAAACATAATTCGTTCCGCTTGTAATGGGCCTGCACACCGGGAACAAGGTAACTTCGCGCGGAACTTTGAGAATAATTTGCTCTCCCTGATTCATATTATATTATGCATTATATTGGTAGGTGATATTTTTAATGAAATTCATAGATTTTATATTTTTCGGTAAGATATTATAAAGTAATTTTAGACGATATAATTTACCAGTGCTGCACACAAACACACTGTTCAACCAGCCGCCCTTGATTGTACTATCAAGAATAATATTATGAAAAAAAAAATGGTTTTCTTCCTGCAATGAATAGAAAGTGATGAAAATTTATTATTAAATTAGTTTTCTAAAGTGCAACACTTGACAATATGGCATCTACCATAGTATGAAAAAAAATTACGACATATAAAATAAAGTAATTTCGTCATTTCAATCCATTCCCTTCAAAAACGCTTTTTATCCTGAGGGTCACAGAGTTTCAGTAAATTTCAGTAAAATTTAGTAAATTTCAGTAGAATTCAACTTTGAGTGAATTATGCTTCTTGTCGCGTGACTCTTATCTCAGTTAAACTGGAAAACCGGATGGGACACTTTAAAGGAATTGATTTGAAAAAGCCGTGACGTGTTTAAAACCTGCCGGAGTTTTAATCCAGCTAATGAAAGATAGCGTTACTCAATTTAATTAAATATTTTTCATGGAGGACTAAAATAGACAAGGCACAGTCTTTCTGTTTGAAAAATTCAGCATATTTTAAGTGAATTTGGTTGCTAAATTTATTCCAACTGTCATGTCCGGAGGTGGTGGGGACTATGGTATCCCATTTTGGGTAGATATGCTGTGGGTCTAAAACAACGTTTCCCAACCAGTGGTCCGCAAGAGGCTATAAGATGGTCCGCCGGTCAATAAGCGAGCCAGCGCGCGGGCGGTCCCTGGTCGAGAAGTCTGAATAAAAAAAATCGGGACAGAATTCAGTTTATCATTATTGTACCTTGTGGTCAGTGACCATTATGGTATTCCGTTTCGGCCCACCCCATCCTACCCCGTTCTACCTCCTCCGTCGTGGTAAATATTCTGCTAGAACCCGTCCCACCCTATACCATTCCGCCCCTCCGTTATGGTAAATATTCTGCTAGAACCCGTCCCACCCTATCCCATTCCGCCCCTCCGTTGTGATAAATATTCTGCTAGAACCCGTCCTACCCTACCCCATTACGCCCCTCCCGTTGTATGACCACAAGCAGTGGTTTAGGCCAGCATAGGTGACACCTGGGACGGATAGGGCGGACAACGTTGTGAGTCCATCCTGGAGGGGGGGGATGGGGAGAATTGTACTCTCGGGGGGTAGCGCCGCCCCCCCTCGCCATGCCACTGCTTATGGTCACTGTCGAAAAAATAAACTAAACGTACAAGTGGTCCCGGATCAGAAAAAGGTTGGGAACCACTGGCCTAAAAGGAGTGGAAAAGTGATAAAAGTGAGGAGAGAACGGATGGGAGGTTGCAAAGTATCTGGTTATTCTCAACTGATCTCTAAACAAAGCTAAAATATTTCAAGCAACTGTCATGATTATTTTTTGAGTTATTGCTCCGTGTTGCGCTTCCTTCTTTTTTAGCTAGCGTTTAGAACAGCGTTGCAAGTGTATATCATCAGTGCAGTCGTGTACATGTACATTATGGCGAAGTGTGTGTTTATGTTTGTAGAAGTGATACCGAGTTACAAGCGTTAATCTTTTTTATGTGGTTTTCTGTCTTTAATTTTGGTATCGCCGTTCAATCCCGGATACCAAGAAACAGTTGTCACAGGACATCTGTCCTGGAAGCCGGCGTAATAAGCTGGCCGCGAAAATCTATCACATCTCCCCCATTTCAAGTAACGGTTGTGATTAATTGAAGTTTTTTTTTCTTTTTTGTAAAATAATTTTTGATTACAGTTTTTTACAGGTACTACTGCACTAGGCATATGCCCGTATTATGGTAGTCGAAAGTCTTTCTTACGAGAGAATTTACCACTCTAGAATGTACGTAGTGTACACATTGTGTATTTTTTTTTTGTAGAATAAACCACATAAATTAAACTCTTCAAACCTACAACCCCAGAGTTCAGAGTTATAAAGCCTACCGCTTTGCAGGCCGTACAAATCGAAAGAAACATTGGAAAGAAGAAAAAAACATTGGAAAATGACATCTTCTGGTAGAAGGCATGCCAGAGTTCTACATAGTTAATTTAAATGGTATTAAGGTAAGTACGTGATTTGCTTTAACCGGTGATTTCTGACATTATTTGGAGTTAAAAATGTTAACGAAATTTTGGTCTCCGGTCAACTTTTAGATGTCTGTTTTTGCTTTAAAATCAAAGAAAAAAAATTCTTCCACAAGTCGTCACTGTACTCGACCGAGTACCGCCCAACCGCTCACCCCGCCACAAACTGAAAAAAAAATTTTTAATGCTGTTAGTTGAAAAAAACACTTAGAATCTCACCGGAGACATAAGTTCATTTATATATTTTTTTTATTTCAAATAATGTCAGGAATCACTAGTTAAGGTAAGTCTTATCACTTTTTTTTTATCGCATTTCCTTTGTGTTATTTTATATATTTATATGTATGTATATATGCTTTTATAACAACGTTCTTTCAAAACCACTTTGCCTTGAAAACCAAAAAAGAACGTATGCAGCAAGGTATTAGTTTGGAGTAAATATGGCACTCCGCTGTACCATGGAAAATATCCAAACGTCAAATCGTAGTTGCCCAGGAAACTCTTCATTTTAATGAGCATCTCTTCGCTTGCTGTACAATTTTGTATTTTCGAAGATTTGACAAAATGAGGAACTCTAATCTTTTTATACCGTCTACCCACGAAGGTTTTCACCAACTAACTTTCATTAGATACTTTTTATAATTACCATGGACAATTCATGGTAAAGGTACCATCACCATGCCGGCAAAAAAGACAACAAATAGTTCTTACATGCTGCAGCTCTTTCTTACACATTAAATAATATTGATGAGACAAAGATGTGATACACAAAATACGCGTGACTGTTTTCTCCAAAGTACTACATGAGAATAAATCTTTTTACGGCTCTGCCACGGTGACGGGAAATTTTTCGTTTTATTTTCAAAGTATCGTCACGGCTAGTAGTATTTTTTTTTTTTTTACAGTGAATACCTCACAAGAATCTCAACTATTCCCGTCTGGAGCCAGTGAGACTATGGCATCCCCAATTGGGGTATGTTGTGAGGCTGAAGGTAGTGGGGAGGGGAAGGAGGTGGGGAAGAGGAAGGTTGGGAAGTACCTGGCTATTCAGATCTGGTCACTAAACACGGCTAAAGCCATTTTCAAGCTACGTTTCAATTCTGAATGGTGGTCTTACACCAGGGCGATACTGATAGTATCTTCCACTCTGGAACATGCCGCAAATATACTATATATTATTTTAAATGAATTAATTGTGAAATAACACAAATTAATCAAATAAAATTTATATGCGCATGCCGGGTTCGAACCCGCGACCTCCGGATTGTGAGTCAAGAGTCTTACCCACTGGACTACGGAGGTCGTCAGTATTGTAGGGGTTATTTATTGTTGGGTTATTATGCCGTGTTGCGCTACCTCCTTCTTTGGCCAACGTTTCAGGCAGCATTACAGTGTCCGATACAGTACAGGGGCGTTGAAATGCCACTTTGTTGAGTAGACACGGAAACACATTTTATACAGCTGCCCTGATGATGGGTACTGTAATGCTGTCCAAAACGTAGGCTATAGAAGGAGGTAACAAAACAAAGCATAATAACCCAAAAATAAATCATGATAATGTTAATACTGTTTTTTGTTTCTTCTTTTTATACATGAGTACTATCTCACAAGAGTTCCAACTGCTCCCAACCACCTGAAACTAGTGACACCATGGCATCTTCAATTAAGGTATGTTGTGTGGTTAAAGGTACTGGGGATGGGAAGGAAATAGAGTACTAGTTATTCAGATCTGGTCACAATCCACGACCAAAGCAATTTCAAGCAATAACGTTTCGATTCTGAATGGTAGTCTTTTTCTGATGATGAACACTGTAAAGCCATACTAAACGTTAAATAAAAATAAGGGGGAAAGCACTGCAGGCAAAATAACCCAAATAATAATCAATAAGGTTTTTTTTACATTAGCTCCACACAAGAGGCCCTGAAGAAAATAATTACCCTCGGGGCCTATGTCATCTTTGGGGATTCTGTGTGGAGGGTCTTTTTAGGAAAGGAAGGTGAAGAAGTTCTGGGAAGGAAAATGGTATTAGGGGTGGGTAGAAATCTGGGGGTCAGTGTGTCCACTGTCCACGAGTGACGGACGAATGAACCTAACCTTTTTACTGCGATGCAAAGCAATGTTCTGAGAGAGTCCTGCTGGAGAGGTCAAGAGGTCAAAAGATCTTCTACAACCAGCCTCTCCATAGACCCGGCCTGCCACTCTGCTGGTGGCAGGCACATCCTCCGCCAAGATCCAGGCAAATCTGACGCCATGAACCCGGGCACTAATTAATACACTAAGTACCCGGGCAATAAATTACCAAACGTAAAGAACCACTTGGGGTGACCTGCGTACAACTACGTAGTCGAATGCCTCTATTCGACTCCCAAATTGAAATTGATTTAAATGAGGAAGAAAGCACGACTTGCAAAATAACCCAAAATATAATCAATAAGATGATCATTGGTTTAAAATAAACATCAAGACCAAGGTCACATTCACTATTACCAAAATGTAAGTTACAATTCAGTAACAACAATATTAATAACACTTCAGAAAATGATTGAGCATGATAATTCATTTTAGTACCCACTTGTTATCTTGAGTAATGGGTTGCTGCGATGGAATGGAAATACCATAACGCATGCCTGCGAAAAACAAGGTACCAGAGTTTGGGAGGAATTTTCAATTAATTCTGTTCACTGCACATTTAAATGCATTCGTATGAACTTATATTTTCTTTGAAGCAGATAACGATAATAATCTAAACGAAAATATGATAGAGATCAAGACACAGAAAACGGTAAAAAATATAATGGTCGCAACTGGGACTAGCAAATGGACCGAGTTACCACCATTATGTTTTACTGTTTTTCTGTGTCTTGTTCTCTATCATATTTTCGTTTATATTATTATTATTATCTTTTTCTTCAATGGTATATTACATGAAAGGAAACAAGACTATAGCATCCCCAATTGGGGTATGTTGTGAGGCTGAAGGTAGTGGGGAGGGGAAGGAGATAGGGAAGAGGAAGGTAGGGATGTACCTAACTATTCAGATCTGGTCACCAAACACCGCTAATGCCATTTCAAGCAACGTTTCAATTCTGAATGATGGTCTTACACCAGGGCCATACTGAGAGTATCTTCCACTTTGGCACGTGCCGTAAATATACTATGTATTATTTTTAAATGAATAAATTGTGAAGTAACACAAATTAATCAAATAAAATTTATTTGCCACGCCGTGATTCGATCCCGCGACCTACGGTGTGCGAGTCAAGAGCCTTACCGCTGGACAACGCTGGCCGTCAATCTGGTCACTCCAACAGAGCTAAAGCCATTTCAAGCAACGTTTATATTCTGAATGGTGGTTTTACCCAAAGGCGATACTGAGAGTATCTATCACTCTATGCCGCCAATATTGCCTTGTGTTATTTTAAATGATTTAATTGTGAAATAACCCAAATCAATCAAATGAAGTTTATTTGCGCCCGCCGGGATTTACCCCGACCTTCGGATTGCTAGCCGAGAACCTTATCCCTCGACCCCAAGGAAGCCACAATATTATCGTATTAATTCAAACGTCAATGATCAAATAATACAATTTGTGGTTTACTCAATAAGTTATTTATTAATAATAAATATTAAGTATATTAATAATCACAATATTAATATTAGAAATGCTTAGAAATTTTTTCCATGGGAAAGCTAATAGCTCAGAAATGCACAAAATAATTTGCAAGGCGGATAGAAATATTACACCTTTAAATTTATATGACGAGAATGCCAACATTCTTATAAATATTAACCAGGAATTATTAGATTCCTGGTCAAATAAAATTATTCACGCAAAACACTTCAATTATCTCAACCAAACGTATGTTGACAAACTTTCGTCAAACAAATGGTTGAGTATTGGAGAGTTGAGCGCAGAAATAGAAGGATTTATGCTTGCCATTCAAGATAGAGTCATTAATACTAAAAATTATAGGAAGCATATAATCAAAGATATAAATCAAATTGATGATTTATGTAGAAAATGTTTGGCTTTTCCGGAAACTATAGAACATATTATATCGGGATGTTCTATATTAGCGCCGTTGTTCTATGTTAGCAAATTCATTTATAGAAAATGAATTTTATAAAATATATTATGATAAAACTATACTAACAGACAGAAAAATTAGCCATAATAGACCTGATATAGTTTTACATGACAAAATTAAAAAAAATAACTTATATCATTGATATAGCTATTCCAAATTCCTGTAATATTAAAAAAAACTGTTTCTGAAAAAATTAGAAAATACACAGATTTAGGAAATGAGATTAAAAGAATTTGGCATTCTCGGACTATAAAAATATTGCCATTTGTTATTTCGGCCACTGGCATAATACCTAGGAATCTGATTAAAAATTTAAGCATATTAGATTTGTCAAAGAATTTGTTTATAAAAATGCAAAAATCAGTAATTTTAAATACATGTAGGATTACAAAAGATTTTTTAAATATTTATATTGAGGGATCAGTAGGATTTATAGATTCAATTAGAAATGCCACAGAGCCGAACCCTCTGATATGAAAATATCTGGAGTCAGTGAATTATATTCCCATTTGGTCTTTAGTAGATTGACATGTTGTTCTTGTATTATTTTGTATTTATAATACTTACCTATATAGTGCAATTGCATAGCGTGGGTTGACTAGATGATCATTTGGGGAAGTGTGTGAAAGGGTTTAGTTTTTCCTTCTTTTTTTTCCTTTTTTTTTTTTTGGGTAAAATTTAACCCGGACATTTAAATCTGGTGCGTTTGTAAGATAAAAATATTAAAAATTCATGCTAGACTTGCGAGAAATGCAAGAGATGTCGCATATTTAAAAAAATCAGAGTGTATTTAAAGGGTGGGTCACGATTATTGTATGGATTTTTTTTTGTTTTGATTTGTCTAATAGTGATAAAAGGGTGTTAAATGGAGATATAAAATCAAGTAATTTTTTTAATAATATTTGGATATCATCTTCTACCTCCGGGTTGACTTTAAAATTTCACAGAGTGGAGAAGAACCCACCCTTATTAAATCTTAAAAAAATGTTAGATAAATTATTAAAAATGAATTGTTTTTAATAAAACGCGAAATAGGGGGAACATTTTGATTTATTTATTAAAAAAATATATGAATTTAATTCAAATTATCTCAATGCAGTGTATTAAAATACCAGCAAAAACCTTCTTACTCTCAAATTTCGGCATTATTTTGGGAGACTCAGTCTTGAGACTTTTTGTAAATGATTTCGTAAAGATATACTATATTTGCTATGAAAGACTACAAACAATATGGTTTAAAGGATTCATAGTAACTTTTATATACACTAGAAATAACCCCTTATAATGAAAAATTACAGAACTTTGAAGTGAATCCGGAGGAAGAAGATCGTATCAGAAAAATTGAAAAATTTAAAATACGTTTATTTGAACCCATTTGGCACCCTTTTATCGCCCTTTGAATTAAAAAAATAATATTTTTTTAAATTACCACCTTAGTATATTCACTCGCGGTAGAAGTTAAACCTTCAAAAAACTAAAATAGACAAGAGTAGGGAAACTACGAAGACCGCACAAAGCGGAGACCGATTATACTAAATCATTCTCTCGCAAGCTAAATCCCATAGTTGTACTAGTATGTGTTTATCTCTCTTTAGTATCACTCTTTTCGTTTCATCGAATTTAAAATCACAACGCTGCTAAAGAAGTTTTGACTTCAAAAAAGACATATTTATCCAAGACACATATTTACACTGCATTAATGATTTTAAAATGCAAACTAAAATAAATATTATTGCTACATACATTAAATACATCTTACTATTATTACGAAAATATTTGACCATGTCAAATACAACTGTTACAGGTCGTTCTATGAATATTTATTTCACTAACTGTAAATCTAAGATAAATATGTATTTTATATTGAGAGTTTTTGTTAATACTTTCTATTACTGTTTAATATGTATAACTCGACGAACACTTTTTCTCCTAAAATAATTTTTTCTCCTTCAATTACATTCTCAACAATATGATAATGTCAAAATCAATTTTTTTATTATTCTATACTTTTAAAATACTCTTATGTCTGACTCATTATTTGAAGATATAGATTCATCTTTCAAGATTTCGGAAGATATTTGTTTATCTAGTGTCGAATGTAATAACATACTATTAGAAATGAATCTCTCAAAATCTTTAACAATCCTTCACTTAAATATCAGAAGTGTCTGTAAAAATTTTGATCATTTTACAATCGCATTAAATGAACTTGCCCATAAACCGGATTGTATTGTGTTATCAGAAGCCAGAATTAGCGGCTACTCAGGTACATATAATTTATCTGGATACAATAATTTTGTTACAACTTACAAAATTAATCAAAATAGCGGAATCATTGTTTTTATAAAATGTATTCATGACAATATTTCCGTTAATGAAATACATATCGATCTTGTAAACTGTCTTCATATTCAAATTAATATAAAAAACATTTTATTTGATATAATAGCGTTATATAGAACACATAACTCGAGCCTTAGTAATTTCACCGAGAATCTGAAATCTATTTTAAATACAAATTGTTCTCGAAATGCATTTGTTGTGGGCGATATCAATATCGATATTTCTGATGAATTTGAAAACAATAGAAATAAAGAAAAAACTGATTATATCAACACATTAACGGAACTAAACTTTAAACCATGTGTAAAAAAATATACGAGAAAATGTCTTGGACAAAGGTCATCATGCATTGATCATATCTGGTGTAATACTAATGAAACTGAAAAAATAAAATCAATTATTTGGAAAAATAATATTACTGATCATCACACATGCATTGTAGCCTTTAAAACTGACAAAATAGATGTGAAAAATTACTCCCACAATAATTTTCCAAAAACTATTATTAATTACGAAAAATTACAACAAAACCTTAACACTGAAAATTGGGAAACTGTTTTATCCTCTAATAACACCGATTTATGTTCACTTAATTTTGAATCAATCTTAAATAAGCATATAAAATCCTCCTCTTCCATTATAAAATACTCTCCAAATACTAAATTTAAAAAATTAAAACCGTGGATCACCCAAGGAATCATATTCTCAATTAGACATAAAGAAAAAATTTATAAGGAACATAAAAAATTTCCAGAAAACTATAAACTATACGAATATTTTAAAAAATTCAGAAATAAACTGTGTTACATTATCCCGAAAACCAAAGAAGATTTCTATAAAGAAAAAATCAATATTGCTGGCAACAATAATAAAAAGGTATGGCTAACTATCAATGAAATTATCAATAAAAAACCTAAAAAATCTAACATAAACAAAATTACAGATATTGATAACAAAATTTATGATGTAAACACGGATCCAATGAAATGTGCAAATATTTTCAACAATTATTTTGGATCAGTTGGTGAAAAATTAGCACTTAAAATTAAAAACATCGAAAATAATGAACTATATACATCGCCTTCAAATCCTTTTAATACCTTAACACAATTCCAACGAACTGACGCTGATGAAATCAAACACACTATTAATCAATTAAAAGGTAATTCTTCCCCCGGTTATGACAATATTTCGGTAGAAATTCTTAAAAAAAATTCTGATTCACTTTGTAAACCATTGGCACACATCATAAATACAAGTTTCGAAAATGGCAACTTCCCAGTAAATTACAAAAAAACTATTATTACTCCTATTTTTAAATCCGGTGACCCCTTTCTTAGTAATAATTATAGGCCAATTTCTCTTACCTCAAATATTGCAAAAATATTTGAAAAAATTGTAAAAAAACAGATGTTCAAATTTATAAAAGAAAATAATATATTAAATTCACATCAATATGGTTTTAGAGAAAATTTGAGCACTCAAGATGCTATCGTAGACCTAACATCTGAAATATATAAATCTTTAGATAACAAAAAAAATATATTGGAATATTTGTCGACTTACGAAAAGCTTTTGACAGTATATCACATTCGAATCTTATCTCTAAACTAAAGAAAATTGGTATAACCAATAATGCCCTAACGTGGATCGAAAATTACCTATTTCATAGAGAGCAATTTGTCAAATTAAATGGTTTTCTCAGCGATTCTCAAATCAGTAAATTTGGAATCCCGCAGGGAACAGTATTGGGACCAATTCTCTTTATCATTTATGTTAATGATATTTTTAAACTCACCATTAAATCAAAAATAATATCTTACGCTGATGACACAGCAATTTTAGCTGAGGGATCAACGTGGAATGAAACTCAGAGAACGGCGGAATCAGATATAAATTTAATTAAAAAATGGTTTGATCAAAATTTACTATCTCTAAATACAGATAAAACTTTTGTAATTCCTTTCACTCTGACTAAAAAGGCTACCCCTGAAAATCTAAATATATGTATACACTCATATAATTGTAATTCAAATTCATATATATGTAAACCTGATTGCTCTGTACTCACTATTAAAACCAATGTTAAATACCTTGGGGTAACTATAGAGTGTAACATAAAGTGGAAGATGCAAATCAGCACAACAGTTGAGAGACTAAGAAAATTAATGTAGATTTTCATTAGAATTCGAAACATTTTAAATATTAGTATGTTAAGAACTATTTACTTTTCCTTAATCCAATCAGTGCTACAGTATGGAATTGTTGGTTGGGGCGGTGCATTCAAAACTTCTCTTTTACCATTGGAAATCATTCAAAAATTAATTATAAAAATAATTTTAAAAAAGCCATATCAAATTATTTCAAGATTTTAAAGTACCTTCACTTCATGTTATTTATAAAAAAAAATACAATTCTACAAATACACAAAGATTGCTTCAATAATGAGAGCTTCACTCCTTTTTCAAGCAGCATAAGAACAAATATCCTGGGCTCTATGACTGTCCCGCGTTGTAACACCACCACAGCTCAACAATACTATAAATATATTGGAGTTAAATGGTTTAACCAATTACCAGTTAATTTAAGATTGGAAACAAATTATAAAAAATTCAAAAAATCAGATTCAAATTAAAGCTCTTTATATATAACTTATCACAATCACTACATCTTATAATATTTTATTTATAAACACAATTGTAATATCTGATATCCTTTTTCTTTCTTTAATTTTTACCTTTCTTTTTTATATCCTCTTCTTTCTGCTTATGTTTTATATATTATATAAAATTATAGATGCATATCATTATATATACGATTTTTTTCTTTGTATACTGTTAATTATCCATCAATTGATCTATATGTATATAAAAAAAAATTATATATTATTTAAACTTACATAAAAATTAATATCTACATTCGTTGTCTCCGCCTTTTTAACACGAGCTTTGCTCAAAAAAAAGGTGTAAGACGTATTAAATAATGTATATTTTTTTTTTCAAAAAACTTTATTTATACACAAAAACATGAAATTTTTGTAAAATTTATTAAATAAAAAAAAATAAAAATAAATAAACATAAAACATTGGTGCGGAGTTCAAGAAAAACAAGACAAATAAAAACAAAGTGAATAGTACTGTATTAAATTAATACAGTTAGCGTATGTAAATAATAATAATAATAATAACATTTTATTTATATAGCGCAGTTTTGTGACATTTCACTTCAAGTGCGTAAACCACGCTAATAGTGATTTTTAAAACAAAATGAAGTTCTTTCGTACAATAAATATCAGGGTGTAGCCACATCATATTAAATCAAATACTTTCGTACTTTTTTTGGCGGAAGTATTTGACATTTTACTTAATCTACGTCTCTTTAATGTATTAATATAAACTACTTCACTATTTCATTCATACCAGTGAACCAGAGGACGGGCGCCGACACTTTATTTATAGACGCTGATTTTATTATGTACGAATCAAATGATTTTTCGTCTGAAAGCTTCGATGATACAAAATCGACTAGATGATGATTCACAACAAAAAAATAAATTATTTCAATATTTTATTTTATTAATTTTTTCGACACAGTAGAACAATTATACGACAATGCAGAATTTGGATTTTTTTACACAAAACTGCGTGTAATGCCATATTCAAAGAAATACATTGTTTCTCCCTGCAGGTCCTTTCCAGTGTGTCCGCGTTCCCCTCCCGCGTTCCCCTTCCACCTTCCCCAATTACCCTCTCCCCTCTACCGCTCCCTCGTCCCGCCAATCCCCCTCCCACATTCCTATATTCAATCCCAGTACATTGAATTTTCAAACAGCTTGCGTGCCACCTTTTACAATTTTTTTAATTTAAATTCATTTTTCATATATTGCAAATATTCGTTTTGTATATTATTAGAACAATCAATCTAATTTGGAACCTAACATAGGTACTTATCTAAAATATCTGTAATTTAAAAAATTCATAGACATTTCTTTTGTTACAAAAAAGGTGCCTGCTAAATTCACATTCATCAAACGCGCGAACTGTCAAACGTGCGAAGTTAAAATAGTCGTAAAGTTTTCGAAATTATCCAATTGTCAGTGCAATTTTCTTAATTTTTCTTTCCATAAGAACTTTCTACAAAGTATAAGAAAACTTTAAGTTATGGCGTTACCAAGGTGAATAGGGATTCATTTTTTTAATGTAGATTTAAATTTGGATTTGAGGCCAACTTAGTGACCAAACTAATAATATTTTTTTAATGAAAAGGTGTGGCTAATGACTAGTACGGAAATGTGCTATTGTGTTTAAAAATATAAAATACAGGCCTTTAAAACAATCGATTTTTTGTGAGATAATGTTAATTATTAAAAAATGATAATAATGCCACTTTGTAAATTTTATGAAACATAAAATTTCAAAATCAAGCGTCGATCGCACTGAAGCAGCTACCAAGCCAGATCACCGCTCTTCTTGCAGTGGAAAGTCTGAGCTACACGCTAGTGCCACCATATTTTGAGAAATAACGCTCGCGTTGCCGAAAATGAGTAAAGGTCTTTAATTCTTGGACGACCTTCTTACAAATAAATAAAGTAACACAAATCAGTACTAGATTGTTGATATACCTTTTAATTAAAAATAATATTATGCAGTTTCGAAAAAGTCGCGATATTTTTTACAAGAGGGTGGGTATCTTTGACGTTTCTTGTGTTATAGCTACAAAGCAGTTTCCTTAAATCAAGTACCTACAGCACTAAACAATTGTGTTGGATTTTCTTTTTATTTTTTAGTTAGGCTATACCTACATCAATACTAGAAAGTGTTTATTATTATTATACATCTCACGGGATGCTTGGATTTAGCACGTTTATTTTTTTGCCGAATTCTTCGCGAACGCGCCTACGTGTTTATTCTATGAAAATAAATCAAAGTTTAAAATGATCCCAAATGATAAAACGCGATAAATTCGCCGTAATATCTCACAAATTATCCTATTTATGTCTAAACGGCGGTTTAGTTCTGGAAATACATAAGATAAATATTTTTTTAAGAAATGGCTAAAATATGTTTCAATTGAAGAAGTTAAAAAAAACACTTTCACAAACCAGAAGCCCACTTAATGAAGAAAAATGAACGGGATATTAATTCAACGGACGATTCATGGTAGCATGTGATAAAATAAAATTAAATAAAGAAATGTTTTTTTGGTAGAAACCCAACTACTCTGATTTATAATACCTTATACAACAGTGCTTATTGGTTCATAAGGAAAAGGGAAATAACATCTAGGTAAACGAACAAAGCGGATGACTTTTATGCCATGACGCAAGCCATGCTTGATTTTGAGGGGAAATGTGAAAATAATATCATCAAAAAAGACTATAATAAATTTAGTTATTTTTATGTTAATTCCACGGTCTCCGTGGTCGAGGGATAAGGCCCTCGACTTGCGATCAGGAGGTCACGGGTTCAAATCCCGGCGTGCACAGATAAATTTTATTTGATTGATTTGTGTTATTTAACTATAAAAATGACATAATTTAACTATATAAAAAACGTAAGTTATATTTACGGCAGTTTCCGGCGTGGAAAATACTCTCTGTATTGCACTGGTGTAAGACCACCATTCAGGATTGAAACGTTGCTTGAAATGACTTTAGCCATGTTTGATGACCAGATCTGAGTAGCCAGATACTCTTTCCCATCTCCTTCCCCTCCTCACTACCTTCATCCTCACAACATACCCCAATTGTGGATGCCATAGTCTCACTGGCTGGCAGTTGGAGGTCTTGTGCGATTAATAAAAAAAAAATTGCACAAGAGGTGTTTTGTGGATGGTCTTTTTGAGGAGAGGATGGAGTGAACGTGGGTAATACTCGTGTTGTAAGAGGGAGGAAATATAGTGGCCAGAAAATCATTCCTCAGCCGAGAGTTGATCCGCAGACTCGTAGAAACCTGTTATTTCGTGAAAAAATCATGTCAACCGATAAATAACACTAGTTCCTAGAACAATTGAAACACCTATTGAACAAGGACACCATTCCAACCTGACGCCTGTGCTCAAAGATGGCAATACTTGTGTTAACTTAGGGAATCTATCAAACGGACCACAAGGATTTGGCAGCCACCTCTGGGCTACAGACCAGAGATGGCTGCCAAATTCAACAATGGGTACAATTATAAGTGGTGTCCAAAGTAGTAGAATCGATATGCTCAGGCACATGTCAGGCACAGCTGTTTTTGCAGGAAATGTCAGACTCAGGTTCGCCACAAACTTTGTAGTTTGAAAATAATATCATCATCATTATCACTCTTGGCTCTACAACCCTGGTGAGTCTTGGCCTACTCAATAGTATTAGTAGTAGTATTATTACCTACCTAGTATTCTTCCACTCGTCTCAGTTATGCCAGCTCTCTCCAGTTTAGAAGCACCAAGGTACATAAATCTTTGAGGACGTTGTCGCTCCATTATTATTAATGTAACCAATCTATTATGTGAATAAAAGTGTAGGTATGTTTATAAGTATTATAAATTGATTTAAAAATTACTGCCTCAACACAGGCTAGCCTAGTGAGGCAGATTACTGTAAAACCAAAATTTATAACTATTTTTCATTTATCTACTGTTCATATTTATATTTTTTTCTGTTGATATCCTTTTGTACTTATGTAATTTTAAACCACTGTAAACATAACACCGAATATGTACTTTTTAGTTATAATCTTGCAAATTTCATTGAATAAAGATATATTATTATTATTATTTTAACCCTGGTCTTCCCAGGCTCCTTCGCCCTATTTGTCTTGAGTTCAGCAGGTACTTTGGTGCTTGATGCTCGGTCATTCTCTCCACAAGATCCAGCCACCGAATTCTTCCCAGTTTTATAAATTTTAATAAATAATAATAATAATTTTACACTAAATTGATTTCGGCAAGAGTTTTGCTACGATTGCTTTTCAGTACTATTTTTTGTTTATTCAATAAGAAAATATCTGAAAATAGACTGCTAACTGGTAAAGCTAATAAAAAACTTTTCTTAATAAAACAAGTTATTTGTTGTATTTACTAAAAAAAAGAGTTAGCCAAGTCAAATAGGTATTGAAAAATTAAATAAATTGATGAACGTAAACTGGAAACTCAAGAAGGTTAAAATTAGTTTTAGACGATTTTAGAGTAAGCACAGCGTTTTCATGATAATATAAATAATTGGTAAACTGATCGTAGCATTTGAACTCGACGGTTTTGCATTTCGTCTCTCTGTATATTTTTTTGTATGTTCCGTTTCGTTTTTAAGATAGTGACTATTTTATTCGTTCAGAATAGATTCTATTTCCAAATTTGTTTATTATTTAGACTTTCTCATTCGCATTTTCAATATTATGGTAACTACCTGCCTGAAGAAAATTTGAAAAATAATTGTAATTGAGGTGGTGAAGTTTCTTTAAGGACAACGAAAAAGAGACGAGAGGAAATTTCGGGTTTTGATACATTAAGTCATAGAAAAATAAAAGTAAAAACTTTGGGCGCGAGACCACCAGCTGTTCACAGGACTAGAAGAAGATCTGACGAAGGCTTAACTTCAAGTTAAAATGACAAAACCCTTCATACAGAGCACTAAAGTAATTGATTTTTATTACGAGTTAAAAATGTTATGCTCTCACACCTCATTTTACATGGTGTTAACTTTGTTATTGTAATATATAGTAATAGTTTATGATTTAGTTCTTACTCTAATAGTAATCGGGTCTTATGTCTCGTTGCCGAGTCATGCCGAAGGTAAATATACAGAGTCATTAGGTTTCAGGAGCTGGGCAGATGGGAACTAGCCGTCAGCCTTGAAGGACGTTTATCCGCAGAAGTATTATAATAATCACAATACCTCAATGAGAAATATGTTCATATAGAACAATAAACGCTGATTCTGAATATATAAGTTTTATTTAATAATATTAAACGCAGAGTTTTTAAAAAATTATTAAAAAGTCCATTTTTAATCGGCTCGTAAAAATAAGCCGTCATGTTGGCATTACTGAAATTTTAGTGGTGACGTCACTATTCGACGTGTCGTGACGTCACCGTAAAGTCATTGTATGGGAATGTATGATATGACACAAGCCATCGTATTAATTTATTCGTTGTTCTGTTTATTGAAACATTACGTATGCCTAAATAATGTTTAAAAAATAAAGGTATCTCTTATTAGTTTATCTCTATTATTGAAAATATTCAAAAACTACTGCACAAAAAAATAGTAATGCTTCTTCTAGGGAGAATACTTCGAACAACGGAATTCAAAATGGCGGTAGTTGATCAGCTGATTGCCCTATCCTATAGTAATTTTTCAGGAGTGATGACGTCACACGATTCACCATACATACGGTGGTTTTCGGGGGGTGTTGAAAAATTAAAACTTTGATAATTATTTTAACTATTAAAACCAACTCTAAAAATAAAAATGCAGTTATTTAAGTTAGAAGGTCATTATTCATCAAAAAAATTCAAAAAATTGGACTGGAGTTCTCTATTATAAGTACTGGTCCCAGTACATACCATATTACAATATTCTCTGGAGAGAATAAAAGAGAGAGTATTATCAAACGGCAACATGGTAGTATACGCTACAATGCATTAATGTCTGATCTAAACCTACCACTACTTTCTACCCGGCGTACTATTAATGACATTCTTATACTTTTTAAATTACTGAACAATCTCATAGACTGCCCTCAAATGTTAAGTGTTATAAATATTCGTGTCCCTGTTAAATCAACTAGACTCCTCCACCACCTTTTCCACAGTGACAATCATAGCACTAACTATTCCTATCATTCACCGCTAGTGCGTTTTCACCGAACTGCCAATACGTATACAGACCTTTTCGATATTTTCAAAACCTCACCGTCTTGCATCAAAGCAAACATAACTAGTTATTTATGTAACTGATATGTTTGTAAAATGATAAATATTTGTTGTACTAATATGCATCATATGTATGTACTGTATGTTTGTAAATGTTCGATACACCTGTATTATGTATGTAATAGCCCTATGTACGGGCGTTTAAATAATAAATAAATAAATAAATAAACAAAATAATTAGAATAACGAATAATAAGATGCCTTAAAAGTATAAAATGTACAATTGCATGCAACATAACAACGGCAAATCAGACTAAGCACTTTTGCACACAGGAAAGGTACACAAATAATAAGAGACAATGGAACAACGTCAAACGGGCACACAGGAGCCAGGCACGTTAGGACTAGATCACATCCACTCTACACAATAGCACCTACATACATTATTTGCTAGGAGGTGCTTTCAAATATGATTCCTCACAAAGGTTTCAGCGAATAAACCTGATTAGTTTACGTAGTACCACGCTTACGGCTAACTAGAAAATTATTTATCTACATAAAGACCAACATTCCCAGTTGACTAATAACCTGATAATTTTGCTCGTACGATGGTAGATAAACTAACAGTGAGTTGATAACAACCAAATGGTTAGTTTTAGTGTGAATTCACGACATTATAAATGTGTCCAGATTCTTAGGTTACCGTGAATTTTTGTGAAAAAATAATTGATTTATGTTATAATTCATAATAATTGCATAAATTCGAATATATACGAGCATAATGCATCCGTTGAAATCGATTGCCGTTGTAATTACGTTTTATAATAATTGAAATAAAATTATTTGGTTTGCTCTGTGTTTTGTGAAAGTTCAGTGAATTTGTGTTACATAAAAGATTTTTTTTTAAATATTTTAGTTTGGACGGATAATATTTTGAGGTGACAAAAAGTTTTAAAATATCTTTCTACAATAAATAAACTGTTATTTTTTTACGTTACTGCAGAAAAAAGTTCATTTTCAAGGCTTTGAATAATGGTAAGCGATTTTTTAATATTTTTGATGTTTTCATAAAAAAAAAATATATATTTAGAAGGGCAAATATTTGTTTATAATAATACAATGTGATAGTGCATTTTATAATCTTTCCAAAACAGTTTTTAGAATGAGGCTACGTTTCCCAAAACGTGATTTATGACGCTTTTTGTCAAAATCGTGAATAACAACAAAATGTTCATATGTTGACAGTTTTCAATGTCACACCTTGTATGCAAAATAGTTTCATTGACAGGTTAAGAAATAGCCACAAGCCAAAATGTATACATTCTCAGTGCGCTTTATGTCGCCACGAATGTAGGTAATAGGCATAAAAATCGCTTGGCAAACGGTCTCTAGACATCACGTTCTCAAGCGAAAAGGAGGTTTAATTTATTTTGTGAATAATTTTATAAGAAAGGAAAAAAAGTTAATGAATGGAAACTGTCGCAGATAATTTGAGCCATAAAATAATAATAATTTTAGAAAAGTGGTTTCTCACAAGCGCTCATACATTTCTGACGAAAAACTACATTTTGTAGTAGTCTACGCTTGTATTTTTATAATGTGATTGACAATATTATATTAATTCTACTCAAAGGAAACGGTAGGAAAATAAAAATTTTCCAAAGCATATTTTGTCGAATATAAAATGTTAACCGATTCGTAGTAGAGATTAATTTAAAAAAGTGATTTCGCATTAAGCTTTGCCAGTTATTCTAAAAATCAAATATTAAAAAATTTCAAATTGTTAATAATAATTTATTTATGGATGAATTTTGAAATGCACGAGATCACAAAATTAGTAAAAAGTGGAAGGTACTCTCAGTATCGCTCTGGTGTAAGACCACTATTCAGAAGTGAAATGTTGCTTGAAATTGCTTTAGCCGTGTTCGGTGACCAGATCTAAATAGACAGGTACTTCCTCACCTTCTTCTTCACCATCTCCTTCCCCTCCCCACTGCCTTCAAACCTTCAGCCTCACAACATACCCCAATTGGGGATGCCATAGTTTCAATGTCTCTTAAAACTTTCTTATATAAAATATTCGTTAACGTCTTTTTATTCGCCAACCGGTAACCTTTCACCTCAATAATAGTTTATCAATTTTATTCGCACTTTAACATAGACGACTGACCCCTAATTTCCTACCCACCCCTCACACCCTTTTCCTTCACATATCTAACTATCCTTATTATCCTTAAAAAAAACCCTCCACACAGAATCAAAGAACTCGAAGATGACAGAGTCAAAATAATTTTCCTCAGGGTCTCCTGTGTATCTCAAATCGTCTCAAAACGAGTGTCTTATCGATACAGAGGTCATCAAAGGTTATTCATAGTAGATAACTTACCTATCGTGTATTTTAAATACGTAAAGCAAATTAATTCAAAGAAAATGCCACATTTTTTCTATGAAAGACAAGCGTGATGTTAGTGACACAATAACGCTCGTTGTGACACTTTTTTTCATTTCACGCATAGATTTTTGTCCCGTGTCAGTGTCAATTTGTTCAGCTTTGACAGTTGTGCTGTCAAAACAGGTAGAACTGTCAACAACTGTCACTTTGAATGCAATATATTTTGGCTTAAATGCTTGGAATTCTCTGTGTTATTTTCACAATGTCAGACATAATGGAAACCGATTATAAATTATCAATATTCCAAACGCAAAAGCGTTAATTTTTTCTTGTTATATTTAAAAGAAAGATCTTTTTTGAATTCATGTATACTATCGTGGCTTTCTATTGAATCAAGCAGTGAACAATTAACCCCCCAAGTTCTACAAATTAATTGTTTTTGTGTTTAATTCGTAGATCTCTATTTACTTTTTTAAAATTTAATTTAAATCTAAATAATAAAATTAAGTTCTGCAAGTATTTTAGTTTTTTTTATTATTTTTATTATTATGACAACGGTTTTGGTTAATGAGCATTTTCAAACTCTGGTTAGACCACTTTGAGATGAACTTTTTATATGATTCTGTGTACCCCCGCCCAATTTCAAATTCAGTGCCTAAAATGATGTATTACCGGTTTTTTTTTACATGAATACCGCACAAGAGTCCCAACTGCGTCTTGAGCCAGTGGGACTATGGCATCCCCAATTGGGGTATGTTGTGAGGCTGAAGGTAGTGGGGAGGGGAAAGAGATAGGGAAGAGGAAGGTGGGGAAGAACCTGGCTATTAAAATCTGGTGACCAAACACGGCTAAAGCCATTTCAAGCAACGTTTCAATTCTGAATGGTGGTCTTACACCAGAGCGATACTGGGAGTATCTTCCACTCTTCCACGCTTAAACCGATTTACTGAGAAAATAATTATTACAAAAGATTCTCTATTATGTGAGGCGCTTTGAAATTTATTTTTCCCAAATTAAATGTTATTTTGTTCTTAATTATGACGTTACTGCTATTGACTTAAATTCTAGTTCTAGGTTCGATTTTATAAGCTGTTATCGATGGTGCAGTGGGTTACATGAAACGAAAATTTTTTGAAATTCCCAAACCGGATGCTCAAAAATTCCCCAGCGCTTCAGTACCTACCTAATCAATGGTCTCCGCACATGGCCGCCAAGTTCATTATGTCAACAAGATCTAGCTATTGACTGCAATTGACTGCAATTTGCGTATTCCATATTTATAACCTTCGCAGAAAACCGACCATTGCCGTTAGTTGCATGTCAATGGTAATGTTCTGGATTCCAAAGGCATTTCATTGTAAGCCTTCTGATCGCATGTCAAAATAGAAGTCATAATTAATGCGAGGAAACTTTTTCTAACAGACTATTGGTAAACGGGTGCTTCATTCATGCCAGTCATTTAAAGTAAATAAAAAAATATATGTATTTATTTTCTGCTAGCCACAATAATTTTGGTGCCTATATCTGAATCGAGAATATAAAAAAAGTATTTTATTAATTAAAATAATTATCTCCCACTTCATGATTTAATGAAGTCTATAAAAAGGTAATACGTATAATAAATAAAAATTTGTAGGAAAAATAATGATAGGGCCTTTACCAGTGCAGTTACCCAAATTCTAAATTATTAATGAAACCAATATATTTGGTTGTTATTATTCGAAATTAAGAAGTGCAGTGACTATCGATTAATAAACCTGATGAGTCATGTCCTTAAATTATTCCTTAAAATAATACATATGCCAGGATACGCAATAAATGCAAGCAGGACTTGGATGACACTCAGTTTGGCTTCAGAAATGCGTTCGGGACGCGTGAAGCATTATTGTCTATCGACGTACTATTGCAAAAGTGTCGTGACCAAAGAAAGGAAGTCTTTGCCTGTTTTATTGACTACGAAATGGAATTTGACAGGGTAAAACATGCTGACCTAATGAAAATGCTTGTAACGTTGTAACGTTGACACCAAAGACCAGAATTTCATTAAAAACCTGTATTGGTTCCAAACAGCAGAAATAAGACATGGGAATGAGAGATCTAATGCAATTGCCATTCAGCGTGGAGTACGACAAGGCTGTATCCTGTCGCCACTATTGTTTAATCTCTATTCCAACTATGTCTTTAAAAGAGCCCTAAGTAATACTGAGAAGGGTCTGAAGATCAACGGAGTTGTCATTAATAACATAAGATACGCAGATGATACTGTATTACTAGCTGACTGTATCGATGACCTCCAAGACCTATTAAATCTTATTAATAATGCTGGTGAGCAACTGGGCCTAACAATCAACGTCAATACAACTAAATGGATGACATTTGGACGACTAGATCATTCTGAATCAGTGATACAGTTAAATGGTTGCAATATCGAAAAGGTGCAAAGATTTAGATACCTCGGCAGTATTCTCACGGAGACTCTTGACCCAGATGTGGAGGTTAGATGCAGAATTGAAGCTGCGTTCATTAAAATGAAATCCCTCTTCTGCAATGACAATATCAGGCAGAGAATGCTAAAATGTTATGTGTGGTCGGTCTTGCTCTATGGATGTGAAACATGGACCTTGAAAGTAAATACCATGAACAGGTTAGAGGCTTTTGAAATGTGGCTTCACCGGAGAATGCTCAAGGTCCCATGGACCGACATGATCACCAACACAGAAATTCTCAGGCGGGCTAGGGCAGATAGAGAACTGCTTACATTAATAAAAGTCAGGAAAATTTCATATCTAGGTCATATACTTCGAGGGGAGAAGTATCACATGCTCCACTTGATATTGAAAGGCAAGATAAAGGGTCGCCGAGGGCCTCGTAGGAGACAAATGTCTTGGCTGCGTAATATACGAGAGTGGACCGGCATTAGAAGTGTGGAGGAGCTTTTCCGGGCAGCGCAAGACAGGGAGACATTCTCAAGAGTGATCCCCAACGTCGGGGGGACCTGATACGGCACGCAAAGAAGAAGATTCGTAATTGTTATTAATGCAACCAATATATTTTAATATAAGTGTAGGTAGGTTCGTAGGTACGTATTATAAATTGACTTAAAAAATTACTGCTTCAACACAAGCTAGTCTAGTGAGGCGAGTTATAAGAAACCACAAACTTATAACTTTACCTACTGTTAAGTTTTTGTACTTATGTAATTTATAAACCTTTTTAATCTTTTTATATATACTAGCTGACCCGGCGAACTGCCTCAGAATCACTAACTGTTGGGTTAACTTATTAGCAAAATTATTTTTTTTTATTAAGTTAATAATTACACAATGAAGCAATTATCGATGCGCAACTGTCCATGTTTTGTTTTGTCAGTATCAGAGATGGCGTTGAATTGTATTTTTCCTTCGGAGGGGTGCAGCGTACGTTCACCGTTTGTCCCATTTTCGTCTGTTGACATTTAGTGTGTAAGAAAGAGGTTTAGCATTATATGTTTAAGAACAAAAGCAAAACAATCAGCGCACTGACATTTGACGCTTTTGAATTTTTGGAATTCACTCACTACTCAATATTATACATATCACAATATTCCTGCAGCTCTTTCAAAAGATGATAATTTGTTCCATGCAAAATGTATGAGGAAAAGAATTTTCTTCATAATTTTTGCTTTCGTGAGTTTTCCGATGTTTTAATAGCCATTCTGCTATTCGGGACGGAAACTAATCCAACAAATCAAAGATCATAAAAATCGGTCCAGCCGTTCTCGAGTTGTAAATGGTGTAACTAACCCGACTTTGATTTGTATAATGATATATATTATTATTAGTAAATTATAAATATGATATCATTTTATTTATTATATACCCACTATATACCTACATGTAAATTGTAAATGGTAGGTACAAACAAGCCCGTCTTACGTCGGTGGTACAATATTTTATCACGACACAATATTAACTTTTAAGTGTACGTATCGGTTTCGAGAAAGGTAGACAAAAATAATTAATTTCTGACAAGTTTGAATAACCATTAATAATAGTGGCAATTAAAACGGTTGCGATTAACCACCTTCATTAATCTGATTGCCGCTAATGTGTAATAACTGTTCTCCAATCAACGCCCTACTGTCATAAACCAAACGAAACACTTATGAAATAAATAAAAAAACACACACTAAAGTTCTACGTAATTATTACATACTCTTGAAATAATATAGATGGCCTAAATGTAAGATCTCATCTCGGTTCTACGACAACTCGAAAACTGGCGTTTCAACACCCCTCTCTATTATAATATATACGTACTCATATATTTATATTAATCTCATTAATATATACCTATACGGTAGGGTGTTACAATTATTGAAACTTTTGAATTCAGAAAAGCCTGATATCTCAAAAGTTGCGTCTTACAAAGAAAATGAGAAGTGTTTTTAAATTATTTTTTTAAAAATGATTTATTAACTCGCTATAATCATTGAAAATCAGAAAAAAAACATCCAATTTGAAATTATAGTAATTAATATTTTTTTTACAATAATTTATCTGTTAACGTTTGTTTGTTATTAACAACCGCATATAGCTAACAAAAATGAAGAAAAAAATCAAATTTATGAATACAAGTACTGATTACAAGAATACTGAGTTTATCCAGAAAAAGTGTTATTGTCCCCTTTTATATTTTTAACAAATACTTCACATATGTTTAAAAAAAATAGGTTTGCGTTCTTTATTCTGCATTTATGGAATAAAAATTAAGTTTGCTGTGAGATATAAAATATAGACCCTTTGTTTTATTTTTTTAACAAATCTATTTTTTTTTCAAAACGAGATAATAGTCGTCAACTCAAATTTCATTTATTTTTACGAGCTAGAATAGCCGTTTAAAAATTATGCAATTTTTTTCTCTCTGTGAAAGCGTCTTATAATATATAATATACGTTATAATTTGATAGAATAGTAATCTTGAGGAAAAATATGCTAATTAAGTTGTACGCAGAAGAACAGTAAGTAGGTATAATGCTAACATTGATTTATTGAGGTATGTTATTATGGCCTGCTTGTAACTATATTCTGTGCAGTTGAACATATCTACTTCTTCCGAGAAAGCATTTTCAATTGCATGCAATCTAGGTTCAAGCGATTATCTAAATGACTTAGTCCTGATATTCTTTTTTTTTTTACTTTAACTCCATACAGGCGACCCTTATTATTTCCCTAAAATAATTTCCCTCAGGGCCTATGTCATCTTTGCAGATGTGGAGGATCTTTTTGAGGAAAGGCAGAAGTAAACATGGGTCTTGAAGAGACCGGTGCCGAAGAGATCAATGACGCTAGTTCCCCGGAGCATCTTTCATTATAATACCGGTAGAACAAGGACAGCATTCTCACCTGCCACCTGTGCTCAAACGATTGCAATCCGTTTGTTAAGTTAGGAGAATCTATCAAACGGACAAATTAACATATCTCAATAAATTTTCGTTGCAATTAAGAAGAATTTTTGATAGAGTTCTTCCTGTTGGCGTATAGAAGGTAATTGAGCTTAATAAATCAGAGCTGTCTACAACCAATAATACCATTAATAATTTTATAAATAAAAGTCAAATTGGAAATAAGTCATCAAAAGTGATGAAAAAAAGCCCATAACCTAACCTAACGTAACCCAATTCACATGTTTTTTTTTCATCACTTTTGATAACCTTTCAAAGGGGTGGTGAAATGCCACTTTGTAGAGTTGTCCAGTAACAGAATAAAATGTGATCGAAGTTGTTTTTTTTGTGTGCTGCGAATCTATAATCTACATTTCTCAATAGTCGTGCGATAAAACTGGAAAATCTAGTTCATGTGCGATTAAGTTTTATTATATTTTCAATCAAATTCGAAGACAGGTTATTTCCTTTAAGATACTAATAAGAAGGAAATGTTGTAAGTAATTAAACGACTGTGATTTTTATCCCTCAGGCTATTTTTTTCGCTTTTGGGAACAGTTTACTTAGGTCTCATGGAAATCGTTGTATCTCCCAATGTCGTGGTCAGAAATATGATGTAAACGTGTAGCAAATAGGTAACACCATGATTTATTATATTCGAATATAGAAGTCAACCACAGAAAAATTAAGATGTACACCTCTATGAAACCAAAGTTATCGACCGCAAATCAAAAAACTTATAAAACTTCGTAAATTTTTCATATTTTTTTTTTTTTTTTATGAAACGACGAAACCGTTTGTTGACAATAACGTTTATAATAAGTTCGTCCAATAAAATCTGTCAGTGTTTTCTTTCTTCTCGTTATCAGTAATTTTAGTTAGAAAAAAACGTAAGGTGAGCCATTTATAAAACTTTTTATTATTTAAAAATTTTAATATTTCTTGAATTATGTTTATTTCTAACAATAACATTTGAATTTTATGATCTTTCTAAAACTGTTTTTATTTTTTGGATATAATATCCAGATATTTTCCATTTATTTGGATTTTATTGCTAAGCAGAAATTTTCTGACCTTCTGAGAGAATATGCCCGAGACCTGAGAGGTTAAAATTCAAAATAAATATACATAAGATACAAAAAGTTGTTGGTTACAGGATAGTAAGTTGTATGATATAAAACATTTAATGTGCAGTGCAGAGAAGGAATAGAAGTGCCTTAAAAAACAAGCCTTCTAAATCGAATCAGAGAAGAACAGTACACGCTCCAAAGATCTGGAAGGACTTACTTTCATTTCAATACTATCCTGCCACTGCATAGAAAATCCCTAGAGGCATGATTCATACCAACTTGAAATAAAACTGAAGTGGCCAATTATGAAAAACCCTTTGACTAACAAGCAAGAAAATAAATTCTATTTTAAAAATGTTTTCTTTCCACTCCTGGCCAGGGAGAAGTCGTACAAACGTCTTATACGAAAACGAAAAAGACAGAAGATACTAGAATATATGACGTCACATACGACGTCTCTCCGGGAATATTTAAACATGGAATAGAAAAACAGATTAACGCGTCTATCAACAACAATGAATTCGCTACTCTCGACTTGAATAGAACCCGTGTTTGCTCACTCGTGTGTTGTTTATACAAGATCTTGTTCAATTATGGTTAAATGTAACATACATACATTTTATCAAACCGTTTACTGACTAATGCCTACAATACACATCTTTTTTTTCAGCCCGATTCCAATTAGAGACCAAAGTTTTTCGCTTTACGCGATCGCTATTTTGGTGTCTACGATTTCCATTGCCATTACTGCAAATAACACATGAACCCTGCTGTTTGCTGTGATGCCAACTGAAATCGTAGATATGAAAATAGAGATGAAAATAGTCATTGCATAAAGCGAAAAATGATGACTTTGGTCTCTAATTGGAATCGGGCTGAAAAAAGATGTGGTGTATTGTAGGCATAGGGTAAGCCTTATCATTGTCAAACCCCATAATAAAAGCGCTACACTACACGCTGGTAATAAGCAACAATTCTTCTGTGGTTAACTTTTTTTAATACAAAGCGTTTTTTTTTCGAATATTACAAAAATCTCTTTCTAATGCCGTTTTATAAATATTTCTCACCATGGTAGTAAGGGAGACCCAACGATTTCTTTGATATCCATATGCGTTGTTGCCAAAAACGAACAAATTAGCATGGGGTGATTCCCGTTGTACAAAATACAAATTTCTTGACTACATGTTGTTTAACTTTTCGAACGAAAAAATCAATGGTTGTCTCAAACTCAAATTGCAAGTATGTAGTTTTTATATTTATTGGTTTGGCCTTATATATATATATATACATACAATTTTCGCGGACTTTATTTTTTGGTTTCTATAATTGTTTTATTAAAAGTTACCCTGTCGAAATATCTAGTAATATGTCCAGTAGCGCGACACAGATCCAACCTCTAGGGAGAGGACAGAAGTCATGACATTGGAATTGTTTTCCAGCTTGGGACACTTCCGATAGTCGCCACATGGTCGAAGTTGCATACATTACATTGAAGTGGTTCATAACCAAAGATGTGATCTTTCTCTAATAGGAGGTTGCAGTACAAACACGTAAACGGTTTCCCGTTTAAGGCGCAGATATACAACAATTTGAGTTATGTTGCTGTGCACACATTGGTATGGTCTTCCCGCGATTGGGATATAATCGAGTGGGCTATACAAAAGATGCATACTGAACATGAAAGTGGTTTGCTAAAAAACCACAGATAAATTTCTTGGTTTTTTAGCAAACCTATGTATTTGGCTATTTTCCACCAATGACATGTTCAGAATAATTATTGTCTATGGACAACGGGGCTTAGTCTATGGAATTTCTTAAAACTCTATGAGGACTTTATATATTGTCTATGGTAAAATGAGTCATTTATTATACTTTTTGGCACTCCAACACACAATGAAGCAAAGTAGATCGCTTGAGGACTGTATTGTATCATGGCAATATCCCTGAATGTTGCCGTGTATTAGTCCGAAATTTAATCTAATCTTTAGGCATTAAAACAGTATTTTGTCTCGCACTAGCATAAAGTTCAATGACCTCTGATGCACTATGTAAAATTATTTCGTACACTTTAGATATACCACACTTGAAATCGGTTTTCATTGACACTTAAGCATTCCGTTATTGGCGTGCCGTAAGAATCGTTACCTCGGATCCTTCACTTATCTCCCCAAAAATCCAAAGCCAATTTCAGGTGTGGTATGCAACCACTTTTTTCTTATTATTATTAAATATGTTTGTTGTTACTTCCTATAATGGGAAGAGGAGCATTTCCAACGCTTCCGGGTTCGTGAGGCAGTAAACACATGTTATTGGTCCCACCTGGCTTATCAAAATTTGAAAAACCGGTTTCATGTATGGAATGCACCCAAATTTCCTTCGTTATTTATTAGGTTTATTAGTTATTATTTGTTACTTCCTATAATGTGAGGAGGAGCATTTCCAACGCTTCCGGGTTCGTGAGGCAGTAATCGCATGTTATTGGTCCCACCTGGCTTATCAAAATTTGAAAAACCGGTTTCATGTATGGAATGCACCCAAATTTCCTTCGTTATTCTTTAGGTTTATTAGTTATTATTTGTTACTTCCTATAATGGGAGGAGGAGCATTTCCAACGCTTCCGGGTTCGTGAGGCAGTAAACACATGTTATTGGTCCCACCTGGCTTATCAAAATTTGAAAAACCGGTTTCATGTATGGAATGCACCCAAATTTCCTTCGTTATTCTTTAGGTTTATTAGTTATTATTTGTTACTTCCTATAATGGGAGGAGGAGCATTTCCAACGCTTCCGGGTTCGTGAGGCAGTAAACACATATTATTGGTCCCACCTGGCTTATCAAAATTTGAAAAACCGGTTTCATGTATGGAATGCACCCAAATTATCTTCGTTATTCTTTAGGTTTATTAGTTATTATTTTTGTTTTTTTTTATCGTTTTTCTTTTCTAATCGTTGTGTAACTGCAAGGTGTTGGATACCCTGTAACATGGCAGCGGAACACTTCTTTATAGCAATGTCACAGAGACGAGAACTGAACCATATAATGTGTCTCGTCCTTATCCCCTCCATTGGGGGTGGCTTGTGACCCCGTCCCTGCATGTGGACACCGGAGTGAGGACGACCCGGAGCGATGTCTCATGGATGGCCCGCGCCTCCCCTGGGGGGAGGTGTGGGTCGTAAGGATGTCTCGCGCGAGTAAGGGGACCCTCCGCCCTGCCTCCGACAACCCGGCGCTGATCCTTCTTAGAGTCTTTGGGCGTTCTGCCACCCGCATCCGTTAGCAGTGTCGTCGATGCATCACCGAGAAGTTGGCTAAGGGGCGCGGAAACCGACCCTCGCGCTTGGCTTTCCTGAAAACATGCACCTCTCAACAGGACTGCCGGGCGTACCTGTGACACACTCACTCCCTACCAGCAACAACGTTAAAATTGAGTTATTATTTATGTACATTAAACAGTTTGAGTAGGCATATCGCCTACATGTAATTATTTTATTTTCACCTCTGATTTTCCCCAATGAAAGATGTAATGTATATATTTATATTTATTAGTTACTAACCTGTACATATAAAGCACTTGCATACTGCTCGTTAACACCGTATGCGGGGACATTGGGGGTCTAGCTTTGTTCAAATTAAATGTAGAGACGTTCAAATAAAAAAAATTACCTTCCTTGTGAGAGCCCTGAAGGAGTAACCATAAGTTACTTATACCGGGGTGGGTATGCGGTTGGAAACCTCCAGTGTCGAAATATCTAAATAAGTTTGGGACACGCCTAACTGAAAAATTGACAATGCCAAGTCGCAGGTACACTACCCCCTGGGACCTGCAAACAAAATGAACGTGGGTAAATTGACCCTATTGACCATGTTTCATAACGCCGATGGATTTCTTTCGTTTTGTGCTCCGATTGTCATACGAGATCGGCAGGAACCCAGACTTGGGAATTCCGCACAATAAGGGTGCCTGACTACACGGTCAACAAGTGACAAGCGCTTTATCGTCAACAAGTCAGTCCGTTGCTAACAACCGATCGTATAGTGACATTTCGCACCACGCCGGAGTGTTATCCTTCAGATCGTTACATAAAGTGTAAACCTTATCGTTTTCATCGTATACTTTGTGTGAACTTGACGTGACTCAGATTTCTATCGTCTATTTATTTATCAAATAGAACAATATCGAGCGCTATGGACATCTACGACTGTCACCAAGCTAGAAGACCAACCGTGAGTACCACTTAATTGTGATATACCTTTCTTGTTTGGTGGTTGGGCATAACTTAGCGAAATCCATCAGCGTCTTAGCAAGAGTAACGGCAAGGTTACCCTTATCCCCATGCCCCGTGCATGATCATTTGGTGCCGAAACCAGGGAACCTTTAGATATAATAAATTCGCATAATAAATTCTTTCTTTGGCAAAACGAAAGAGTGCTATGAAATATTACGTAAATTGAAATGTCATTTCAAAGAACGAATTCAAACAGTGAATCGTAGAACTAGGTTACTTAGTTCTTAACCTACCGGGCATTTAAATTATATCGAATTCTATTTTTTAATTCAAACCGTTTTCCTGATTAATTCGTTAGTACATTTGTTTATTTAAAAAAAAATGGCTAGTACTTTACAAGGCTTGCGTAGAAGACGGAACGTTGCCATTAGCAGAATAAACAAGGTGTATGAGGTCGGTCAAAGCGTTTTGCAAGATGCAACCAATTACCCATTATTTTTAGCGTATTATTCGAAGTTGCAAAAAATTGTTAATGATTTTGAAACCGTTCACGCTGACATCTTAGCTTTAGATGAGACAAACAAGGACATTGAAAATCAAGTTGGCGAAGCTTTTGATAATGTTTATTTCAAAATCGTCGTAATTCACAAGGAATTAACGAATCAATCTTTCGAATCGGAGCCCGCGAACATTATCGTACCAAACCAAAACTTTTCAACATTTCATGATCAAGCTGTCATAAAACAAACGTCATCATTTACTTGTGTCATGAATAAGGCAAAACCTGAAATCAAAGGGTCCTTGACTGCGTTCACTTCAAAGTGCGCGTTTTGCAAGGGTATTCACCATATCGCTAAGTGCAAATCATTTGCACTCAAATCGGTTCAGGAACTTGCTCAATTCGCCAAGGCACACCGTTGGTGTCTGAATTGTCTCACGCCTTCTCATTCTCTCACGAATTGCAAATCTGTGTTTGATTGTCAGAAATGTCATCGTAAGCACCACACTCTTCTTCATAGGGAAGACAACATTTCTGCTGAAGAGGAGTACCAACGACCTACCACGTTTGCCATTCAAGGAGCTTCTATTTCAGATCCTCCAGTTCTTTTCCTCGCTAACTTCGGTGACAGATCCATCGTACGTTTGCCTACTGCTCATATTAGCAATCGTGATCCCTCCGGCAGTTTTCAAACGTTTCGTGGGTTGACCGATTCAGACAGTCAAGCACACTTCATATCCAATCGTACTGCCGAGCGTCCAGTCAGCTCTCAGAAAATCCGTGGCCAATCTTCTACAACCGCGTCAGGAGTCACTAATTTTGATGTCGATGTTAAGGGACAAACTACCTTCAACACGAAGTTACTTCCATCGCCAACGATTCAATTCGACCAGTTATCTGGTCATCTGTTCCAAGACATACTTCATGCCGACTCTGACTGTCACAAACCGACAACTGACCCAGGAGCGACTGACCTACTTCGAGATGTTGAGATCTTGCCATCTGTACCGAGACCCCAATTAACGGGTAATCTTAACCAGCCTTCAGCTATCAATTCACCATTCGGTTGGCTTCCTCTGGATTCGGTTGGTTTTGCTACCGATCGTCAAACAAACTCCTTCATCGAAACCAACCAGTACCGTCTTCCAGAAGAAGTCAAGAGACTGAGGGAGTTGGACACATTTCCTCAGTCTTCACAGCCCACCAAACAACGTTGTGAACAAGTGTATCGCATTTATCGCTCACGTGACTTTTCTAGTCAATTTATCGAAACCAACCAGTACCGTCTTCCTGAAAAGTTCAAGAAACTGGGGGAGTTGGACGCATTCCCTCAGTCTTCACATCTCACCCCTGAAGAACAACGTGATGAGTAGGTCCATCACACTAATCACTCACGTGACCCTTCGGGACAATTCATCGTAGCCTTACCTTTTGGTGAAAAGGATAAGCATATCGCTTCCCCAGATTCGCGCGAAGTCTCTTCGCGCATCATCCTTTCACCCGAACGTAAACAGACATTAAAGCTCAGTTTACGTGAACCGTACTTCGCTTTCATGACTGACTACTTGCACAGTGGTCACATGACACGTGTTACTGGAAAAGATTTACTCAAGGAAATGCATCACATACTTCGTCATTGCATTCTTCGTCCGGGCACCGTTACCACAATGTTGCGAATGGTCTTCGATGCCTCGGTGACGGAGGTGAATGAATCATTGTCAAATGATGCCTTTTTTATCGTTCCCAAGTTTCAAACAAAAATTGCTGAACTTCTGCAAAACTTTCGTTCGCCATCTGTGGTGTTCATTGCTGAAGTACGGCAAATGTATCGCCAAATATGCCCACAAGAGCCAAATCACGCGTTCCAAAGAATATTTTGGCGTCATCAATTATCGGAATCTATCCCGGATTACCCATTACACCCTGTGGCTTCTGATATCTCTGCCTTTATTCTGTCCTATCGTATTGTCAGATCGTTGACAGAAAAGAATGGTTACGAATTATCACTCACACGCCACGCGATCACTTTGGATTCAAATAGCGATTCAATCGTCATCGGCTGTTCCAGTGTGGAACAAGCTCACCAAACGCAATCCGAAGTCATCGAACATACCAAACGAGGTCAACTTGAACTGCAGAAGTTGGATTGTAGCAAACCGAAACTTCGCGCCTTTCTACCGCCGGACTACTATCTAACTAATGTAATCTTCAAGAATGTTGATCATTCTTTTATTCTCAGGGTATTGGGATGAAAGTGGAGGCCACCAGACACTCCACCCGATGACATTTGTCACAAGAATCGGTACACCGACCAATTATCGCTTTTGACAGTTATCGCATCTTATCATCGGCGTCAAGCATCATCGGTTGATAATCCATCGGATATCGCTTCACGTGGCCATTCTCAGGCCGTTCGTATTATGGTGGGCGGAGCCCTCCGGGTTTGTCCAGCCAAACGACTCTTGGCCCATCTCAGATGGCCATTTTAACAAAACTGAACTCCACTCTGAAGAACGAGTTCAATCGTCATTAGTCCAACATGATATATTCTGCTAAACTTTTATTAAACAAATTATATCGTATTCGGAAACTCCAACGTCGTACTGCTTACTGTTATCTATTCGTACACAACTTTCATAACAAAGCCTCTCGTCGTTCGGATTTTCTACTTAATCATTTCGAAATTCGTATTCTATCTTTAACCAAACATTGGACATCACTCTCTACGGAGCAAGTGATTAGAATCATTATTAAAAATCTTGTGCTATCGTTACGCTTCGTAATTTGAATGGATCTTCTCTTACAAGACCATTCACCTAATCGTGTCCATTGCCTAGGCAATGTGACTAATCATCATCGTTTCGCGGTTCGTTTTATTCTTTTTACGTCTATGTTAATCGTATTATTTAGTTTCTTTTCGTCTAGTTTATCTACATATAGTTATCGTTTAAAACTAGTTCTTCTGTTTCGTCTTTTTTTCATCGACGTTACATTTCATGGCATTCTGCGTTTCGCTTAACGTTCAACTTTTCTTTAAAATACAATTTGCTGTATTTTGGTGGGCGGAATGTTTCATAACGCCGATGGATTTCTTTCGTTTTGTGCTCCGATTGTCATACGAGATCGGCAGGAACCCAGACTTGGGAACTCCGCACAATAAGGGTGCCTGACTACACGGTCAACAAGTGACAAGCTAACATAATACGTATAGTGAATCTACCGCCGGTAATTCACCACATCCCATCGCATAAGAACGAAATAACGACTGCCCATAAATATACCAACCCCCGACCGACTGCCTGTGGACCAGCCAAAGACCACGAGGGACCCACAAACCGGGCAAGAATGCCATCACTATCAAACCCCATAATAAAAGCGCTACACTAAACGCTGGTAATAAGCAACAATTCTTCTGTGGTTAACTTTTTTTTAATACAAAGCGTTTTTTTTCGAATATTACAAAAATCTCTTTCTAACGCCGTTTTATAAATATTTCTCACCATGGTAGTAAGGGAGACCCAACGATTTCTTTGATATCCATATGCGTTGTTGCCAAAAACGAACAAATTAGCATGGGGTGGTTCCCGTTGTACAAAATACAAATGTCTTGACTACATGTTATTTAACTTTTCGAACGAAAAAATCAATGGTTGTCTCAAACTCAAATTGCAAGTATGTAGTTTTTATATTTATTGGTTTGGCCTTATATATATATATATATATATATTTATACATACAATTTTCGCGGACTTTATTTTTTGGTTTCTATAATTGTTTTATTAAAAAGTTACCCTGTCGAAATATCTAAAAAATGAACGTGGGTAAATTGACCCTATTGACCATAATTCGGACACACGAGATGCCCATAACACATTCTTGGATTTAACTCTTCAGTTAGTTACTTATCCTACGTCCATAAACACTATCATTACCATGGTCCATATCTGTTTTCTATCAGCTTGTGATGTGGAATAAACACAACGTCAAACCATCTAAAGGTACGTTACAATTTTACAGTTCCAACGTTTTTGAAATAAATTTGTTATGAATGAAGATCATTCGACTTTCAATAACAATCCAAATGTTTACATGCAAACTTCAAACGAGCGTCAATTATAATATATCACAGTTTGATACACTTTTCGATCGTCCAGTTGATTAGTCAGATATCTCCGAAATTTATTTATTTATTAAACGGTATTTTAGTCATACGTTGTACAACAACCATGCAATGATTTTTTTTTTCAAATCAGCAAGTGGTTCAAAGTATTCATGCCATGATGTGTTCGTAACCGAATCCATCGAAGGTGTTTATCCGATATATTCGTAAATCGTATTTTCATTTCATAAAACGGTGAATTTATTGTTAATTTTGCATAGATTAGATTATATACATATATTTGAAACTTATTTATGATTTTTTACGTTAGTTTTCTTCAAGAAACTATGCAGTAATTACTTGTAAATTGAAATTTCGTGCTGTCAACAAATGGGGATATTTAATTGTTTTGGGGCTGTTTATCAAATAAATTCTTAAAAGTGATTTTCGTTATTTGTTTTTGGGGTGTTATGCCGTGTTGTGCTACCTCCTTCTTTAGCCAACGTTTCGGACATCGTTGCAGTGTCCATCATCAGGGCAGATCCGGCAGATCCGGAGATGATGGACACTGCAACGATGTCCGAAACGTTGGCTAAATAACAACAATACTTCTTGGCAGTGCAAACGTCAAAAATTATTATCTCCACTTTAAATAATAATATAAATTTATTTACAGTAAATCTGAACTAAAACGATATCCAAGATTAACAAACAGTGCTAACTTTAGTGAAGTAAAGTGTTAAAATCTCCTTTTTATGTGTCCTTTTACCAAAAAAGCAAAAACAATACAGTGCAAACGTCAAAACATTATCTCCATTCTAAATAGTAAAATAAACTTACTTTCTTCAAATCTGAACACTAAAATTATACACGAGATTAAGCAGTGCTAACTTTAGTTAAGTAAAGTGTCAAAATCTCCGGTTTTAGTGTTTATTACCATTAAAACAAAAACAGTACACTTGACAAGAACAGTACCTATACGAACTACCTATCCGAAACTTGTGACAGTGAAGCTCAACCAGTGGTTTGAAATAAAGTTTTACATTTTATTTAACAAAAAATTATAAAAAATAAAAACTTAATTTTCACAATGGACGTTCAGTCATTTATCGCCAACGCAGAAAGGGCAGTAAACGCAATTAACAAGGTACTTTTCGACCCTAGTAATAAATTCAACAAGGACCAAATTGCAAAAATAACTCCGATATCATGCGACATCTTAGCCGCAATTGGCAGCCTGTCGGCAGCGGTAGCTGCCAAAACTGGCACCTTGGAAGGTGAACTGCAGGCATTCAAAGAAATGCAAAAAAACATTCCATCTCAAAACCCGCCACCCGTAAACAATGTGACCGACATCTGTGAGATGCTAACTGAGTTGGAGGAAAGGAAGTTAAGATCCAAAAACATTATACTATTTAACATCCCCGAGAGCAATTCCCTGTCAACTGCAACAAGAATCATCGAAGATACACAAAAGGTTTCATCTTCCCTTGAAGGATTCGAAAACATCTTTAATCCCAATGAGATCAAGATCCACCGTTTGGGAATAAAGAAACCTGACCAAACAAGGCCCATCAAGATCGAATTCAAAGATTCAACAACTTCCAAATCCATTCTGATGAACAGAACAAAATTGAAAAACGGTGTCAAGGCAGCAAACGACCTCACTACACTCCAAAGAAATGAACTTGCTCTTTTACGAAGTGAGCTTGAATCAAGACTAAAAAACGGCGAAACAAATATAACTATTAAATATGTAAACTCAACACCAAAAATCGTGATGGCTCAAACAAAAAACTACCAAAATCCAGCACACTGAACCTTTATTATCAAAATGTACGTGGGCTGCGAACAAAACTTGGTAACTTCAGAATTTGCATACCATCAATAATATGTGAAGCCGTGGTACTGACTGAAACATGGTTAGATCCATCCATCAATTCTTCTGAACTAGGATTATCCTCGTACAATGTTTACAGGATGGACAGGAATCGTGCTACCAGTTCTAAATCAAGAGGAGGTGATGTCCTCGTCGCAATTAAAAAAAAAATTACTTCTTAGAAATTAAATACAAAAAACAGTAACGTTGAACAATTGTTTGTATTGGTGAAATGTAAAAGTGAGAAATTAATAATTAGTTCTGTATACATACCCCCCTCGGCCAACATTCTTGTCTTAAAAAACCATTATGAAGACGTAGAAATAATAAGAACAAAATATCCTGATGCCAAATTTATTGCCGTAGGCGATTACAATCTTCCAAATGTAAATTGGAATTTGCACGACCCCGAATTGTCGAATACTTTTAATACCACTATCTCGGAAAGTGAAAAAGTAATACTCGACATGTCAATATATTTAAACTTAACTCAACATAATCTTGTCAGAAACATTAACAATCGCGTATTGGATCTCGTATTCTTCAATTCTCAATGTATCAAAGTGAGTAAGGCCATAGAAGTTGTCATACCCCCTGACGTCCATCATCCTCTACTAAATATTTGTATAACCGACTTTGGCGAAAAAATTCTGAAGTCTACGAGATCATGCTATAATTTTAGAAAGGCAGATTATTCCGGTATGTGTGACTCTCTTAAATTGGTTGACTGGTCTTTCTTAGATAGTGATGATTTAAATCGTACTACTGAACAGTTTTACTTAATTCTTAGTAATCATATAAATCGCTTTGTCCCTTACACTCAATATAAGGAATCTAAATATCCAGTATGGTTTAATAAAGATTTGATTAATTTAATTACACGTAAAAAAACAGCTCACAAACTGTATAAGGATCACGGAACATCGCAGTTGTATATAGAATTCTCCAAAATTAGAAGTGATTGTAATAAACTATCAAGGGCGTGTTATAACGACTATATTAAGCAGACAGAGGATGAAATTTTTAACAATATAAAACGTTTTTGGCGATTCAGTAAAACATTAAGAAGTGGTGACTCTGATATACCAAATACCATGTATTTTGAAGGCAGAAAGGCTGATGGCACCAAAAATATTGTCAATCTTTTTGCCGACTTCTTCAAGAACGTTTACGATAAAAGTCAACCCAATCAGTTCTCCTTACCTAACTATACTCCCAGTTTCAATATAAACTTGTCACATGTGCACATCGAACTAAACGAAATTATAAAACAAATTAAACTTCTAGATCCCAATAAAAATGCCGGTCCTGATAACATTCCACCTTTAATCTTGCAGCAGTGTGTCGCCGTTCTTGCTTATCCTCTATACACACTCTTTAATCGTTCTTTGTCAAAAGGTAATTTTCCTGATCTCTGGAAACATAGTTATATAACACCTATTTTCAAAAAAGGGGATAAAAACGAAGTAACTAATTATAGACCTATATGCATACTATCAACAATTCCAAAACTGTTTGAGAAGCTGATTTTGGATAAAATAACTAGCTCATTTAAATATAATATATGTCCTGAACAGCATGGTTTTATGGCCGGTAAGTCAACACTAACTAACCACATTTTATATCAAAATTTCATTTCCGATGCAATGGCGAAGAAGCTCCAAGTTGACTCAATTTACACTGACTTCAGCAAGGCGTTCGATAAGGTTTCTCACGCCATTCTTGTAGAAAAACTGTTTAAAGCTGGAGTTCGTGGTAATATGTTGCTTTGGTTTATAAGCTATCTTTCAAACCGAAAACTTAGTGTTAAACTAAATGGGGAATCATCGTATGATTTTTTTGCATCCAGTGGTGTTCCGCAAGGTTCCCACCTCGGACCTGTATTATTTATCTTTTTTGTAAACGACATTTGTAATATTTTTAAAGACATCGACGTACTTATGTTCGCAGATGATTTGAAACTTTTTAAAGCAATTCGTAGCCTGGATGACTGTTATATTCTCTCAGCAAACTTGTCAAAATTAGTTGAGTGGTGTAGCGATAACAAGCTATACCTTAATGTTAATAAATGTATAACTATGAGATTTTATAAAATAAAAAATCCAATTTTTTTCAATTACACAATCAATAACTTCATTCTCGAATCTGTTTCTGAAATTAATGACTTAGGTGTTACTTTCGATACCAAACTTAGCTTCATACCACACATTGAAAATATCTCAAAGAAGGGTTTAAAAATGTTAGGTTTTGTACTAAGAGTGGCTAAAGATTTCAAAGACATTAAAACCTTAAAACTTCTGTACACATCACTAGTGAGGAGTCAGGTTGAATATAACTCAACTGTGTGGTCTCCCCACTATGACGTGCATTCTCAAACAATAGAAAGAGTACAAAAAAAATTCCTAAGCTTTTTAAATTATAAACTAAAAATACCAAAAGAACAGTTAAATTACACTTATCTACTGCAATTATCTAATCTATTAAATTTGTGTGACAGAAGAACTGTTTCCGATCTAGTATTTTTATATAAAATCTTGCATAATACAATTGACAGCCCTGAATTCTTGGCGCTCATAAATTTTAATGTGCCAGCCAGAAATACAAGGTCAGTACTACCCTTTTATTCTGGCAATACTACGACTAGGGCACAATTCCATATACCACTATATAGAATTCAAAACTTGGGTAATATGTATTCGCACATAGATATATGGAATATGTCACTGATACACTATAAACATGAAATAATAAAATCATTTATCTATAATTTAAATGCTCACTAAGGATTTTTTTGTAAATTTACTTCATCGACTTTATAATTAATTGAAATTCAAATTGAAAAGTTTTGAACTCCTGCAACTCACGAACCTACCATCTACATAAATATAGCGGTTTCACGCTATGAGTGACCAATAAGTACTTAGGTGTTTGTTATTCATGATTATTGTTGTAAATTTTGAAACACATCTGATGACCTTACTTTACAATTTTTGTTCCTTTTATACTTATATCATGCATGTATTTTTTCTATTTTTTATAGCAACTTTATTGTTTTTATTTCTCACTGTACTTTTAAATTTTTGTTACTTTTATTTCATGTTTGTATTTTTGTTTTCTATTGTAACTTTTATTTATATTATATTTTTCTTTCTTACATTAAAATTGTACTGTCTTTATACATTTATGTAAAAGCCCTCTGGGCGTAAATTAAATAAATAAATAAATAAATAAATAAATAAATAAAGAAGGAGGTAGCGCAACATGGCATAACACCCCAAAAACAAATAACGAAAATGCTTTTGGCCGTGAAAATCTTAAAACTTATCTTAAAAGTGATGTTTATGTGATTTAAGTGATTTAAAGGTCTAATACATTTTTTTGGTAAACGTATCAAAGAAATGAACGTTATTAGAGATGCAAGCAATCAATTCGAAATGTCAGTATATTTTTAGGTAATTTTTTGGGAATTAAATGCAAACATTTTTTTATTATGGGAATGAGAAAAAAGTGTGACAATTTTCTTCCAAATTCATTAAATACGAGTAAAAGAACCGTGATTTTTGAATTTTCTATTTTTTTTAATTTCAATACATTTTGATTAAAAATGTTTGTAGTAAGCTTTTTTTCAATTTTTTTTTTGGTGATTAAGACAAACCTCATCCCATAAACCCGGTCACCCCTGCTAAGTCACCAAACGTAGCGAACCACTTGGGGTGACCTGCGGCAGGGGTGTTGGTTGTCCAATAAATGGTTCCGGGCGGCGGTACCCATACCCTCCTCCCAAATTGTAAGTTTAAGCAATGTAGTATGTTACGTTTTTAGATTTTCACGGCCAAAAGTATTTTCGTTATTTGTTTTTGGGGTGTTATGCCGTGTTGGGCTACCTCCTTCTTTAGCCAACGTTTCGGACAGCGTTACAGTGTCCACATCTGCCCTGATGATGGACTCTGCAACGCTGTCCGAAACGTTGGTTGTAGTATGTATATTTCCATACGTCATTTTTTAAATTGTAGGGTTTCACATCCACGGTCGTTTACCAATTAAATAAAAATTTTACGCCGTCTTTTAGTAAGGCTGATAGTGAATTAAACAAAATGTTGATGTTGTCTGGTTCACAAGTAGATTAAAAAAAATTGTACTAATGTTTCGAACCGTTACGCCTCCCGGTATTATTTTATAGCTATTTAATATGTAACACACACTTGTAAATAACGTTTGATTTATGGCGAGCATTCGAATATTGCTTTACTCATTACAAAACTCTTCAGCAAAAATAATTATTAAAGAACAATCAAATATATATTTTTTTCAATATGAAGATATTGGTAGGCAGAAGGCAGCCACCTCTGGTGTGGAGCTCCAAAATACCTTAAAAATACCCTCGACTCTGTGCAGAAACGGGCGGTCCGCTTAGTAGATTCTCCCATCTAAACAGACGGATTTCAATCTTTAGAGCACAGGCGTCGGGTGGGAATGCTATCCTTGTTCTACCGGTATTGCAATGGAAGATGCTACGAGGAACCAGCGTCACTGATCCCTTCGGCACCGGTGCATAGCCGGGAAACACGCCAAACGCGTGCCCAACATTTGTACACGGTTGACATTTGTCACATGAGAACGGGTCGTTTCTTCGACTCGTTCTTGTGTTCAACAGCTCGGCTGTGGAATGACTTGCCGGCCTCTATGTTTCCTCCTTCCTACAACATGGGTCTCTTCAAGACCAATGTTCATTCCTTCCTCTTCTCAAAAAGACCCTCTACACAGCATCCCAGATGACATAGGCCTTGAGGGAAATTATTTTCCTCAAGGCCTCCTGTGTGGAGTTATGTAAAAAAAAAAAATTATTATGTCCAAAAAATCTCTAATATTACACCGTAAGGTAGGTAAATAAATAATTCATTGTAGGTGGGTACCTATAATAAATTATTTATTTTATACGATAGTTGATTCAATCAAAAGTTGATTTCATAATTTGATCCCCCCAAAGTTATTCAAAATCCAACATTTTTCACAAGTAAAAGCAACGCCATTTTTAAATCTTTTTTGCAGCTATGAATGTCTGATTAATTTTGATATACGAAAATCACTGTGTTATCTCTCTTACTATTAATGAATTTAAGTGTTAAATTAAAGACAGCGATAAATATTTAGATTTCCGATTGCAACAAGAGTTTGAGATAAATAACGAGGCATCGTTAGAACAGGAAAAGTAGGGCAGTCGACAAGCGATAGTATAATCATGAAGCCCTACTTTGGCAGAAAACAATAAATTACTCATAAATAATTGAACTAATTAAATATATTGTTGTTTATAGACAGCAATGTGATAGCAACAATTGAATTCTATGATAATACAATTATTGTGAAATTGATATTTATGATTATCTCCATGGCAGAGCTGTAAACACAATGGCTATTGACACAGAAAAGGCCATTTTTCAAATCCAACGCGAACAAAAAAATGTATATTTTAAGCATGTCACCGACTCTTGACACATCTTTCCGAAATGTGATATTGTTGGAAGGTTGGAAGGGCTCTATCGAAGCATGTTGGTTTTTCAAATGATGGGCCTAGTGTGCAGGGCCCGCAGACACTTTAATAGTACAAAACTGCTAAACGTGAACCTACAAAGTGCGCCTATTGGCGGTCCGTCCGATAGCATAAGTATAATTATTGTGGATGTCATAGCATGATTTAATGTTTGATAGGATTCGAATAATCGTAGTGAAAGTAACATTGGAATTAATCAAAATTAACATACCACGCCGAATATTTTTTGTTTTGTGAAAGAAATGTTTCTCGTTAACACAATTTTCCACTCTTATAACAACATCATTGCTATATAAAAAAATCACTGCGTGTTCACTTTTATAAATGAACTTATGTGCTAATTTAAAGACAGCGATAAATATTTAGATTTAATAAATAAATAATTATTTTAACAACACGTTCGATACCTTCGGAGGTTCGCAGCAAACTACCATTAGTGGCATTACGGAAAGTCTATGAAATCTAATCGTAAAAAAACGGTTTCCAGATGACTCGCGACAGTTGTAGTGTGAAAATTAATACTTCTAATAATATAATAATAATAATAAAACGTTTATTTGTTATAGAGAATACATCAGTACAAAGAAGCTTTGACTGTCCAACTAGGAAGGTCTCCTGTTCTAGGACAGTCAAATGACAAACATTTTGATAGGCGTAAATTTAATTTAGAAATGACCAATTTGGGACACAAATCAACAAATCATCGCCAAAAAACTTTATCTTATTTACTAAAGTTCAGGCAAAAATATTTAATTATTTATAATGTATGCATAATTTAATTATTTACTAATTTAGTTATTATTAATTATTTATAATTATGCACAAGTGTCCTTTACGTACATGTTTTTTTTCAATATAGAAAAAAGAAAGAAATGTAAAATTATAAGTTTACTTGTAAATAAACCAAAAGAAAAATAATACATATTACCAAAATAAAAATAATACATTCTACCAAAAGAAAAATAATACATAAGAAAAATAATACCTATTAATTATAAATAAACCAAAAGAAAAATAATACATATTAATACAAAGTTATTGAAAGCAGTGAAGAAGAAGCAAACAGAAAATACTAGTATATGGTGACCTTGTTAAAAAACGTACTGCTAAATTGTTTAATTAGTACAGCTTTATACTTCAGTAGAGGCATACAAAAAATATCAGAATCGTTAGCATAAAAGGTTTTCAAAAATGTTTAAAGTGTTTTCCAATCGTACTTTAAAGAACTTAATCAGCCATTACAATAAACTAAATCCGAAAGAAGCCTCGTAAGCAAAACATCTTACACAAATGCAGACTCTCAATTAATTTTACAAAAGATTCTCAATTAATTTGTTCCAGCAAGAAAAGTGGCAGAACCATCAGATAAGCTACCATGTGACAGAGTTGAATGAGTAAATTTTTGGTTTTTTGTTAAAGTAGTCTAGCAAGTAATGTTCATTTCCTTAAGGTTGTAATTCAGTTTTCACGAGGTTCATCTCATTCTAAGGTGACAATTCAAACAATCACGACATTCAAATGGAATCGAATAAAAAAACGAAAATGTTAATTTTTGCTTTCAAAAATGTCAAATTCCAAGATAATTCCAATCTTCGTAGCTAATCAATGTGAGACAAATAGTGGGTAGATATTGGATGAAAAATGAAAAAATAATATCGAATGAAGAATTGCTGTGTACCCAGGAATTAAGAGTTTGAAATTCGAAAGAGAAGATAACTGTAACACAAATGTTCCCGAGATATTTGGTGACCAAATCTGAATAGACAGGCACTTCCCAAACTTTCCCGTTTCTAACTCCTTCCCTTCCTCGTCTTCTTTTAATTAAATTACATTTGTGATGTACTGTGCCAGTCTCCTTAGGAACTCGTGTGTTGAGAGCAGGCGAAGTTGAGCACAAGCAGTATACACAGAAATGAAAACAACAACAACAATGTTTTATTTTAAATAAAAGACAAAACACAATCATCGTCCTACTATTGGGATGAGTGGCTTGTAAAAAGGTTTTAATAAAATCGCTGATGCTTGATCTGTCTTGGTTGATGATCCAATATTTAGTGTCAGATTTATATTTCAAAATAATAATATGTGTTCTGTCTAATGGCCAGTGGAAGCGCATTGTACAGCTTTGTTGCAAAGTATCTAAAATTTATTTGGCGATAAGTTGTTTTAGCGAAAGGGACAAGTTAGAGACTACGCCCTTTGGTTCTACATAGTATCTCGAGCAGTTTGGACATCAAAAGAAGTTCTATGTTAAAAGAGGTAAGCTATTTAGTACGTTTTTTAAATCTCTTTCATCCGAACTGCTTGAAATCGGTAGTTTTAAAATACTCTTTAAGCTTAGGTTCTGAGCTTTAAGAAATCAATGGCGACGTGTTTACTCTTCCCCAGGCTATGATACCATACTCGATTAAAGATTAATATAGTGCATAGTAAAGTGGATTCAAGCTAAGAAAGAGGCGAATTTGTTTAATTTTGTATGTTGATTGTCTATATTGCTATCGTGATAGTATGTTTTTTCCACTTTAAATTACTGTCAAAATAATATTTGACCTTAGTCACCCGTTCTAAATCATAAACATTAGCATTTCTCGGTGAGCAAGCATATATTTCAATTAAATAAATAAAAATAAATTAACATTCGTCAACAACTCTGTTACGAATCTGGGGTTCAGTGTGTCCTGGTCATCTGCATCAAAGACCTAGACAAACCTCACCCCATGAACCCGGGCACCCCTGCAAAATCACCAAACGCAGCGAACCACTTGGGTTGACCTATGGCAGAGGTGTTGGTTATCCAATAAAGGTTCCCGGGGCGGCGGTACCCATTCCCGCCTCCCAAATTGCATGTTATTCTGATGTACATATGAGCTACTCGTATATTATTGTAAAGTTTCATTAAAATCCATTTAGTGGTTTTTGCGTGAAAAAATAACAAACACACATACATCCATACGACTTTCAGCGTTTATAATATGAGTAATATTAATATTTAAGTACATGTTCAAATATTCCAATACTACTCTTCCATGGAGGCAATAGCTTATGGCTGAAAGTGTAGTGTGCATTGTTTCATTATAGATATTTAACTGTCGTCAACAATACAAAGGTACATACACGGATTATAATATTAAGGGGTATTCTAGTTTAGAAAAAAAAATCTTTCTTCATATTTAGATATTCAAGTATATATCCTTAAATTTTTTTTCAAAAATTCGAATTCTTTTAAAAGTTAAAGCCATTTTAGTTCGACCGATTTAGACGAAATCTAACCAGAATCTAAATAGAGCAAAACTTTAAACGCGTGTTTCTCCAAACTACTTTTTTCGAGACGGTTGACACGATATCTCAAGTTCTGCCAAACCAATTTACATGAAATTTGGTGTGAGCCTTCTCTACACATTACTCTATCGCGCTAACTAAAATTAAAGCAAAATATCAATTTTTACTATTTAAAAAAAAAACGGAAAATTAAAAAAACTGGTAAATAAGTGCCTTTTTGATAAGTTTTAAGATTTTCACGGCCAAAAGCATTTTGGTTATTTGTTTTTGGGGTATTATGCCGTGTTGCGCTACCTCCTTCTTTAGCCAACGTTTCGGACATCGTTGCAGTGGCCATCAACAGAGCAGATCCGGCAGATCCCGTAGATGTGTACACATCTACACTGCAACGATGTCCGAAACGTTGGCTAAAGAAGGAGGTAGCGCAACACGGCATAACACCCAAAAAAAAATAACGAAAGTGCCTTTTTATTTCAGACAACCGCCATTTTGCAAAAAAAAAAAATTCTTTCTTTATTTCGGGCTACAGCAGCGTTTGTTTGGATTAAGAGTTAATTTGGTTTTTTTTTTCAAATTACTAGGAGGGTTGCAATCGTATCAACCAGGGCGCGCCTTTTTTTGAGACCCCCTACTTCAAGACCCTGTAACTTTTAGAATTAAAATTTTTTTCGTACGATTGTTTTTTACGTGTTTTTTAATGTTTAACAAATATTTTGTAAAATAATGGCCTTTAAAAATATAATTGTTTTTTTTATTGTATCTGAAAAAGTACCAACAATTCATGCTTCTAGACTAGAATCCCCCTTAAGTAAATTACAACGCATAAGTAGAAAATAGTAAGTTGTATTTTGTTAGGTGTTGTATAATTGCAATTATTTTACTACTATCAAACTATTTTATTACTTGTTACGATACACAAATACGCCCCTGCAAATTACTCGGCCCCCTCCTCCCAAGTTGTAGAGCACGCCACTGCGCAAACTACAGTTTCGCCCCCTCTCCGCTAGCTTCCCGGCGCGCTACCGGCGGCGGAACCCAAACAAGCCACCGTCGGCAGCGAGCCACCAACCGCCACTTACCCGTAGCTCCTGGTCTAGTAAGCACACATGGCGTGGGGACTGTTCCGCGCTCATTCTAGAAGTTTCCACGCGGAAAACAATGGAACGTATTTTGCTAAGTGTTACACTGCGACACCAAGAATGGCCGAACTCTTTCCCGACACGGAAGATACAGGAGTCCAAACGCTCACTGTAAGTACCCAAGCTGTTTTCCCCCTTATTTGCGTGTGTTCGCAGTAAATTCACCGCGGAGATAAATAGCCCTTCCAGAGAGATTATAGAGACAGATTCCTCCCTTTTAGATATAACTGTTGTTGCTACCCTGAATTACTATGTATGCATTATTGTGATATTGTGTTTACGCAGGTGTTTTACCCAATATAACTGATGTTTACCCTGATTACTGGTTTCACTGCCTTCTCCCAGCCCGTAGAAATTTGAGCTTTATTTCAGGAAAGACCCACACACGCCTCACAGATCCTACCACCCTGGTGGTGAGGGCCTCTCCCGCTCTGCTGACTAAAACCTGAGCTAGTCTGTCGGCAGAATGTAGGGACCCCCATTTAGGTCCGCTAACATACTATAATAATAATTTAATACAAATATAATAAAAATCTACTGCGTTATACAGTTGGATATTTTAGTGATTAATTTTTGTGGTATTATGCCGTGTTGCGATTCCTTCTTCGTTAGCCAACGTTTTGGACAGCATTACAGTGTCAATCATCAGGGCAGATGTATAATCGAAACGTTGGCTAAAGAAGTAGGCAGAAATAAATCACTAAAATACTTTTGGCCGTTAGAATCTCAAATCGTACCAGTTGAGTGTTAATACATTTAGGGCTGGTTTTAAAACCATCCATTCGTTACACTTGATACCATTTTGACCAATATTCGGCGGTAGACCGAATGTTTGTTAAAAATACTATCAAGCTCAACGAACGGATGGTTATAAAACCGACCGTTATTGTTGATATTATCAAAAATATTCCACTGTAGATTTTAAAAATTAATATAAAAAAGAAAGCACAAAAATAAATAATCATCATAGGTGTTAACTGCATTCCACGGAAAGATTTCTCGAAATTTCAATGACAGCCAGTTACTTATAAGGATAAAGTTATAAAGAAATTAAATTTTATTGATTTAATAATGTAAATCAACTTATTTTTAAGTTTATGAATTATTTAACGTTATGCAATTTACAATAATTTCAAAACTAAGAAGTAAGATAAAGGACGGGTTATTTAAAAAGAATTGGTCAATTCATCAAATATTTTAAGTTAATTTTCGCGTCCCGTGACAGTTCTATTCCAGTTCTTTGATCTTTTTAGTTTTATGAAGCAACTGGACTATAACGATATAATAACAGAAGTTGAATAGAACTTGAAAATTAATTTAAAATATTTGATGAATTGTTCAACAATCCGTCTGTAGATACTCTTTTATATTTACAGGGTGTCCAGGAGTAAAGTGCATTAACTTCGGGAGCTGATTCTACATAATAGTACAAGTAAAAAAGAAAAATAACTTTTTTCGAAATTCCAACTTTTAGGGGTAGTTTTGAGGTAAAAAGAAAAAATTAGTCCGGCGTGTGCGGCCAGATTTATTATTTTCCGCTGTTACGATACGGGCCAATCACAATCGAGTCGGGCGCCCGGCAGGCTCTCAGCAAGTAAGATCGTACCTCACAATAAGGATTTTTAGTAGGTAACACTTTTTGTATGGGAAAAAAATGATGGAATTTCAGAAAAAATTGTTAATCTTTTTTACTCCTACCATTATGTACATAGAATCATCTCCCGAAGTTAATGCACTTTACCCCCGGACACCCTGTATAATATGGACGCTTCCACTTAGTACTATTATGAATGTTATTATTAGGAACAATTTACATCGTATAAACGGCTTTATGAAGCTAATAGGTTAAGGAAGCAAAAAGTTCTTCGATAGAAAACATTTAGAATGAAAAGGGTTGTATACATATATTATGAACTTGACGTGAAGAGATAATAAAATATTTAGCCCAAAAGTGCTCTAAGAAATAATACAAAACCGATATGAGCTGAGCACATCGGAGAGAATTAATAAAAGGCCACTAAGTGCATTCCGTAGTAAAAATGTTAGGTATGTTATATCATACAATGGGCGATGTAATTTATTAAAAGATATCTTCGTTGCGCCTGAAAAAACGGTTAATAATTTGAACGATCTCGCAAATCTCTTTATTCTAGTAAATTTCCAAAAATCTACAAGTTATTTAAAAAAAATGATTTCATGCCACAACGAATATTTCATTTTTTTTCAACGCAAGCAAAAACTTGTATTGATTTAAACTTGTATTGTACTTCCTTACATCTTTCAAATTATTTTTATATCTGTAACCTCCCAAGAATCCCAGCTGCTCCTGTTTGGAGCCAGTGAGACTATGGCACCTCGCTTTGGGATGGATGGGTAAGTTGTGAAGCTGAAGGTAGTGAGGAGGGGAAGGAGATGGGGCAGAGAACGGCGGGGAATTATCTGGCTATTCAGATATGGTCATTAAACATGGTTAAAGCCATTTCATCGTGTTTAAAATGTCGATATCATTTGTACATTCATTTGATTAGCTATATAGTAGTGGAATTGACGAGGTTGCTTCATAATTTGTTTTTGAACGATGATATTAAAATATGTACTTACGTGTAGTGTGAATTGGTACTCTTTGGAGAACAGAATCAGGAGTTCGCAACAGTCGAGCTCTGCAATTAATTGGTGAATATTTTTGCAGTTGAAAGGATTTTCTACTAAAGAATTTCCCCCTTTTTATCATGAAGTAATTTCGAAAGGCTTTATTGAAAAATCCATATGACCAAAGGTAACTTTGGATAGATTTTATGAGTAACAAAGGAGCGATTGCAAACTCTTCTTCCGAAAAGTCTATTGAAGAATATGTAAATTTAGTGACCCTACATTTCATGTCTACGTGTACATTTTATTTTTTTGTTTATTTATATATGTATATATTACAAAATTATACTTTGTCTGTTCAACTGGGAAGGATTCCCGTTTCAGGACAGCCAAATTGCGAATTTAGTTCATAATATTCTTAACAAAGAAATGGTTTCGTACAAGAGATCACAGGAATGAACTTCTGTCAAGACAACTTTTGAGAACATAAATAATTTAGGTTTTTTCAAGGTCATTTTGGAGAATATTAATAATTGCATTCAGAATAAATGAATGGTTTCTTTCGGGAGATCACAAGTCATTTTGGAGAACAATTACAATTGCATAATTATAATTTACACATTTATAAACCAATATATGACATATGAATTTTCAATGTAATTATGACTTTTTAATTGATATACTATAATTTTAGAGTTTCTATAATTAAAGTACTACAATTTTAAGAATTTCTTAATTAATAGAAACTACACATTTATGAACCAGAATATATGACATAGGAATTTTTTTCAAGGTCATTTTGGAGAACATTAATAATTGCATTCAGAATAAATTAATGATTTCTTTCGGGAGATCATAAGTATGAGATTCTTTCCAGGTCATGTTGGAGTATGTACATATGTACGTCAGAATCAAAGATAGTGGAAATATGTTATCAATTGATAACATATTTCATTCATAAGTGCTTATCATTTTGTCTTATGACCACCATATCAGAAGCATCATCAATTTAAAAATTATAAATGATGCACAAGTAACGACGAGACGTGATATAAAATAATACTTTTACAGTAGCGTACTAACTGAAAGGAATTACAAGGGAAGAGGTAATAACGTTACCATGATAGCAAATAAACACCGTGACATTGAAATAAATCCAATTACTATTCTTTATTCTCTGACTAATGCCGCGTTCATGTTTTTCATTTTTTTCAATATAGGAAATATCACTACGATCAAATAATAATAAAGTGAAAATCGCGAAGGCAACGTAATACTTAAATGAAAGACTTCTTATTTGAAAGCTACTAAAATTAGAACCACTAAAATGGAAACCACTAAAGCGGAAGCCACTAACTCGAAAAATTCTACCGCAAAACTGCTAAAGAAATTACCCCAAAAGTGAAAACAACTGAAGTGAAAACCTCTAAAATGAAAAGCACTAATGTGAAAGCCACAAAAGTAAAAACCACTAAAGTAAAAGCTAATAAATTGAAAACCACTAGTGTTAGAATCATTAAACTAATAACCGATAAAGCAAATACCACCACACTGAAAACCACTAAAGTAAAAGCTAATAAATTGAAAACCACTAGTGTTAGAATCATTAAACTATTAACCGATAAAGCAAATACCACCACACTGAAAACCACTAAAGTAAAAGCTAATAAATTGAAAACCACTAGTGTTAGAATCATTAAACTATTAACGGATAAAGCAAATACCACCACACTGAAAACCACTAAAGTAAAACCCCTGCAGCGAAGAACCCTAAAGCGAAAACCACATAACTAAAAACCACTAAAATAAACACCCCTAAAGTGAAAAGTACAAAAGTAAAAATTATTCCAGACGCTATCTAGATAGCATTTAGTTCGGGTTTGAATCTTACATATATATATGAATGATATTATCAAAGTGTTAAAACATTGTGCAATTAAACTATTTGCTGATGATACATTGTTATACATAGCCAGTAAAAATTTACAGGACGCCATTTAAAAAATGCAAATTGATTTAAATAATGTAACGCTTTGGCTAAACCAAAACAAACTCAAATTGAATGTTACGAAAACTAAGTTTTTAATTGTGGATAACTTAGGTGGAAACGAGCAGGCAACACTAAAAATTGATAACGAAAGCATAGAAAGGGTTAGCAGTATTAAATATCTGGGTGTGATATTGGATGATAAATTAAAATTCGACGAACACTTAGAATACATAACAAAAAAAATTGCTAAAAAAGTTGGATTCCTAAAAAGGATCAGAAATAACTTGGATCTCAAGACAACGCGCCTTGTCTACAATTCTATTGTAACTCCGCATTTAAATTATTGTTCTAGTGTATTATTCCTATGTAACTAAGCCCAAAATAATAAACTACAGGTTATACAAAATAGGGGGATGAGGATGATTTTAAAATGCAACATTTTTACAAGAGTTAAAATTATGTTACAAAATTTAAATATTATGACAACCAAACAACATATAATATATAATACATTAACAATGATTTATAAACTTAAAAATAATATGCTCCCAAATTATCTGAAGAGTACTATTATGTTTCAAGAAAATGTTCACAATTATCCTATGAGAAGACGCGGAGACTTTAGGCTTCCCAAAACTAAACTTTCGTGCACACAAAATAGCGCATTTTATAAAGGGCAAAAACTCTATAAAAGTCCGCCAAATGCCGTAAAGGAAGCCTCAAGTCTCAGCAATTTTCGTAGGATGTATGCATTATATGTAAAAAATATTTTTTGATTACTCACCAATGTTATTCTCAGGTCTTGTTCTTTTATAATGTATTTTTGTATAGTTATCTTTTTTATTTAGTATTCTTTTTTTTTAAATGTAGTTGTGAATATTCCTGTACCTACTTCGTAAATTGTATTTTTTTTATATTTTCCTACTAGATGTATGAAAATATTTACATACATCTAAATAAAAAATTCAAAAGCAAAAACAAAAACAATCATACATAAAGATAGCAACCAATAAAATATGCGTTAAGAAAATAAAGATAATGTGGGTGGTTCTTAGTCGAAGAATAATACAGTTAAAAATTACCGAATTTGATATCAACACCTTGGCGCAGTGGACAGCGCGTTCGCCTGGAAAGCGAGAGATCCTGGGTTCAAGTCCTAGAGGTGTCAATATCTTTTTCTGATTTTTCTGTTTCCAGATTTTTAACTGAGTTTCGTTGAAAGTGTCTTCATTTAATTAAATATTTAAATTTGAGGTTTTACTCATAAAGCTAAAATAAAAATTATAAGCTGAAAATTACTGAAGGATAAATTGATAACCATTAACTAAAAGCACGAATTTTAATGTACACCGAAGTATACCAAAAATGAGCTATATAAGTAAAAATTTTAAAAAATGAGCTTATTAACAATTATGTTAAGACTTTAATAATAAAAAAATACATAATTTTGAAAATGTGAAATATTTCCGAAATAGTTTCCGACCTTCCAGGTTAAACGTTTGTTCATTACAACTACCATTGAATTACATTTGTTGTTACGCATAACAAGTAATTAATGCGTAGTAACGGTATGACTGGTATGTTCGGTCAAGGTAATTTATGAGTGATAATCAATAACACTGAACACCTCTTTTAGAAATCTTTTGAAGTTATCCAGTTGATTGTAATAATAAATTATTATTTTTATTAATGTAAATGTGCACAAAACTTTCAAAAAGAAATTTCTCACGTATAATTTGAATTTTACGGAAATGTGAAAAATACTGTTTTTGTGTTCGCCATGAAAAAACTATTACCCCCAGCTAACAAACGTGTTTTAAATTTAACACAAATGATAAACAATTATTTTTGTATGGTAAATAAAATACGGTAAATAAATAAGTTGTTTACAATTTCAAGACTTTTATTAGTAAGGCCCTTAGATTTTACGATTACCCGACCTTCCCGTTTCTCATCTCATTTCCATGCACCTTTCCAACAGCCTCACACCATATCCACAATGGGAATGCCATAGTCCCATTGGTTCTGAGCAGTTGAGATTTATCTGTGGTATTAACGCATAAAAAAGTTAGGTAAATTCTTTTTCTCCGTTTACTTCTTAACACAAATATTTATAACATATGGTTTCAACCTACTACAAGAAATAAATATTTACGTCGGGGGAGGTGGTGAGTATGAATCAATGTTACATTTTTTCAGTAAGTATACATAAAAATTTCGTTGTTTTTAATTGTTTTGACTACATCATTGATGTTATTACTAAGATGTGACGTTTGCCATAAGGTTTCAACCTAAATACGCACAAATTATTTAAATAATAACTTTTTTGCGTGGTTTTCCACCTTCCCGACGCGACGTAAATATTTGTTTGTCGTACTAATTAAGTTGAATTGAAGTGTTATAATCGACACAAATATTTGTTTGTCGTACTAATTAAGTTGAATTGAAGTGTTATAATCGACATAAATATTTGTTTGTCGTACTAATTAAGTGAAATCGAAGTTTTATAATCTACATGAATATCTGTTTGTCGTACTATTAAGTGGAATCGAAGTTTTATAAACGACGTAAATATTTGTTTGTCGTACTAATTAAGTTGAATTAAGTGGAATCCAAGTGTTATATTCGACATAAATATTCATTTGTTGAATCTAAGTGTTTATAATCGACAAAAAATTTTCGTTTATCGTACTAATTAAGTGGAATCGAAGTAATCGACGTAAATATTTGTTGGTCGTACTAATTAAGTTGAATCGAAGTATTATAATCGATATAAATATTTATTTGTCGTACTAATTAAGTGGAATCTACGTGTTTGTAATCGATATAATTGTTTGTTCGTCATACTAATTATGTGAATCGAAGTAAGTTTAGCTAAGCTTAATCTTAGAAGTTTTTTCCGATTTGGGAGGCGGGTATGGGTATTGTCGCCCCGGAAACCATAACCAAAACCCCTGCCATAGGTCACCCAAGTGTTTCGCTACGTTTTGTGACTTAGCAGGGGTGCACGGGTTCATGGGGCGAGATTTGGCTAGGTCTTTTACGGCGAATGCGTTTGCCCACCTAATGTATGACGGACCAGATCGGAGATACTGATTGAGGGAGAACTTTTGACCTCTCCAGCAGGGCTCTTTCCGCATTAGGACGGATTGCATTTATTCCTCATCACTCCTGGATACACTGACGCCTAGATTCCTACCCACCCCACATACCTTTTCCTTCCCAGAACTTCTCCTTCCTTTCTTTAAATAGACCCCTCGATACAGTGACCCCAAAGACGACATACGCCCTAACCATTTTTTTTGTCTTCAGGTAAAGGATTGTGTGGAGAGATAGTAAAAAAAGTGAAGGATTGGTGAAACATATTTTGTTATTTTTTTTTAATTAAGTATATTATATCTGACCATATTTCACATTTTTGTTTGCGATTTTCCATTTTTGAGCTGCAGATTCATTCTATCAAAACCAAAAATTTACCTTGTAAAATTACAAATTCCGCTGGGAAAAACCTGTGTCCAAGATTATCTGTTGAGAGATACGGTAAAACTGTTTTTAAAAATAGCAGAAAACACAAAAGCTACAACAAAAACTGCTAATGCATTTCAACGCAAACGCAGTGCTGACATTTGATTTTTTGGTGAAAATAAAAAACATTTGGGATTTTCAGTCCAATCCCAGGAAATTCCCGGTGGTCTGTTCTGTAGGTTGTTCGTGTTCATGTCACCTGTCCTTCATTGTGCCTATCAACTACAAAAAGTGTCAACACCATTTTTTCCGCTGTAAATGACTTAATTAAATTTGCAATTAGCAACTACCAGCTTCAGAGGAGACGGTTCTATAAATAAATAATTATAAACATGAACCGATTTTCTTGGCGGCCATGAAAATTGTATAATTTACATAGCGGAAATAGGAAACATCGTAGTATCAACGTAAAACGTAATATTAATCAGGAAGTTCCGTTGGTCAGTCCATTGTTTTGATTTCTAGGTTAGAATGAGAAATACTTTGTGATCTGAATAAATTAAATATTACCCACTGATTTTCTTTCAATCTTATTATTCACAACATTATTTAAAATAAGCTGGTTTCACAGAAATTCAACTATAACATTGTCATCAAATGACATTTTGTTTTTTTTTAGTGTTAAACAGTGTTCTAGGGAGGTTTCAGCTTTTCATCAAATTCAAATTAGTTTAATTAAGGTTAATATTAAGGGTTTCGCTTGCTTTCATTTAAAGCAGTGATTCTCCTTTTTCCGACCCGGACCAATTTTTTGTGAAGTCGAAATTTGTGTTATTAGGGGGGGGGGGGGGGTGACACCACGTTATCCGCCCTATCCGTCCCAGGTGCCACCCATGCTAGCCTAAGCCTTTGCTTTAATTCTCTGCAACGGGGCCGAAAAGAAAAAGATGGAGAGATACGAAATTACGAATGTTAGATGAGAGCGCTAACATTTACATCGACATAATCGATGCAAAAATTGCTAAAATGTTTAATAAAACACGACTCGTTTAAAATAGAGCAAAAATCTCGCGGGCATTATCATTATCATTTCTATCGAGGGAATTTTATGTAATTTGCGTTTCGGCGCGCGCAAAGTCTAGATATTATCTTCAAGAATAACATATATTTTTTTAAGAACTTTAAAACTTACCGTGTTTAAGGGAGATGTGTAATAAATCGGTACAAATCCGTTCAATCCGGTACAATCGGTACAATCCGGTTCTTAAGCAGTGGCGTAGGCTAGCATGGGTAGCACCCGGGACGGATAGCACAACGCGATGGGCGTAATGGGATAGGGTAGGATGGGTTATAGCAGAATATTTACCACAACAGAGGGGGCGGAATGGGATAGGGTGGGACGGGTTCTAGCAGAATATTTACCACAACGGAGGGGGTAGAACGGGTAAGATGGGGTGGGGCGAAACGGAATACCATAATGGCCACTGACCACAAGATACAATAATGATAAAACTGAATATTGTCCCGATTTTTTTATTCAGACTTCTCAACCAGGGATCGCCCGCGCGCTGGCATTTTATTGACCGGCGGACCATCGCGTATCATCTTCTAGTGGTCCGCGGACCACTGGTTGGGAAACCCTGATTTAAAGTAATAAATAGTAGATTTGCGACACGTCCTAGATTGGAAAATATTCTCAGTATCGCCCTGACGTAAGACTCACCATTCGGAAGTTTCGGAACCCTAGTGGGGTTAGTAATAACATGCTAAAAATGTTTTTAAATTGTGAAGAAGCAATAAATAAATAAATGGTTATGGTAGTTAATGACCAAATCTCAATAGCGAGGCACTTCCCCACCTTTCTCGCCCATCACCTTTTCCTCCCCACTACCTTCAATCTTACAATATACCCCAATTGGTGATGCCACAGTCTCACTTGCTCCATATGATTGGAAGTGGTTGGGACTCTTATGTGGTATTAACATAATATATATTTTTTAAATGAACTGAATATTGTTCGTTGTACTTTTCGTGCTTTGCTGGGCGCTTTTAAAATTCCCACGGCGACGGAACGGCAAAAGAATACAAATTTGACGTACCTACAAGTAAGTACAAAAAGGCTATGGAGGCAATTTTACTATTATGCGATATGCGTCAAAAGATAATTGCTGAACTGTCTGTAAGTGACGTTGAAAATGTCGATGGTCAACGAAGAATTGTTTAGCAGTTGATTCGCTCTGTTTATTGGCGCGTTCTGAAAGGCATAAATCCTCGCTTTAGGAGCATGAAAAAGTACATGGGATCTCCCACGAGTATAGTTATTTCCTGTTCATGTACACTTGTTTCCTTAGTCCAAAGGAAAGGTTTTCATCCAAGGTTGATGATGAGCAATAATCGTCTTCGAACCGTGAAGAATAATTTTAATTTAGACATGAGAATAGGCCACTTGCATAACATTCTGTATTTTTTTTATCGTATTTTTGAAACCCTGATGATTTTTTGAAAATTTCAATCCGAAAATCCGTAAACCGGAAACACGGGACATAATTTTATAGGTGTGAAAAAACGATAATTACATAGCCAAAAATCATTTTTAAAAAAGAACGTTTTCCACACAAATGGCACAGGAGAATAACGAGGCATACCAAAAATATTACATCTCATAAATATTTTTTTCCTTGATCCATCTTATTGATCATAAATCATTAAAATGTACAGCGTCTTTCTTACTAAATTCAATGTAATATACTTGTACTTGTAAATTATAATAATAACAAGAATATTATAAAAGTTTATTTTGTTGAAATCAGCGCCATAATCATTATACCTCTAAAACACGTACCCACATCATCTTCACGTTCACATTAAATGTACGGGGTTCTCTTCAGAACATCTGTCAAAAAGTGTAACCAAATGATAAGTTCGCAGAGACCAAACAATAAATCTAGCGAACGAATTAAAAAATTCGCCTGAAATCAAAGTGATGCCATATAAAAAAATAAATCAGTTTGGAATTTTACAAAATTAATAGGAACATTTTCGGAGACGGGACATTTTCATGTAGTGACGTCACGAGCCCAAATATTGAATTTATTTATTTAAAAAAAAAAAAAAAACTGTACATTTCTAAACAATTTTACTAACATTTTCTTAATCTTAGTGAAAAGATCTATCCACATGATTTTTTCCAAGTCGTTATGAAATCCATGCAAGTGGCCTATTAATTCAAAGACAGCCTTATCTCTTCATTCATTAATTACAATATTCAGGGATTAAAAGGTGCTGTACCCACAACATTGTTATTATTAAAGCTGTACCTTATTTTAAATATATTTATTTAAAAAGGGTGGTCATTTTTTTTAACAAAGTTGTGATTTGAAACATCCTTTTCAGTTTTTACAGCCACATACCTCACAATTACTTGAGATTGTCTCTTGCGCACAAACAAAAAGCAAGACAAGTAATGCTAAGGAACAACTAAATGAATTTCGCAAAACACAACGCTATCGAAAACGATATCACATTTAAAAGAACAAGTTGAAGGTATGCTAGAACCACTAATAAGAAGGTAAAGTTTCCTCCGCTTGCTGCTAAATTTGCCAAAATTATTGAAATAGCATCTCGTTTGATCATAATATATAATTAGTACAAGAAACAACTACGTGTTTACATCGGGAGACAAGCACAAAATAGTTCTTGGTACATGGGTATTCAAATATTTTTTTTGAAACAGAACTTGCAACTGTCATTTCATACTAACAAACAAAAACGATCTTTTGAAAGGGGATTTTTTTAACTTTGATTGAAGAAAAATGTAACTTTAGTTGTATTTTGTAGTAATTAAATTGAAAAAAATTTCCTCACTTATTCGAATGAGAATTATTTAGTATATTCTTGTATACTAAATAAATGATAATAATTAGTGTTAAAATATAATTAAAATTATGCAGAAAACAATGGCAACCTATCAAAACAATACATTTTATACGTACTGAGCACGATAGAAGACTTTAAAAACCACAAAAAGTAAAACGCTTGCTTTATGCCTAAACCCTCCAGCAAGACGGCCGACGTTGTCCAGCGGTAATGCTCTTGACTAGCACTCCAAAGGTCGCGGGAACGAATCCCGGCGTGGCAAATAAATTTTATTTGATTAATTTGTGTTATTTCATTTCACAATTCATTAATTTAAAAATAATATATAGTATATTTGCGGCACGTTCCAGAGTGGAAGATACTCTCAGTATCGCCCTGGTGTAAGACCACCATTCAGAATTGAAACGTTGCTAAAAATGGCTTTAGCCGTTTTTGGTAAGCAGATCTGAATAGCCAGGTACTTCCCCACCTTCCTCTTCCCTATCTCCTTCCCCTCCCCACTACCTTCAGCCTCGCAATATACCCCAATTGGGAATGCCGTAGTCCCACTGGCTCCAGACGGGAGCAGTTGGGACTCTTGTGCGGTATTCATGTAAAAAAAAAGAAAAAAAGTCGGCATAATCTGGTGGTTTGATAAAGTTGGTATAATCCAATCCAAACAGAACTTAAATAAAATGATTTACAGTAATTCCCCGAGGATATGACGTTGGTGGCTCATCCATTAATGAGATCAATGGGAAAAGATCGGAATGTTGAAATAATGACAAGTGATCGATATCTTTTTGCGTTATCAGATGTCTGATCGTCATTTGAAATTCTTGTAGTACTATCAGATACTATGCCTCAATCAGTTCAAAGAATTCAGTTAAGTTTGCGGTTAAGTAAATGCTGTAGTGTCATCGATCTCACTGTAACAGACGTCTTGATGTATTGGATTTTTTGTTTACGTGAAACTCGCAGGGAAGAATAAAACGACATAATCAAGTCAATTCTTGCGAAATGTTACATGTTCAAACTAGCTTATTATTCAACGAAACTTGCATCTACGGTCATCGAGGTAAACAACAGGTGTGAAAATGACGTCAACCCATGCAAGAAAAAATAATTCGTGTCAAAACAAGTTTGTTTACGTGAAAATCGCAGCTATCGGCCGCACGTGTCCCCTTGAAAATATTGCCTATTCAGGGAAGAGTAAAACAATATAATCAAGTCGATTCTTGCAAAATGTTACATGTTAAAACTAGCTTGTTGTGCAACTTGCACCTGCGGTCATCGAGGTAAACAGGTGGCGAAATGAATAACATGTTTACGTTTTCCTTTAACTAAAATTAGTATAAAAACCGTCTGAAAAATAAATATTTATTATTATCAAAGGAACTTCTGAGTTGTTAATATCTCCCGAAACCGAAGTGGTGACGATCGGAGTCCAGCGCCCCTATTGTTTACAGTATTTGTATGGAACAGAAAAGTGGTCTCATACACTCACTGTCATGATAAATGCATATATTCGCGTGTGAGTATGTGTGATTGCCACCAAAAGTCGATAAAACGCAGACAATGAGTCTATTCGTAGAGTTTCAGCTCGATTGGACGCCAGGAAGTGGGTTATTTTCCACTTTCAAGATTCCACCTCATTCAAGTATTCAATCAATCAAGAAAACAAACTATTCGGTTTATAAGTCTTCAATTCTCTAATTGATTTCTTCTCGAATCATCAGATCGACCTCCATCGGTTCAGCGTCTTCAATTAACATTCGCAGTTCAACCACTTCAGTTTCCCTAACAGATTTTTGGTTATGAAAATTTATTCAGTTGCTCGGTTTACACTTAAATAAATTTCTTTGATAACAGTTCTCAAACAGTAAAGTTCCTGGTCAAACTTTCAATAATTCTAATCATCGTGGTATTTTGTTAGATTTTATTTTTTTTATATTTTTTTATTTAATGAAAAGAACATGCTTTTATGAATTTCTACGCCAATGAAGAGTACTAGCTCTTGAGCTTGGCATAGGAGTTAAATTACAACTAGTTCATTTTTATATCATACATTTTACTTACAGTATACAATAAATATAAACTATATATAAATATAATATATAAACTACTATTTTTTACTTTTATAACATGCATATTACTTAGTGTATACAATAAATATTAACTATGTTGTGATGTTAATTTTTGATATGCTATGAATTGAAGTTATAACATTTTGATTGGTATTGTTATGGTTGTTGATTTTTTTTAAAGATTAATTTGACCTTTTCCTTGAATGATCCGAAATCTGTTTTTTTTTTTAATTTCTTTGTAAATATAATTGTTGTGCATTTGTTGTGTTGAAAATAGAGGAATTTGGAAGTTAAATTTATGCCTTAATGATGAGTTGAGTTTAAATTTTTTAGTTACATTTTCTTTGAATATTTGTAGTATTGAATCTTTTTTATAGAGGTCTTCAATTTTTGGTACTTCGAAAATTTTGAACAATGATGCTGAAGGGAATGTTGGTTGTTTTTTAAAATTACTTTAATAATTAGTTTTTGTACCACTTTTACAGGATTTACAATTTTTTCATATGCACCTCCCCATCCAATGATTCCATATTGAATTAGTGATTGGACTAGTTCGTAATAGACTTTTTTTAGGTTGTTTAATTTGAGAATATTTCTTAATCTAATGAATATATAGATACATTTCCTAATACGTTTAACAAGTTCACATATGTGTCTGTTCCATTTCATATGTTGGTCTACAATTACACCCAGGTACTTTATTTCAGTTGCATGGTTTAATATGGTACATGAATTATTACAGACATCTTTGTTACATTTTTTGTTGTGTATAATTATATTAATGTTGGGATAAGTTTTGGATTTATTTATTGAGAAAGGGATATAAACTGTTTTTTTTTGCATTGATTGTAAGAAGGTTTGTATCGAACCAGGTTTTTAGAATTTGGATGTCATTATTGCAATTTCGTTTAATTACCTAATTAAACGAAATTACCTAATTAACTACCCTTAATTATGGTGATCGTGTCGTCCGCGTAAGATATAACGGTTCCACTGAGGTTTTGTTTAAAAATATCGTTTACGTATATGATAAAAAGTAATGGTCCCAAAACAGTTCCTTGCGGTATCCCAAAATCACTTGTGAGTGGTAGACTTGATGTGTGATTAATTTTTACAATTTGTGTTCTTTTGTGAAGATAACTTTTTAGCCAATTTAGTGCTCTGTCATTAAAACCCACAGATGTAACTAGGTTTGTGTTTCGAATTCTATTTAGTGAATGAATTTCTTCTTGTAATATTGTACGGCCACTACCAGTTTCAAGCATACATAGATCGTAAAAACCGAGAGAGATATGACATGTCATGGGCATGAATGTGTACCGACTGTCGCCGAATTACAACCAAACTGCAAAGACTGAAAAAATCCAATGAAACGTGTGCAATTCGTGTGTATGACGCTAATACGAATCGACTTATCTCATTGTATGACTTAATGTATCTATAGTACCTATGTGTACCAATGACTTGTTACAGTTAGCTGGTTCGCATTAAAACAACGGCCAGCTCTTGCGGATCGTAGATTGCTTGATAGACGGATGAATTAATTTTGTAGGCCAGCCACTGGTCGCCAATAGGTCAGTGGTGATGTAGGTACATGGTAATAATTTATAATATATCCTTTATATTACCGAGAAGTACACAAGTGTGAGATCATAATCACGCACGTTATATTTTTTATTGTTATTATTATCACGCATGTGTCTACTTATGTCAATGCACCATGACTGCTAATGTGGGGGGTTATTGACAAGGAGTTTTTATTCTACACATGCAACTCGATTGATTCTAGATCCAGCGATACCTGGTAAAGTAAATGTAGGCCTTTAGAACTATATTTATTCTCAAGGTCTTGCATTTGGTTACCTTTATGAATGCGCGTTAATTTTAAGAACTGGCATGGAAAAACTGTAAAAGCAATTATGTTATACACTCGTTTAATATATAGACTCGTCATTGTCTCACAAACTCAAGACAGAATATGGCAAGTAACAAACACTCTTGAATTTTCAGTAAATTAATAATTCAAAAGTTATTCATCTAAGGTAAAGATAGACATCCGAAGAATATGTGTGCATAAAGACAGATATAGGACCGACGGCGTTTGCGTATTTCCGCCGAATACTACATTCTACATCACGGGTGTGACTGAGGTGCCAAGGTACGCTTACTCGCTTACACTGGGACGAATACGTTGCTAGGAAAGTTGAAAATTGGAACTTGAAGGAGATGGCGAAACTGTCACAGGGGTCCAGAGCTTCTCCGTGCTGCGCAGAACCGTGGGAGTGGAGACAACTGGTTCATTAAGGCAATGGCGGGTAATCTGGAAAACTCGAAGTTATGGAGATGAAGACTATGATGAAGATGGCGCTAGTGTAGATGGGGGTCATTTACATGAAATGGCAGCTTTGTGAAACGGCTTAAAAGATATTGTTTTAAGGATTGAAAGGCATTTAAAAAAACATGGTTGATAAAAATTTTGGTTGTACTGTCAAGCGACTTTACCAAAACAATCTCAACCAATACTTGAAAAGTGAGGTCACAATCAAAGCGACCAATGAGCGCAGACCTAGCGTAATTTCCGTTTCATATTTCAACCAATAAACCTTTAAAGTGACATCATAATCAAAGCGATCAATGAGCGCAGTTGATGCGTCTCTGGTGCAGTAATCGTCATTTCCGTTTCATCCTAAATCCAAATCACAGCGGGGCTATAGAAGTTTCACTTTAAAAATAATTGAGAAACAGAAATTAATTTATTAGGAAAAAAGGAATACTTAAAGAGTTGTTAAAAACCTCAACTTAATTCGGATTGTTTTCCCATTAACGTAAGTACGAGTATGTATCTCAAATAAGTTTTGCTGTTTTTTTTTTACATTAGCTCCTCACAGGAGCATTACATGTTGACCGTGCTGGCAAATAACGCCAACATCATAGACATATGAATTAGAAATTAAGAGATAAAAGCGTATTATTTCCCCCTCCACATACCGGTTCCATGGAGCGGCTGGGCTTACGAGAGCCTCGCTTGAATCTAAAAAATGTGACGTCATCATCCTTGTCCTGACCAGCGTCGAGCTCACGTCGTACATTTTATGAAATAACAAGGCAAAAATGATAGCTTGCGCTATGCATTGATACCCTAAAATATGTCGATGATAACGAATGTGGGCGGTTCTCCAGTGAGCTCGTCGCTTGTTACAGGGGTAAGTAAATTATGAAACATTTGTAAAAGTGTCTTAACTAAATACGGCAACAAAATATTCGTCTGTGAAAATTGGCGAACTTTACTTTGCCGCATTTGGACTTCGCAAATATGTTAATAACGTGGCGAGCAATTCGCGCTCCCATGTAAAAAGGTATATTCATTCAAAAGCAGGTTTTGCTTTTAAGATGGTGATGATATAATGCGAGATGCCTATATACTGTCAGATTGATTTTTTAACGAATCACAGTCATCTTTCCCCTTTTCGCCCCCCATGGTTTAGTTTTACCCCTCATCTGTATCTTCTCGTCTATTAAATTTGGATGTCTATGGCCAACATAGATGAAGCATTTAGTCAATATCGTATTGTCTTACAGTCTTACGGCTTTATCAATCGTCCGTGCCAGACTTTCTGATGCTGTTGAGAGTTGTGGTCATGATCCTCAACATTGAATGAACGACTCAAGAAGCTGTACTGGTTATCTTTACCGTTTGGATACAGTGAGCGCACTGAGAGCTGACTAATGACCAAAACCCCTCTTGTTTCTTTCCGCTAGGTCACTCGTCCGCCTTGTTCCCTTTTTACATAGCGTCACACTATAGTTTCCTTCAGATCATAATCTTCATTAATTGATATCTTTAATAGTTTAGTTCCAACGCACGGCCACTTCTGTAACGGGCAGGCAGTTAGTGCAAAAACTGATAAGTGTGGTGGTAACCTTCTGAAACTCCAGATTGGATGACTGACTTGTTTTCTAACTACACATTATATTGTATGTAGTTATATGTACATGTTCAGTGCCTGCAAATCGGCTCTAATTGAAATGTAATTTTTACGGTTTTAAAAAAAAAATTAAGTAGGTAACTTTTTTAATTTGTTATGTAAACTGTTTGCTTTGCATTACCTACTTCACTAGATGTAACCTGTTCTAAGGTAGGTGAGAGAAATGTACCTATATATAAATAAAAATATTTCATCGCAATGTTATTGGCAGATTAGATGGTGTTAAATATAGATAGCTGAAGGAAAATAAGTGTGTTAAAGAAGAAAAAAGAGTGTTTTTTAGATACATGGTTAAAAAGACGACGATGAAAATAAAATAATATAAATTGAAAATGCAGGACAGTAGGTACAATTGGCAAAGCATTAAGAGGGAATAACCAGACAAATCCGAAAATATGTCTTTTTTAAATCAAATTATAAATGTACTGACTGTTTTCCACAAAAAGATATAAATTGATTTCGAAAGACTGTTCTTTCATCTAGTAAAGCTATGGTTAAAATGTTGAGAAAATGTGTTTATTTTTAGTAAAATAAGGTTTTACCGTAGGTCTTTGGCAGATTTGTTAAATTTTTAAACAAAATTTTGTATTATACAACACACATTTTAAATCATATAACCAATGCAGTAAAATAAACTGATAAATTATCTGGGAAAGTTATGTTTCATAATTTTAATTTTTTTTGAAATAAAATCATTTAATAAAATATCCGTACACGTGTTTTGTGATGAAAATATTTCAGTTTGTCTATTTATTTACGGTCTTACAAAGTAATATACTTAAGAGTTTTTTTACATTCTTATTTTACTAAGACATTATTGAAAAATTATAAATACTTATGATCAAAAACTAATTACAAAAAGTACTTAATTTTAATGGTTTTATCATCACACCTTTCAGCATTTTTGAATGTAGGAAAAAATAAAGCAAATTTTTAATAAAATATAATCGATATTGAGTTATTATTTTAAAAAGTTGGTACAGAGAATAATTAATCTTTCTCATTGGAACCGCCCTGTACTAACGTAAGAACATCTTTCGACGAAATGTCAATTCTTGACCGCTGGCTGGTTAATGGCCCTTAAAGAAAACGGGTGCGCGGCCCGTTACAGAAAAATTTTAATTTTGGATATGAGGCCAAAATATCCAAAAAACTATAAAAAACACCTTTGCAATCAAAAGGTTAATCAAATATGGGTATGTGCTACTTTATTCATTTGTGTTTTAAATTATAAAATACAAGGCATTACAGATTTCATGTCGGGTAAGTAAGTAAATTGGGCAATTATTTGTAAGTAAATGATAAATACCTAAAAACATTTTTTTACTCCGTTAATTGTAGAAATATGAAGAAATATAAAATAAATAAAAATATGATTAAAAAAAGCATCTTGTTAGGGTTAAATTTAAATTATAAATGACCTATCAATGCGGGAACACGGAATTTTTCAGTTATAAATAAAAAATATATTATTCATTATATGATCACAGTAGAAAAGGCAAGATGTTTTTTCAAAATAGTTATAATTGAATCACAAAAAAATTCCAAAGTTGCCTCCATATGAAGCAAAATTGAATTCTTTAAATACATACTATCAACACTTAAAAGAAAAATAAGTAAAATAGCACACATCCGTACTAGGTATTTAATTTTTGGTTTAAAAAAATATTATAGGCACATAAACCGGATCTGCCGGATCTGCCCTGATGATGGACACTGCAACGATGTCCGAAACGTTGGCTAAAGAAGGTAGCGCAACACGGCATAACACCCCCAAAGCAAATAATGAAAAAAGTTTAAAAAAATATTATTCCTTTTAGTTTGATGTTTTTGCCTCAAATTCAAAATAAAATTTCGTATGAAAAAGGCCGCGTAGCAGTTCCTCTTAAGAATAACAAATTTATAAGGTTTTCTCGTTATTTGTTTTTGGGGTGTTATGCCGTGTTGCTCTACCTCCTTCTTTAGCCAACGTTTCGGACAGCGTTGCAGTGTTCATCATCAGGGCTAATCCGGCAGAACCGGTAGATGTGTGTAATCTACAAGGTCTTCAATTTCCTTGTCAACTTTTTCATTAGCCATTTAGTGGTAGTTTTGTTGACGGAAAACATATTAGCTACTGAAATGGTTTAAGTCAGTTTGTTAAATGCATGAGGCAATCGCGCTGTATACAAATGTTATGTAAATTATCGCGCTGTATACTTGCATACATATAGTATATTTCGGTACCAAAAGACAATTCAGTAGGTAAAAGATTTTTTTTTTTTTTTTTTTTTTTATTGTAATATAAAAAATATGAGTTACATATATATATACATATTTAACAAAATTTTATATTAAAGGTCGTATTTAGTCATGTATACCTTATCAGAAAAGAGGAGCTCTTGTGCCTGATAAGGGAGCCACGATTCTTACTTAGGTTTTAAGTTATAATATGAATTATAAAATATAATATAAAATATAACATAAAATATTTACTTTTTACTGTAATTTTTTTTTTGAAAAATTGTTTAATTTTATTGATTTGTTCTGATTCGGTGGTGATACTGCGTAATTCATAAGGGAGGTTATTATAGTTTTTTATGGCTTGGAAAATATAATGATGTTGCATTTGAGTTGTTTTAAAATTAGGTGTAATAAATTGGTTTCCATTTCTCATTAGTTTGTAAAACTCTTGATTTTTTTTTTTTTTTTTTTACATGAGCTCCACACAGGAGGCCCTGAGGAAAACAATTTCCCTCAGGGCCTATGTCACCTTTGGGGATGCTGTGTGGAGGGTTTTTTAAGAAAAGGAAGGAGAGGAGAGTTCTGGGAAGGAAAAGGGTTTAAGGGGTGGGTAGGAATCTGGGGTTCAGTGTGTCTTAGTCATCCGCCTCCAAGACCTAGACAAACCTCACCCCATGAACCCGGGCACCCCTGCTAAATCACCAAACGTAGCGAACCACTTGGGGTGACCTATGGCAGAGGTGTTGGTTATCCAATAAAGGTTCCCGGGGCGGCGGTACCCATTCCCGCCTCCCAAATTATAATTATAGATATTCTTTGTTATTTTTTTCTTTACACATTTTTATAATAGAAGCTTGTTTGAATATGTCATCGACATTTGGTACTGGAAACAATTTGAAAAGTGATTCTGTTGAGAAGGTAGACTTTTTTTTAATATTACTTTAATGATGATTCTTTGTGAAACTTTTACTGAGTTTAGATGGTTTTCGTAAGATCCTCCCCACCCTATAATTCCCGATGGTTTTGATATATTTTTTAGGATTATCTCGGAGAATAATTTATTTATTTATTTATTTATAAATAAATAAATTATTCTCCGAGATAATCCTAAAAAATATTAATTATTGCCTGACTTTGAAAATTATATGCTCGGTGTAACTCTGAGTGACCCGCACAGTCACGGATATAGTTAGCCTCTCAGAAGCCGAGCGTAGGTACTGAATAGGGCCCGCAGTTATTTAGTAGTACACAATTGCTGACCCTTTACAAATCGCAACTGCACCCAGTATTGACTTTGGCAACCACCTGTGGTCTGGAGCCCCCAAAAAAAATCCTTGAGTCATCGCAGAACCGGGCAGTACGTTTTGATAAATTCCTCTATTTCAACTTCAGATTACAATCTTTAGAACACAGGTTCCATCTGTCGTGGTAACGTCATGCGATAATAAACTCTAAAGTAGCTTACTATAGATCCCATTATCGCACGTCGTTACCACGACAGATGGAACCTCGTAATGCCAAAGGTTCGATTTGTCATATGAGAACGGGTTGTTTGTTGTTTCTAAGATATCAACTCTGCTCGGATGTGGAACGATTTGCCATCCTTTGTGTTTCCTCAACAAGGATTTCTTACTCCTTTCTCTCCTCAAAAAACCCTCCACACCGCTTCCCCAAGATGTCACAGGCCCTAATAGAAATTTTTCTTATTCTTGTCTTGCAGGTTATACCATACAATGTTAGCGAGATTTAAGATTGTATTCATATTATGAATGTGATCCCAGACAAGAGCCTCTATTGCGTGAAACCGAAGAAACTATGCAACCCCATTTTGGGAACTACTCTATGACTAAAAGAAGTAGGAGTGGGAAAATCCAAAACTCAGGCACTAAACATAGCTAAATTCCTTTCTATGAATTGCTGTTATTATGTGCAGGACTGGTCCTGTGCAGGCGCAATAGGAGCAATCTGCTCCGGGCGCCAATTTGCCAAGGAGCTAAAGACGCAAGGAAAGAATTCGTTGATAATAGCGCCCTTCAGGTTTTTGCTAGCACCATTCACGGCCGGCCCTGATTTTGTCTAGTTCCGGACCATTCATTATTAATTTTCTCCACCCCTATCTACTTTATTTCCTATATTTATTTTAAATTTAGGAAATGGATCGTTTATCAGACGCTTCATCATAGTTCGGTAAAGACTACGGAATACGAAACATGTTTAAAACACTTTTAAATAATGACGTGTGTTTTTTTAAATCGTAATGGATAGGTATCCAAAAATAACCTACGCAAAAATTTTCTCAAATAAGTTGAAGGCATTTTTATTTATTTTGTACGTTGACGTATAATTTTTCCGTAACGACGAGTTTGCTAAATGTACTAAACATGTACTTTTTGTTCGTGAATACGGCGTTGTTCACGTCACGCCGACCAACCTTGGTGACAGCCGTCTTACCACCCAGTAGCGTTTTCTACGTCATAACGACTTTGTAGCCAATTGAAACCGTTTTGGAATGCGCGGTTTTAGATCGTTTACTGAACACGGTTTCACTGTTGACAGCCGAACCGATATTAACAGAGGATAAATAAGAAATCGATATACGCTGGCAACACTGAAGGTATTTTCTGTCAATTCGCTTTCCGAAACTGCCAATGCCAATGTTTAATTGAAGTAAGTACTAACCTAAATATCTATGCATTGGCAGCGTACACTTATTTTTGACACTTTTGGGGTTAATTAGATAATGAGATCTTTAGTCATATTTCAACTGAATGAACGGAATAAAGTGATTGAGTAATTTTGAATAAAAAACTATATCATCAGAAAAATGTATGTACATTGACAGTTAACCGAAACTTATCTGATACTTCGGAGGCCGGGCTAAAATTTATCAATCGTGCGTCGGTCGGAATATCTGTACCTTATCAACCGTTGACCGTGCTCGAAAATATTCCGGAAATTTTTAACAGTATACACGGTCTATGAAAATACTCCATTCATATAGATAGGAATGGTATGTCCGAAAATAACACTGCCAAATTTTGGGCTGGTTAGAGCGCGCAGAAGACGTGGTAGATATCGAAGCTATTCTATTCGATTACATGTAAAACCAGTTCATGCATCATAGACGAGCCTATTTCGCCTATCAAAGCCTAAGTATAGAGTAGGTATCCAACCGGTTTGCTGTAAATGTAGAGCAATGAAATTTTAGTATTTGTATTGGAAGTATCTACAATACGTTTATGTAACGTACATTGTATTGATAGATAGCGCAGTGGTAAAATACTTAGCTTTGGACTCAGAGGTCGCGGGTTTGAAACCTAGAAAGGGTAATTAAGAGGGAAAAAAGGTAGCCGAGAAAAAAAATATTTTACCTTACTGTTGCCGACACGTTTGCTGTTTCTTAAACCTAAATAAAATCGATTGAAATTAATGAATTACTTCGTTTTTACCACTTTTATTGTTTATAAAACCGACATGTTTCGTCAGCAAAGCTGACTTCTTCAGGGAAAACCAAAAGACAGAACTAATTTTAAAAATAGACATATATATAGGTAATAGAGAAAAATAATCGACATCAACAAGAATAAAATTAGAAAGAAAATGATGTTTAAGGGACGAGGGGCAATACAGAACAATTAAAAATTTTAAAAATTTTAAAAGGGGAATAGATTTAATAATGGGTCATTTAAAAACAAAATAATAAAGATAGAGATTCCAAAATGAAAAAATGAAAAATAATATTTACAATTGTAAATAATAAAGATAGAGATTCAAAAATGAAAAAATCTGGAATTTATAAATTGAAATGTAATAATTGTGATTTCTTTTATAAAGGTAAAACTTCGAGAAACTTTGAAATAAGGATTAAAGAGCATATGAAAGCTTTAAATAATAATAGTTTCTCGGAGTTTGCCAACCATTTAATAGAAACTAGTTATACCTTTAATTTTAACAGTGGAATAGAATTAATTCATTTTAATGTCAATGGCATTCAGTTGGACAAATTAGAAATTTTAGAGATTAGAAAGAGTGTTAATGCAAATTTAAATATTATTAATAATCAAAAATTGTTTTTAAATGACCCATTATTAAATCTATTCCCCTTTTAAAATTTTTAAAATTTTTAATTGTTCTATATTGCCCCTCGTCCCTTAAATATCATTTTCTTTCTAATTTTATTATTGTTTATGTCGATTATTTTTCTCTATTACCTATATATATGTCTATTTTTAAAATTAGTTCTGTCAAAACCCTGAAGGAGTCAGCTTTGCTGACGAAACATGTCGGTTTTATAAATAATAAAAGTGGTAAAAACGAAGTAATTCATTAATTTCAATCATAATGGTGCCACAAAATAAGTTTGCTGTGTTAGAAGAACTAAATAAAATCGTCAAAATCGAGTTTATGTATTTACATTTTTCTCCTTCAAAATTTGACCGATTTTAAAGATTTTTTTGCCAACTGCATTAGAAGAAAGTATTCAATGTCCGTAAGCTTTGCTTTTTTGAAAAAAAAATTGTATAGTTTGTATACTGAACTTGTTTTTGAAAGGCGTTCAAAGCAGGCAATTATAACGATTTTTGTCCTTCCTAATAATAGCTTACCAAAAATAGCAAAATGTACGGAAATAATACTGGTTAGATACGTCTTAAGATTTTCACGGCCAAAAGTATTTTTGTTATTTGTTTTTGGTGTGTCATGCCGTGTTGCGCTACCTCTTTCTTTAGCCAACGTTTCGGACAGCGTTGCAGTGATCTGCCCTGATGATGGACACTGCAACGCTGTCCGAAACGTTGGCTAAAGAAGGAGATTAGTGCAACACGGCATAACACCCCAAAAACAAATAACGAAAAAAAGGGAAGTAATACTGGTCGATATGTTTGCACATTATATTAAAGATATTTAAAATACAGGGGAATTTGGGAAATAAGTTTTTTTTATTTATTTTTTATTTATTTATCTATAATAAAATGCATAGAAAAAGCCGGCGGTTTCTTCTTAACAGATCACTGATAAAAAATGTTTTTTTTTTGGCATCTGTAACACATATTTTACATTTTTTAATCGAGCATTATCCTATACACCTGCTGAAAAAATAAAATTAATTTTAGCAAAGTTGGAATTTTATTTAAAAATTTTCCTCGTTCCTGGTAGATACTCTGAGTTTCGTGCTGGTGGGAGTACTTCTTCCAGAAATGAAACTTTGCTTGAAATGGTTTTAACCAAAGATATTGAAATATAATAGATGTGCTATCTGCAGTTTTTACTAGGTGGGACTGCGCTTCCGGGTGTCGCCGATATTGTTTACCAATTAACAAATAAACCAAATGACCGTATAATTAACGAATAAACCAAACGAAGGTTAAACTAATGAACGAATTCTTTCCGTATCCAAACTATATTGTTAACCAATACTAATGCACACGTTCAAAAAATCAACGAAATGAACAAATTCTTTTCGTATGCAAACTACCCTGATTAGGTCGTAGTCCGCCGATAGTTGCGCGAACACCATAGCATATCTCTTTTGTATTTGATTATCTTTGGTTTTAACCATGTTTATTATCTGAATGTCCGGGTACTTTCCAATCATACTCTACTCGTCTCCTCTTCCCACTTCCTTCAGCCTCGTGTTTAGCCTTGACATTCCTCAAATTGAAAGTTCCGTAATCCCATTAGTTTTAGATTTTTTATTAATTTTTAAAGTTAATACTTCACTAGAGTCCCAGCTCCTTCTGTCTGAGACTATGGTATCCCCAATTGGGGTATGTTGTGACGCTGAAGGTAGTGAGGAAAGAAATGAAATGGGGCAGAGGAAGGTGGGGAAGTACCTGGCTATTCAGATCTGGTAACCAAACACGGGAGGAGGCGGAGTGGAAACCTCCCTAATACCATGCGAGCGAAGTCGCGGGAAAAAGATAGTTGATTCATAAATTTAAATAAGCTTATTGCGATTTTTTCAATAAAAGAGTTTTATATTGAATTACACTTTTTGGTCGATTGTTATTTCCCATCAATCATAGTTGAAGATAACGCATGTAATAAATGTGTCTATTAATTAGGTGACAGAGCACAAGAGCTACACTGTCTAGATCGGTCGTCTTATAGTAACTAACTAACCATCAAGCCGTTTCTCCAGGGGTAGGCAGAGAGGATGGACCGCCAAACAGTTCGGTCTTGTTTCACACTCCTTGCCTCATTCACATTTATACATCGGCTGCGATATACCAACCCTTCAATTGTTCTGACTGTTGACATAGCCCAACTCAAGTTTTTTTTTTTTTTACGTGATCTCCACACAGGAGGCCCTGAGGAAAATAATTTCCATCAGAGCCTATGTCATCTTTGGGGATGCTGAGTGGAGGGTTTTTTTAAGGAAAGGAAGGACAGGAGAGTTCTGGGAAGGAAAATGAGTTTAAGGGATGGGTAGGAATCTGGGGTTCAGTGTGTCCTGGTCATCCGCCACCTAGACCTAGACAAACCTCACCGCTGAACCCGGGCACACCAAAATCACCAAACGTAGCGAACCACTTGGAGTGACCTATGGCAGAGGTGTTGGTTATCCAATAAAGGTTCCCAGGGCGGCAGTACACATTTCCGCCTCCCAAATTATAAATTTCCGCCTCTCAAGTATCTGGTTCACTTCATCGTGTCTTCCTCGAACGTCCCCGATTTCTTCTACCATTAACATACCCGTCATTGAGAAGCGAATTGTTGTGTAAAATGGGAAGAAGTAGCAATTAAAAAAGAAGGATTGGAAATAAAATTTTCAGTCAATTCAAGAAAATTTTCGTTTTTGAATGGTTTTCTAGAGGGTGATAGTGATAGATAAAAGATTATTTTTAAAATCATTTTTTAAAGTACTGTTTTTAGCATATTTTATTTTGAGCCGGTCAAAACCCATATTTCGAGGCAAAAATTGGGCTCAATACGTACGCTGATGATACGGTGTATTTTAACTAAGCCATCATTTCATTTGTAAAACAGATGCAATCTACTTTATGGAGATTTTAATTTGTTAGACAAAAACTAATATCTCTGAGGTGTAGGTTTGCGTTAAAATTATCTATGATAGAAATACAAAAGAGACCCGGAAAAGAGCACCGCGGATATGTGCGCGTTTTGGAGATTGATTTTTATTTTTACCGCTATGAAAACTATCTTTGAGAATGCTGTGTAAAGAGTTTTTTTTTTCATTGAATACCTCACAAGAGTATCAGCTGCTCCCGTCTGGAGCCAGGGAGACTATGGCATCACCAATTGAGGTATGCTGTGAGGCTGAAGGTAGTGGGGAGGGGAAGGAGATGGGGAAGTACCTGGCTATTCAGATCTGGTTACCAAACACGGCTAAAGCCATTTCGAGCAACGTTTCAATTCTGAATGGTGGTTTTACACCAGGGCGATACTGAGAGTATCTTCCACTCTGGAACGTGCCGCAAATATGCAATATATTATTTTTAATTAATTAGTTATGAAATGACCAAATTAATAAAATACAATAAAATTTATTTGTCCCCGCCGCGCGCCGGGAATCGATACCGCGAGTGTTGCGAGGGAAAAGATTGAGCGAATCTTTAACAGAATTATGTCGTAGGAAGGCAACAACACAAGAAAAAGAAGAAGTCATAAGCGACCCGTTCTCATGATTGTGACAAATGTTAACCGAGTACAAATAGATACTCATATCTTAACAGACGAATTGCAAGTGTAGAGTAAGAATGCTACCCTTGAGCTTCGGGTATTTTAATGGAAGATGCTCGAGGAAGTAGCGTCTTTGATTCATTCGACACCGGTGCACAGTCGAAAAACATGCCAAATGCGATTCCAACATTTGTATACATTTGGCAATTATTACTTGAGAACGGGTCATTTATATGACTCGTCCTTTACATGTGTCGGAAGTACCAATCTTATAAAATAAATTCTCGTCAGAATAAAAAAAAAAAGTACCTACTTCGAATTATTCAAACTATGAAAGCTGCATGTCATCATAATTTAGATATACATCCCAGGTTTGGAAAGGTTTGTTTGGCAAAGCCGGGTTTGTCTAGCAAGTACGTGTAATTATTCTAATACATTTCTTTCCATGTTCTATTTAGCTTAGACCATTCCCACTCCAATGTATACATGTATCCCTTCAAAAAACAATAAAAAATACCATACTTTATAAATATAATAACGATTTAACAATAAAATTAGGTCATTAGTAACTCATATTACTTGTAAGGTTTTTCCCTAATCATCATTGAAGTGAGCTACAAACCCAAAGTAATTAGCTTACTGGAATTACCAAAATATTTAGAAATATTTTCTGAAACGACTATAATTATTATAATTGATTAAAATCCTTGTAGACCACCCCTCTCCCCCTTCCCAGTACGTTGTGTATATAAACGTAGACTAAGAATTATCTGTACCAGTCTGAAGATGGCTTTGTTGAGCTGAAACCGGCTACCGTCAAATAAAATTAAGTGGAATAAAGTTTTATATTAGTTTTATTATATAAAATATTATAATGATATTCCACCATGAATTATCACTCACAAAAATAGAAATCTTTCTTTAAATGCTTTGTCCTAAATATTCTACGTATTATATAAAGGTTTCGAAAATAATTGCATGGGTTTGGCCTATTACTAAAACATATCCCAACAATTTATTTCAATTATTCGCAAAACTACTAAAACATGCAATTTATATTTCATAAAGCACGCGTGTTTCGAACAATCAAATTCATTACAACCTACAAACCTTATACACTAAACATATCATGCACATATTAATTATGATATCATCAAAATAAACTAACTAACCATCACGCCGTTTCTCCGCAGGGGTAGGCAGAGAGGACGGACCGCCAAATAATTCGATCTTGGCACACTCCTTGCCTCGTTCACATTCATACATGCTCTTCTATTATTCTGACTCTTGACATGGCCCGACTCAAGTATCTCATATACTTGGTCGTGCCATGTCTTTCTCGGGCTTCCCCGACTTCTTATACCATTCGCATTTGCGTCATAATATATTCTCCTTAGACTTCTTTCCTCGTTGATTCGCTTTATATACCCAAACCATCGGAGCGTTCCTTTCTTGATATTAATCATCACGCTTACATCAGCCTTGCATTCTTTGCGAATCTCCACGTTTCTGACACGATCATACATGGTTTTACCATACTTATGCCTCAGGGATCTCATTTCTACAGCATTGACTCTTAGCGGTAAGGCTCTTGACTAGCACTCCGAAGGTCGCGGGATCGAATCCCGGCGTTGCAAATAAATTTCATTTGATTAATCCGTGATATTTCACAATTCATTCATTTAAAATAATATATAGTACATTTTGCGGCACTTCCAGAGTGAAAGATACTCTTAGTATCGTCCTGGTGTAAGACCACCATTCAGAATTGAAACGTCGCTTAAAATGGCTTTAGCCGTGTTTGGTGACCAGATCTGAATAGGCAGGTACTATCCCCACCTTCCTCTTCCCTGTCTCCTTCCCCTCCCCACTACCTTCAGCCTCACAACATACCCCAATTAGGGACGCCATAATTCCACTGGCTCCAGACGGGAGCAGTTGGGACTCTTGTGCGGTATTCATGTAAAAAAAAAAAAAATCAGTCTACTTTCATCCTTCCTCTGCCAGTTCCATGCCTCACAAATAAAAAAAATAATAAAAGGATATTACCTGACAAATTGTAGATAACTACTGTGGAACCATGACACTAATTACAACACTATATTATATTATGACTCACTTCACATTATAAACATGCTTTTATATTAAACTTATAAATAAATGTTCATTCATTTTAAACTATTTTATGTATTAGATTATATTTTATTTTAGTCGAGCAAAAATATAATAAAGAAATAATCCAGACGTTTTTTTTTGAAGAATCTATTCGAAAATTTTATTAACTTGTATGAGGTTATAAACTTTATCAAAAACAGATGATTTTAACATTAAACACTTTTTTTATATACTATACGCTTATTTGAACATTGTAATTTTTTCATTTGGAAGAATGAATCTCATTTATTTTTTGTCGTAAAATTATTGTTATGTTTCTTTTTATCCGTTTTATGACGAAATTTAGGCGTTGAATTGGTAATAAATGCCCGTTTAAAACTTTTTATTGTTTTTATGTTTTATTTAGCATCATTTTTTGTTTTATTGTGTTTTTCGCATTGAATTTTAAACGTGTCATTTAATGGGCGTTTAAATTGAATGTTTATGTTTATTAAGTTATATTATATTGCTTTTATTGATATTTATGAATTAATATTTTGAATGCAAAGTTGTTTAAGCAAGATTACATTTACATATTTGCTCTTAACCTAGTTATACACATGCAGCGCATAGATTAAATGTTAAAATGAGAATCACACGTTGGATTTACATATTGTGGACAGTTACGTCGGTACACCGCTCACTTTCACATAAATCGTTCAAGAGCACATGTCATTGGAGCGATTTGCCAAATATTTGGCCAATTCAGTACCACAACACGTTACTTTAACACATCAGAGAAATGTATCGAATAAAAAATAACTTTTTTTAAACGCGTATTACAACGCTCGTTCCAAATCCAAAACCTGTCACTCGAATAATTATTATAAACTCGCGGCGAATCTCGGTTGTATAGTTTCGGCTGTACGAAAGAGCGGAGGGTATATTTTTAATACGATATCGCGCGATCCCCCCTACAGACGACCATTCTCCTCCACAGGCAGGAGGCGACTGAATCATTTTGAATATACTCAGAGGACCGGTCAAAGAGAAGGGAAAATCGCGCGATAAATAAAGCTCCCACACAGAAAAGCACAACCAACATGAATCTGATAAGAATCTATCCCAACGACCAAAAGGAGCTTTTTAAATCAGCGTTAAAGTAAAGCGAAAGTTTTCAAGCATTCGGACTACTAGACTACGTTGATGTCCGAACAAGCGTTGTTAAAATTCAGTGTAAGTGAATGGTTTAAATTAAGCTCCGCACAAAAAAGTAAAAGCTTTCCGCCTTTCTTTCTTATAATTCTAAGAAACGATACGCCGTTTTTTAGTATCACACAACTTGATTAAGTTTTTGAATCACTGCGGATGAACCTCTTTGGAGTGAATACAAAGAACTCACCGCTATCTGTTAACGTTGAGAGATGACAATGATAGTGAAAGTTATAAGGCACTACGCAATAGGCGCTTATTATTCACCGGGCAATGTTTCTGTTAGTATTCATTGCCTTTGTTCCCCGCTACTAAATGTGGTTGGGTCGGCGATTTAAGCAAGTTGGACTGATTTTTAAAACAGGCTGTTGTAATTACACGTCTTTTACCTTCGGAGGTGAATCTTTGATTGAAAAACTCTGCACGTGGTTCCACGTGATTACTTTCACACGTGCAGAGCTTTCGGAACCCATAATATATTATGTAACAAATGCTTAAATTTGGATTAAAAGCGTAAGGACAACATGAAAAATAGGAAAATACTGTTTAATTTGCTTTTTAACCCTAATTTTCAGAATTTTACACGACTGAAAATTATCAATTTAAAATGCGGGTATGGGTACCGCCGCTCCGGGAACCATTATTTGGATAATCAACACCCCTGCCTTAGGTCACCCCAAGTGGTTCGCTACGTTTTGTGACTAAGTATGGTGCCCGGTTTCACGGGGTGAGGTTTGTGTAGGTCGAATGCCCACCTACTGGGTGGCGGGCCAGATCGGGAGAGACTGGTCGAGGGAGACATATCCTAACCGGTTTCATGGGGTGATGTTTGTCTAGGTCGAATGCCCACCTTCCTACTGGATGGCGGGCCAGATCGGGAGAGACTGGATGAGGGAGACCTATCCGAAAGCTTTTCAGCTGGACTCTTTCGACCCATGCAAACGTCCGTCACTCCTGGACACACCGAGCCCTAGATTCCTACCCACCCCTCATACCATTTCCTTCCCATAACTTCCTCTCCTTTTATTACCTAAAAAGACCGCCACACAGCTTCTCCAAAGATGACAAAGGCGCAGAGGAAATTTTCTTTCCTCAGCAAATTTAAAAAAAAAGAAGATGGTGATGGTACATAAATACAGTTGGCATAAATTTATTATGGAAATTTTATTCCTTACACGGCTTACACATGTCGGACAAAAATCGATAACCCAGTTACCGGGGGGCATAGATACAATAAATCTTCGAGCGTTTAATCGACTCGGATAAATCGATTTGAATCAATCAATTCGAATTAGTCGATCAACTTCTTCAGCTATCGAAAAAAATTTATTTGTGTAAAAATAAGTTTAGAGCCCTTCAGAGGATGTTTGTTAAAAATAAACAGCGTGTTGTTATCAACAGTTTAAACAGACTTCAAGTAAAAATAAAATTTTATATAATATCATTTATATTTGAAAGCAGGTACTTTCCATCTTATTTTTTTATAACTAATATTACGCCGCAGGGGAAGACAAAGAGGATTTGCCTTTTTCTGTTTTCTGTGTCTTGTTCTCTTTCATATTTTCGTTTAGATTATTATTGTTATCTTCTTCTTCAATGACATATTACATTGATGGAAATAACCTTCAAAAGTTATAAAAGAGAGTTTTTCTTATTAAAAAATTGAATATTCATTTAGACTTTTATAAAAAGTCAATAGTTCCATATTAACCCGTTTAATCACAGGAGACCCAAGTTGTCCCAAAACATCATATGCCGTTATAATAACAGGAGACCCAGATTGTCCCAGAGCGACCGTGCATTATTAAAAGTTAGATATCTCTCTTTCTGTAATGCAAATATTTGTGATTTCTTTTATGTTAGAAACGGAAAGAAATAATGCTTCTCACTGTCTTAGAATTATATGAGCTAGGTTGTTCAGATATTTTACAAACCTGATCAAAAGTGACGGTTTGATTTTGCGCCTCTTTGTGACGTAACCCAATTTAATTTTAAAATAAAATTGTATGAAAGTGATAAAAAGTGAGGTGACAGTTTTATTACAAATTTTGTTTAGAAAAGGAATCTGAATTTAAAATTTGAAGTTTATTCTATTTTAATTACTTTAATTCAAGTATTCGCAGGTATGCATTTTTTAGCCAATTTACATTTCCAATATTCAAATTTTAATATTTATAAACAAAAATGTTGATTTCTAATAAACAAATCGGAAAGATTATTTTATCTAAATTTTAGGACAATTTTTATTTTTGCAAAAGCTCTAAAAAAACTAATAAATAGGAACATTTAAAATGCATGGGAAAAACCAGGAATTTTGCGCGCAAACTTTGACAGGCAAAAGTTGACAGAAAATTATTTTTTTATTATTCGAAGGGTTAATAAATTCGGATACTTTTATCCGAGACGCTATCCAGGATACAAATCAATTCTTAGAATGTTTGTTTCCAATAAAAAGGGTAGTTGCCCATAATATAGAAAAATAATTAGATGAAGATAATGTTGTTAATTCTAAAATTTGAAATATCAGATTGACTATTATGACGGCTTGACAGAAGGTAGCAATAGTGACATTGGTTAACGCGCACGTCCCGGTTGCGTATTTACAATCCCTAACGCGTTTGAGTCGCTTTAAATTTTCAATATCAAAATTAAAATATTTAGAAATAAAATTATTAATTTCTAATATACACATTGTAAAGATAATTTTATCTAGATTTTAGAACATTTATTTGTTTTTGCAAAGTGATAAAAATTATCAATATAGAGGTGTATTTACAATATATGGGAATAATATTAAAATTTTAATATTTAGAAATAAAATTATTAATTTCTAATATACACATCAGAAAGATTATTTTATCTAGATTTTAGAACATTTTTTGTTTTTGCAATGTGATAAAAAATAACCAATATAGAGGTATATTTAAAATGTAAATTGTCGTTACCGCGACTGAATCGGTATAGGTTTTGTAAATACGCGCCCCGGTTAGAAGAGAGGTCTGGGTCTGGGTTCGAGTCTTGTTTTCTTTCATATTTTCGTTTAGATTATTATTGTTATATAGATATAGATAAAATTTTTCATTCAAACTTTCTTCAGGCAGGCAGGTACTATAATATTGAAAAGCTCAGTCAAAGTGAAAAGCTCAGTGAAACCTGGCTTCTTCTGTACTACACGCTGGTCCGTTCTCAATTTGAATACGGCAACTCCATATGAACCCCACTTTACGGTATTTATAAAAAGAATATATTGAAAGTATTCAACAATTCCTGCAATGCCTCAATTACAGGATGAGCGCACCTAAACGGGGGTATATAAACATGCTCCCGAATTATAATGTCTCCATTCTATCTAACCGTCGAACATACCTTGACGTCATGACTCTGTACAAAATCTGCAACAACGTTATTGAATGACCTACTGAAACTAATAAATTTCAAAATACCGCCCAGAATAACAAAGCTTGACGACTTATTCCACATTAGCCGGACGCGTAAAAATGCTGGTGTCAGGGATCCAATCGGAAGAATGTGCGAATCGTTTAATCAAAATCAAAACCTCAAGGATTACGTCTTACTATTTTATACGTGCAGTAATTTTAGTAGAAAATTGAAGGCAGTTTTCCTATGAAGTACAATAACTTAGACATATTTCGTTTATAATTTTAAGTAGGTACCTATGTACTTTTCATTTTTAAATTTCTCTAAATTTTTCCAAAAATAATTTGTAAACTTTTATAAGGATATTGCGCATTTTTATCACCTCTCTATTAGCAAAATAATATTCTTACGTTTATATTTTTTCCCTACTTATAAGTAAAAATATTTCTAAATGATACGTTTTAAGATTTTCACGGCCAAAAACATTTTCGTTATTTGTTTTTGGGGTGTTATGCCGTGTTGCGCTACCTCCTTCTTTAGCCAACTTTTCGGACCTGATGATGGACACTGCAACGATGTCCGAAACGTGTTGCGCTACCTCCTTCTTTAGCCAACGTTTCGGACATCGTTGCAGTGTCCATCATCAGGTCCGAAAAGTTGGCTAAAGAAGGAGGTAGCGCAACACGGCATAACACCCCAAAAACAAATAACGAAAATATTTGTAAATGTTTTTATCTGCTGTCTATCAATTCGTGAGAAAACATGTGGATGCAGGTGAGTTCTCTAGTTTGTTTTGTATATTTTTGCCAATTAACATCTGAATCTGAATTTTCTCCTTAATAAATAAATAAAAAAAACTTAGCAATTTACTCTAAGTAAAGCTTGCTTGAGTATAAAGTGGATGCATCAGATTTTATGAAAAGGAACATGTCCACAAATACACAGACAGATGAAATGCCAAAAACGATCGAGTTAAAACAGGAAACGCTACACAGAGCTAAAAAATCTTCTTCTTCCTTGCGCTGTCCCAACTCATTGCCTAGGTAGGCTGTTGGGGTCGGCTCTTCTTCAGGTTGTAATTTCTTCTGTATCGCCTTCATCCAGGCCGTTTCTCTGAAGAATTTTGGAGCATTGAGTCATCCAGGAGTTCTTCGGTCTTCCTCTGGATGACTGTCGATGAAGCTCCCTAGACATTGCCTGCTTCACTATGTGGTCTGATGGTCTCCATCTTATGTGCCCCTCAACTGTCGTTCCTCCAGAAAAAACCAAAAAATGATTGATAAAAAATATAGTAAGCAGCATTTGGAAATTACGTCAACAATTTTGCAACAGCACCACAGAGAATATTACC